>WNGS01000337.1:1644140-1659500 GCA_020271785.1 Procambarus virginalis | reverse complement strand
CCCTCTCCCCTCCCACAATGCTCGACGCAGATACCCCTCTCCCCTCCCACAATGCTTGACGCAGATACCTCTCCCACAATGGCTTGACGCAGATACCCCTCTCCCCTCCCACAATGCTTGACGCAGATACCCCTCTCCCCTCCCACAATGCTTGACGCAGATACCCTCTCCCTCCCACAATGCTTGACGCAGATGACCCTCTCCCCTCCCACAATGCTTGACGCAGATGACCCTCTCCCCTCCCACAATGCTTGACGCAGATGACCCTCTCCCCTCCCACAATGCTTGACGCAGATGACCCTCTCCCCTCCCACAATGCTTGACGCAGCAGATACCCTCCCCCCTCCCACAATGCTTGACGCAGATACCCCTCTCCCCTCCCACAATGCTTGACGCAGATAACCCTCTCCCCCCACAGTGCTTGACGCAGATGACCTCAATGTCCCACCTTGATCACGGGGGCCATGAGTAATAGTGCTCCTAAGCCAAAAAACAATGAATAAATGTACAGAATAAGACAACGATTTTGTTGATTAAGAAATTAATTAACGGTTAACATAAAAAGAAGAGTGATCGCTGGATTGTTCCAAGCAAAGCGTTCACCAGTGTTATTGATCTTGGGCATATCTTCTTGACCAGACCACACACTAGAAGGTGAAGGGACGACGACGTTTTGGTCCGTCCTGGACCATTCTCAAGTCGGTCTTGAGCCACGTTATTGTGACTTATCGCCTGCATATCTTCTTGAGGTTATCTTGAGATGATTTCGGGGCTTAGCGTCCCCGCGGCCCGGTCATCAACCAGGCCTACTTTGTTACTCCCCCCCCAGAAGCAACCCGTAGCAGCTGTCTAACTCCCAGGTATCTCTATTTACTGCTAGGTGAACAGGTGCATCAGGGTGAAAGAAACTCTGCCATGTGTTTCCACTTCCACCAGGGGATCGAACTCGGAACCTCAGGACTACGAATCCCAAGCGCTGTCCACTCAGCTGTCACGCATGAATAGATGACTCACATAGGTAACACACTTAACGTAAACTTCCTTTGTTGTTATTTTCTTGTCCATGTTCAAGATAACCTGTGACTCCCCTGTGACACTTGGGTTGGACGGTAGAGCAACGGTCTCGCTTCATGCAGGTCGGCGTTCAATCCCCGACCGTACAAGTGGTTGGGCACCATTCCTTCCCCCCGTCCCATCCCAAATCCTTATCCTGATCCCTTCCAAGTTTTTTTCTTTTATTATTATTTTTCTACCACAGACGTGGCCACACATTTACAATGCTAACCAGCATATATACATTTTCTTCTGTCCTCCATGGACAGGCACGTGGTACATAGTCGTAATGGCTTGGCGCTTTCTCCTCATAGTTCCCGCCCCCCTTCCCCAACCCCTCGAGTAGTACCTGACGCCAATGGCCGGTTGAGCCTCGTCAGGGTGGAGCTGGCAGCCTCGCTCACCACAGGTTGCAGACGCCAAATTACCACCATATATAACACGCCCTTACGCCTTCTCCACAAACAACCCCCAGTTCGTCCAGCTTAAGAGTGCTTCGCAATGATACTACGCTGGATCGACTACCAGCAGAACCAAAAAAAAATTTTCCTAACAGCAGCCGCTACAGTAAAAAAAAAAAATAAAAAAAATTAGCAGCAGCAGAAGTGGAAGAATCAGCAACACCATTTCTACAATGTGTTGCCACAACATGCCCGTATATTTTCCCCAGTAAGTGTGGTAAAACACAACCACCTGGCCAATATCATGCCACCACCAAAAGCAGAAAACGCTGCAGAGAAACAGCCAACACTGAAGCAACAACATCAGAGGCAACAGTGATCAGCAACAGGGGCCACATCAGGAAACGAAGAGCGACACTTGCAGGAGGAGAATGCAGGTGAAGTAACATTAGCATTGACAGTGAGAGTAAGACTAGCAGTGGTATGAGCAGCAAGCACACAGCAAGAGCACTAGGATGAGGCGGCAGCGGCGGCCAAGTGAGGGTCTGCCAGAGGCAACTTGGCGCGCGGCCACCAGCGGCTGCTGGATCAATAGACAGCTCGACGCCCACATCCCAAAATTCATTCAAACCGGGAGTGTGAAAGAACAGTGAGCGTGTAGTCCGCACGCGCCCCTCACAGGGCCGCCACCGCCACATTCATTCATAACGTCTACCACCAAGCTACCAAACACTACTCAATGAACTTGCATAACACACCGCCACAACACACTACCCCACCTCAACGCAGGAGGAGAGTTTTTAGACCAAGTGACGTCAAGGTTACCTGGTTGATACCTGGTTGATGGGGTTCTGGGAGTTGTTCTACTCCCCAAGCCCGGCCCGAGGCCAGGCTCGACTTGTGAGAGTTTGGTCCACCAGGCTGTTGCTTGGAGCGGCCAGCAGGCCTACATATCCAATAGAGCTCGGTTGGTTCGACACTCCTTGGAGAAAATGATCTAGTTTTCTCTTGAAGATGTCCACGGTTGTTCCGGCAATATTTCTTATGCTCGCTGCTAGGATGTTGAACAACCGCGGACCTCTGATGTTTATATAGTGTTCTGTGATTGGGTGTCTAGCGCCAAGCCTCATGGTATAGGGCTTGGCCCACTTGGCCCACTTGGTTATGGGCCAAGTGGGCCATAACCTCAGTATGGGCCACTTTCGACTACCGTAACCAAAACGGAGAAGACACAGGCACTCTCTCATTCCTATAGCAAACATAGAAAACACAATATTGCTTCACGAATAAACATCAGTAATATTAGTGCGGGATAATTCGCAGATAAATATTGTGTGTGAGCGTCTGCCACAAATGCGTTGTTAACTTGATACATCCCGAGTGCCCATACTCTCCAAAACGAGAACATAACACCAGCATTAGCCAAGAGTATAACAAATAAGATTGTCATCAACGCTGGAATCACGACGACAGCGCCTCAAACGGAACTAACGCTGACACCTTCAACAGATAAATTGTGTAACAACATACACTATATGGTAATGATCACCTCGCCATCATCCAAGACACCTCTAAACAAGTACAGTATACAGTACTTATACTATAATAAGAAACTATAATAAGACACGTGTCTTGGGACAAACGTAGTCGTCTTCAAGAGAAAACCGGATAGTTTTTTCCCAGAAGTGCCGAATCAAGCGGGATGTGGTGGATATGTGGGCCTGCGGAAGAACTCCCGGAAGGAACCCCATCCAGGTACAATCCAGGTAGAAAATGTTGGTGTAGCAGGGCTTACCGAGACACGCCTACATGTTGACACAGACCTAGTTGATCTTGAGAATACACTGTACAAATTCCTCTACTCTAAGGTAGACCATACAAAAGGTTTCTTTCCTTTTAGTTTATTTTCTACCACAGGCGTGAGCATTCACTTACAATTATAACCAGCATATAATAATAATAATATATATATATATATATATATATATATATATATATATATATATATATATATATATATATATATATATATATATATATATATATAAATTTGTCCTCCAGGACTTGATTAGAGATCAGCAGTTCTCCAACATATAGTGAGTGCAGTGGGCTACTGAGCACTATCACAAGGGACTGCTCCTACTGGGGAAAACAAAACAGTGGGTGGAAGAACGCGAGGGAGAACCTGAAATACAGCACTAAGCAGGAGATAAGGACCAAGGGCTATACGTTAACCATTTGGGTAGAAGTGGCAGAGGGCTACGACAGCTACTCGGAGTAAAATATATACCTCCCGAGCTTAAGGTTATACGCAGATTCATCTGGGGACAATTTCTAATCTTCCAGAGGTCTTCAACAATGGAGGAATTGATTGCAACTCTGAAACAAGACAGCCAGCAGCAGAGAAATTTCTAAAGGTTGTGGAAGACTGCTGCCTGACCCAATATGTAAACAAGACCACTAGGGCTGAGTACTGTCTGGACCCAAGGCTGGCAAACAGGGAAACCCTTTTGATGTATATCGGAAACACGTTGGGAAGTGAGCCATCATCGGGAGATTAGAGTTAGGATTATTTGGAAGATTGGAGCTAGACACATCGTGGTTTCACAAGAGACCAGGCGGCAGGAACCGTGACACCGGAATATACAGATGGTATTACACCAAGAAATTATAATAAGGCACAATGCAGGAATTAAGAGTGGCTCAATTTAAGTAGATAGTATACCACAGTTAAGAGCCTCTCAGCAAATTAAGATGCACGGAAAAGGTGCAAATTAACGAGGCAATTCAAGCAACATAGGAAGGTTGTAGACATTTTATCTAAAATTAGTTTCTCATTAAACAAGATAATGCCCAGAGAAACGAGCAGCTCGGGACCATTTACCTTGTGGACGACCACTTTCTCGCTAATGTATAACTGTATAACACACAATGTGTGCCACTGGCCCTGGCACTCCGGGTCACACTCACCAACAGTTGGGTGCCACGCTCTTGCATTGCCCTTAAGCCTAGGCACCTTATTTATAATTTTCAGGCCTAGTCCTTAAACATACTTTAAGCACGACAACAAAACTATTTACCCTGGATGTCCAACAACGATAAAATACTGTATATGGTCTGAACAAATGTGTATAGCTTAGAATATTAAAAATAAAATAAAAATTAATATAAGAATCAACATTGTCCAATTCTGAAACTATATAAAAATACTATATATTCCTTACATTAAGTATAAATTTAGTTTTACATTTATTAAATGTATACGCTTTGTACTCTGACACAAAAAATCGTATCTTCTCTAATATAAGAAACACCGGCCGCGGGTCATTCTTCAATAACGGATACGTTAATCTGCTCCCCAAGCACGAGGCTTGGCGTCTTCCCCGAGCACGAGGCTTGGCGTCTTCCCCGAGCACGAGGCTTGGCGTCTTCCCCGAGCACGAGGCTTGGCGTCTTCCCCGAGCACGAGGCTTGGCGTCTTCCCCGAGCACGAGGTTATCAGCGTGTTCAAGTGAGCGTGATGACGTGGTGGAGGTGTGGAGGACACGCGCGGGAAGACCAGCTATGCAGAAGACAACAATGAAGGCGTGACCGCCGGAGTTCCACCACCAGTGGTCCTCCACCAGTGGTCCACCACCAGTGGTCCTCCACCAGTGGTCCTCCACCAGTGGTCCTCCACCAGTGGTCCACCACCAGTGGTCCTCCACCAGTGGTCCACCACCAGTGGTCCTCCACCAGTGGTCCACCACCAGTGGTCCACCACCAGTGGTCCTCCACCAGTGGTCCACCACCAGTGGTCCTCCACCAGTGGTCCTCCACCAGTGGTCCTCCACCAGTGGTCCTCCACCAGTGGTCCTCCACCAGTGGTCCACCACCAGTGGTCCTCCACCAGTGGTCCTCCACCAGTGGTCCACCACCAGTGGTCCACCACCAGTGGTCCTCCACCAGTGGTCCACCACCAGTGGTCCTCCACCAGTGGTCCTCCACCAGTGGTCCACCACCAGTGGTCCACCACCAGTGGTCCACCACCAGTGGTCCTCCACCAGTGGTCCTCCACCAGTGGTCCTCCACCAGTGGTCCTCCACCAGTGGTCCTCCACCAGTGGTCCACCACCAGTGGTCCACCACCAGTGGTCCACCACCAGTGGTCCACCACCAGTGGTCCACCACCTTCCTCACTCCTGCACCCCCCGGCACTCTCAGCTACACGGTGTTCTGTAATATTAGATAATGTCATGCTCTCTCCCTCCCTGTTGACCCTATTCCTTCCTTCACAATGCTTGGGTCCGCCTGGCTCTTATCACTTCTACACCCTCTCCTCACACCCATTCTCTTCCGCATCTCCACTTTTTTCTCCTCTCCTTCTAAACGGCCCATTTCTCTTACACTTTCTTCTAAATATTTTAAATCCTCTTCTAGAATCCCTTCACAGTCCCCCCCCCCCCGCCCCAAATCAGTGCGTGTTTTCCTGTGACCGGTTTCGAGAGTTGTTCTATTCCCATAAACCGGTTGGGGACCAGTTTTTTTTTAACATTAACTTATTTTTAAAGCAGTTGCTGGCATCGGCCCGCAGGCCCACATATCAATCACAACCTGACTGCTCCAGCACTTACTGTACCAACCTCTCTATTAAGAAGTTTTAACTTTTCTGGTAATATTTATGTTGTCTAGAACGTCTAGGGGCGCCTGACAGCTGGGTGGACAGCGCTTCGGATTCGTAGTTCTGATGTTCCGGGTTCGATCCCCGGTGGAGGCGGAGACAAATGGGCAAAATGTTTCTTTCACCCTGATGCCCCTGTTACCTAGCAGTAAATAGGTACCTGGAAGTTAGGCAGCTGATACGGGCTGCTTCCTGGGGGTGGAGACCTGGTTGAGGACCGGGCCGCGGGGACACTAAGCCCCGAAATCATCTCAAGATAACCTCAAGATAACGTTGCACTATCGTGCGCCACTATGTCCATACCAAAGGTTAAGATGCTTTACAGCACATCTACTCTTCACACATTAGTCTACACTTGCTCTCATATCATTCACAAATTGTATTGTGCAGATTGAGGACATAATTGGATTATTCCTATCCTGCTGTCATCCTCTAACCCAATCCTCCAAAACCATTCCTTGTTTCAGTTAAGAGGTACAGTGGGTACGCTGAGACCCACTGTACCTCTACTCTAGTAACGTAACAGCCCCAAGACTTCTTAACACACTCCCTATAAAAGGAATAAATATTAAACCTCTCACGGTGTTCAAAATAAAAAAAACTCAAAATCATAATCTCCAAATGTTACTTGATCCACCGCGCTAAAAACCCAGCCATAGGAACATTGATCCTCGGAACCACTTTAAGGTAATCCTACCTGTTTCTCCTCCTACCTACCTGCCTCCATTCACCATCCCCGAACACCATTTGAGTCCTTTCTAATAATGATGACAAAATCTAGCAGCATGCAAACAATGTTATATCAATGTTATATCAAACGATATATATCAATAAACAATAATGAATATAATAACAAAAGCTGCCGGAGCGTTGACAACGAGGCATCAGCTGCTGTCACACCAACTCGTCCCCCCAATTAATAGATGGCGTTTTGTTTGTTACGGTAATCAACGTCGCAAATACATCCTACTATGAAAAGTAATACAATCTGAAGTACCAACTTTTTGTATACAACAAACTCGATAGGTCTGATGGGATGCCTGGAAACATACATCTCTGGCTAGGAGGTTGGATTTTTGACGTAGTGGGGGAACGAAGAGAACCAGCACCAAGTGATGCTCCAAGCAACAGCCTGGTGGACCAAACTCTCACAAGTCAAGCCTGGCCTCGGGCCGGGCTTGGTGTTAGGTTAGGTAGCCGAGAAGGGTTCTGGGAACAACTCCCAGAACCCCATCAACCAGGTATCAACTAGGTATCAACTAGCTGGCAACCCCCCCCCCCCACCTGGTGCCTCATTGGTACTAGCCTAGTATGGTGGCCACAAAGAGGCGGGACCAAAGAGACAAAGCTCACAAGCACAATTAGGCGAGTACAATTAGGTACGTACACACGAGACATGTTAACCTACATAATACTGTACCGAACATGTTCCCAACACACTTGAGCCTGAAACAAGAGCATTCCTGCATAACTTCAACATTGTGCGTGAGTGCAATGTGGCATAAGAGACATCGCGAGACTTCACATTTGTCAAGCCCAGAACACGCTGTACACAACCTGTAAACACGCGTTTAAAGACGCACTTGCAGTATAGGCCACCCAACTGGACGCCATATTAAATATAAGAACCCTCTTGTTAACTTGCGGTTCTTCCGAGAATCAACATCCCCGCGGTCCGGCCTCTGACCAGGCCTTGGTGGTGGTCTGGTCAATCAGGAAGGTGTAACCAATTTTCGGGCCCTTAATGATTAACGAAGTGTAGCTTAGAAGAGTACTTATTGCATCCTTAATTTTTACCAGGATTGGCCTACACACTTTATCGTGCTCGTGATCTCTAAGACATTATCTAAAGTGTGTCGATATGGCACCAGCTCCTCAATATTCTCCAAGTGTAGATTATACCCCCTCCCCCTCCCTCCCCTACTTTCACTTGCGCTCCAAGGAGTACACACGAATTGTTAATAAACCTCGATAAATTATGAGCTTTCTGGAAAGGATTCTTGCTTTCTGGAAGGGATCACGATATCTTTCAAGAAAGATCTTGAAAGATATTGTTAATAGGAATGTTATCCCTACAGACAAAGATCAGAAGATACAATTGACGATTTACTATAAAACAAAAAAAAACGGCCAACCTACTCATGAGAAACTCTCCAGACACAAAGCAGAACGCTTTAAAAGAGACCAACGTCGTCTATGCCTTCAAATGCGTTCTGGCTACTATATTATATATATATATATATATATATATATATATATATATATATATATATATATATATATATATATATATATATATATTATATATATATATTATATATATATTATATATATATATATATATATATATATATATATATATATATTATATATATATATATATTATATATATATTATATATATATATATATATATATATATATATATATATATATATATATATATATGTCGTACCTAGTAGCCAGAACGCAGTTCTCAGCCTACTATGCAAGGTCCGATTTGCCTAATAAGCCCAGTTTTCATGAATTAATATATTTTCACAATTTTTTTTCTTATGAAATGATAAAGCTACCCATTTCATTATGTATGAGGTCATTTTTTTATTGGAGTTAAAATTAACGTAGATATATGACCGAACCTAACCAACCCTACCTAACCTAACCTAACCTATCTTTATAGGTTAGGTTAGGTAGCCGAAAAAGTTAGGTTAGGTAGTTGAAAAACAATTCATGAAAACTTGGCTTATTAGGCAAATCGGGCCTTGCATAGTAGGCTGAGAAGTGCGTTCTGGCTACTAGGTACGACATACATATATAATATATATATAATATATATATAATATATATATAAATATATATATATATATAATATATATATATAATATATATATATATATATATATAATATATATATATAATATATATATATATATATATATATATATATATATATACATATATATATATATATATATATCAGTGTACCGGGAGGGTCTACTTATTACATTGAACGTACCCGCTCTTGCTAACTCTTTACTGTATATGCCTATGTGTGTGTGTATGTATCTTATCTTGTGATACGTTAGTAATTTTGCTAGCAGAAGGCACTGGTGTGTTGAACATGTATGGCGCCTCCAGTGCACACTGGTGGGTACAGCGAGGGCGGACATCACCAGTGGTGTTGATGCCCACCACATACAGGTCGTTGGTTACCATAATGCATTTCCTTTATGGATGCATTCCCTTTACCATCATAACAGTACGATTTGTTTGACGTGTTTGGCATAGCGAGTCTTCCCGAGCCTCTTAAGTCATACTTAGTCTTATTTATACTACTACTATTACTACTTATTTTGTCCGAAACGCTGCGTGCTGTACAAGAATGTCACAACTCTTGCATATATAAATATAAATAAAAGAAATATTTTTCCTAAACGACGATGTTATTAGATAATATTAAGAATACAATACTTAATATCCATAATCTCCAAGAAGTATACAACACAACGAGAAGAATTTAAAACCAAAATAGATAATACAAAAAGAGCACTGGTGAAGTAGCTGTGAGTAACTACCGTGGACTAACGTCACGTGACCAGTTACATTAGCAGCGATGCTAACAAGTCACCCACCGCTCATCCACCGTACACCAAACACAAATTTGAAATGCAGGAAACACACAGATGTAGAGCAAGCGAGCGAGCGAGCGGGTAATAATGTTTCTGTGCACTAGCCACGAGGTCGCTGGTGCAATGTAAAGCCAATAGTACTGACCGTGATGGGAGTTAAAAGACGCAGTGTTGGTATTGGGCATACGACAGATGTGAACAAGTCACTGTACCTACCAGAGTGACCCAGAAGCGGTGAGGTGTTTGATCATTGTTGTCATCTGAGCATTTCACAATAATCGGGTATCGACCGACTTGTGCAAACAGAAAAACTCCGGAAATTATCGGTAAGATGTGAACACCAATAAGCATTATAAACTCATGTTACACCAAGGTAAGCTTGGTGATTCTGATGACCGGTGCTCCCACGGCCCAGTCTCCAGGGTGCCGAGGACCACCTTACCTTGAGGTTACCTTGAGGTGTTTCCAGGGCTTAGCGTCCCCGCGGCTCGGTCGCCGAGCAGGCTTCCTCGTTGCTGGACTGGTCAACCAGGCTGTTGGACGCGGCTGCTCGCAGCCTGACGTATGAATCACAGCCTGGTTGATCAGGTATCCTTTGGAGGTGCTTATCCAGTTCTCTCTCTTGAACACTGTGAGGGGTCGGCCAGTTATGCCCCTTAAATCTAGTGGAAGCGTGTTGAACAGTCTCGGGCCTCTGATGTTGATAGAGTTCTCTCTCTCTCAGAGAAAGAAGACCAAGGAAGATATCTTCCAGGAACCTGACATAAATGAGAGAAGGAAGACCCACAATGCAAAAGGTTTTAACAATAAGGTTTTCCGAGACGGACATCTAAAGAAAGATTTTCAGCGACTTTCTTTCCGTTTTTAAGACATGAGAAGCAATATGGCTGAAAGTCAGATACGGAGGGATGTTAAGGATGAATGTAACGGAAATTATCAGCCCACGTAGAGCAGAGAAGCAGTGTAGACAGGTAGAAAGGGCGAGGTTGCCACAGTATCTGCCCGAGACTTAAGTCCGCACCGCACCATATTTATTTAAACCACGGGTGCTTTACAAGAGCTAAACACCTCCCGGCAGAGAACTAAGTACAGTGTTACAATCCGTTTAGGAATTCCTATTTATAAACTTTAGGTTGAGAGGTGAGACCAAAGAGCCGAGAAGGTCAACCTCTTCAAGCATAATTAGTAGAGTTGAGCAGACGCGGGTCAGAACGAGTAGTAAACGGGAGGGGGGGGGGGGGTAGCAGCAGCAGTCGCCTAATTGTGCTTGATTAAGCTTCGGCTCTTAGGTCCCGCCTATCAGCCTTCAACCAACGGGTGTACAGGATCCAAACCGTACTGGGACTGTCATATCAACATTTAAAGTTGTGTGTAGTGTGAGTGCACCACTTTTAGAGTGAACGCCACGTGTTCGCTACAGGCCTACGTGTGAGCCTGCGGGCCGCTGCAAGCAACAGCCTGTTGGACCAAGCTCTCACAAGTCAAGCCTGGCCTCAAGCCGGGTTCGGGGGAGTAGAACTACTCCCAGAACCCCATCAAGCAGGTGTTCACTACTGACACTAACAAAATCCTAGGTACTGTCCGTGGCTCACTGGGTACTCTTGTTACCATCTGTGCCACTTGTCTGTGTATCAGCCATTCAAAAATAATGTCCTCAATTACCTCTGAAAATTTTTAATGTTGTAATCATGCCTCCCCTAAATATTTTGCCTTCCAGTGATGTGAGGCTTAATTTCTGTAGTGTTTTCTCGTACGTGATCACTCTGGGTTTAGGAAGATGACAAAATAAGAGATTGGTCATCGCTCCTCGAGTGTCCACCCACGCACAGTTAGCAGTAATTGGGGATCTGGATATCCAATGATTGACAGATCGTGTTCCAGGGAAAGCTGGCAAGGTGAGGCTTACCAGAGCTGTGGGAGCGAGTGCTCTTAAGCTTATTAAGAGGAGTATCTATCCGATGAAACATTTTCCGAAAGATACTACAAAGAGCATAAAGATATAAATATACCTATAAAAATAAATGGTTTGCAATTTATTTCTACTTAGCATGTCAAACGGCCTTGCCATTTTTAGTATACAGAATATACTATATAATTATAATCAGTGTTAGGCTATTAATATTACATTTTTCAATTTCAAATTAATAATGACTTCGTTTTACAAATTTCAAATACAATTATAAATGCGCAACCAATTTATGAATTTATATGAATGTAAACACTTATACATTTATGAATAACGATTTTCAAAGTTCATTTTCACTTCAAAGCGTACAAGGAAATCTTAATACTCGGTATAGGTGGTCTTCACAATTAGGTGCTGTATTTCACAAGCAAAAATAAGAAAACACCTAATGCTAAATCAATATACGTGATGTAGAGGGACCTTCATAACACACCAGAGAATTTCACTAAAAGATACCTAATATATGCAAACTATCTATTTTACTTAAGGCGCGCACAGGAGAGGTGCATCCGGCATTGATACGCATATACTCAGGAAATAGCTTAAAGGTTACAGTAGAAAGGAAATGCCATCATGTTAGACAAAGACCTGGCAGACTACATAATATAATACAATGTTAAGTTACAAACCATATCAAACAAACCATGAGTGGCTGGCAGCCCAGAGGTAGTTGTAATGCGCGGTCAACATAACCATATTGAAATCGAAATAGAATTTAAATTGTTAAATAACAGTGGCATGAGTATGACAGGAGTTCTCAACGCATGCAGGAATATTCCTGCAGGGAGGACACTAAATGACAATTGGGTTGGTTGGTGTGAGCATATGTTAGCCAGATGTTCTCAGACAATGGAAACTGTGGTGATATTTCGATTACATGCTGAAGACATCTTACTTATGCAAATTCTTTCTTGCAACTATATTGTGTGGAATTTAAAATTGAAATATTTATTTGGTAACGTGCGTTAATAGTTTTTTCTGTTTTCTTCAAGGTAAGTGGAATGTGACGGTGGAACCCTGGATAGGTACAGTGTTGGAGAGGACAGGTGTGCTGGGTCCCGTCGTCATGGTGATAGTAGGTACAGTGTTGGAGAGGACAAGTGGACTACGTCTGGTGGTCATCCAATATAGACTGTCTGGTGTTTTAAGTGTTCAGTGTGTAATACTTTGCATGTCTTAGCATTAAGTCTAATGTTTAGGTCGGTTTGCAAATCAACAGCTCTTGTGATATAACTTTGGCATGGTGGTTATGGTATGGGTATGATATCAGGGTACAGCTGACAGAAGCGCTATCCTAGCCAATTGAGACGCCTTCATTTTCCCCTATGTTGTTTGTACATTCAAATTCTTACAAAGAAATAGTCATAAACTAAGTTAAATTATTTACCATCCTTAAATTTATGGAGATCATTCAAATAATTGGATATGTTGTCTATAAGATCTCGTATATTTGTCTTTAAGATCTCGTATATTAAAGATGGCTGTGAGATGGAAAAGCGAAAGCAAAGCTTTCAAACTCTTGAATTGTTTTACATAATAGTATTTTTATCTGAATATTTAAAGTTCAATTGAAGATAAAGAAGGTAGTTGGGACGCTCCAAGGGTAACAAACGCAAGGGGCTTCTGCTCCAATGTCTCTTAAACTGATATTGTTTGTGAATCTGGCGACTTTAGAAGGTTTTATCGAACGAGTTAAAATTAAATATATATTAAATCGCCATGGAACATGTTGGTTCAGATTGTTGAAATGACACAATACTGCACCGTGACATAATATCCTGCTTAGTGTGCTAATGAGCATTGCATGAATTATTTCCCTCGCTATTAGTCATTAATATAAAAAATTGTGCTCATTAGCTGCCCTCGTTTAGACGAGGGATTAGTTGATTCATTGTTATTGGCAGAGTTGGTCGGGATTTTGTTATTTTGTGTAAATGTGGATGGACATACAAGTTTTAATTTCGTGTTCTTTACATACTTACACTATATTAATGCCTCTTGTCCAACCACTTGGGCTGGACGGGTAGCGCGACGGTGTGGCTTCATGCAGGTCGGCGTTCAATCCCCGACCGTCCAAGTGGTTGGGCACATTCCTTTCCTTCCGTCCCATCCCAAATCCTTATCTTGATCCCTTCCAAGTGCTATATAGTCGTAATAGCTTTGCGCTTCCTCTGATATTCCCTCTTCACTTCACCATTTTCCTCCAACTTTTGAGCTACTTTGAGGTGTTTCAGAGGATCAATGTCCCCGCGGCCCGGTCTTCGGTGAAGCCTACTGGTTGATGTTCTGGCCAACTACTGGACGTGTCTGACGTAGCAACACAGCCTTGGTTGATCAAGTACCCGTTTGCAGCGTTAATGACGTTACTTCTTAAATGACGAAAGACGTAACCTTTATAGGTTGAAGGATGTTGGGAAGCCTTTGGCTTTAATGTTTATAGAATTGTCTTAAGGAGTATCCAGTTACGGTAAGACCAGCCTGGCCCCCAGGCCGGGGTTGGGTAGAAAGCTCCCAGAGTTCCCCTGCAGGCATACTCAGCATATGCTGCATTGCATATACTGTATCTCCATTTCATATACTGCATTTCATATACTGCCATTGATACGAATAACCAGACGAATTATGCTAAATGGCAGGGGGGGGGGAGGACATTTAGAGCAGCAAATGTCAAGAAGTGACTATGTACTGTATTCGTAAAGCTTTAAATACGAGGTAATACAGAGTAGTGTTATAATTTTTCAAATTCTAGCCTCGCACAACCTACGATCTTCTCCATAAAAAGGCCATTATTTTAATTAGGCTGCGGCTGGGGTTGAATTATTTTCAGTAGCATATTGTAACAATACATGTGCCAGTTATACGCATGTGTTGAGAACTCTCTGAACATCAGAGGCCCGAGGCTGTTCTACTCGCTTCCACTACACATAAGGGGCATAACTGGCCGACCCCTCACAGTGTTCAAGAGAAAACTCGACACGTACCTCTAAATCATACCTGATCAACCAGGCTGTGATTCGTACGACAGGCTGCGAGCAGCCGCGTCCAACAGCTAGTTGACCAGTCCAGCAACCAGGAGGCCTGGTCCAGGACCGGGCCGCGGGGACGTTGAGCCCTGAAATAATGGCAAGGTGAAGAATGTTACCACTGGTGAGAATGGGCTGAATGCTCTCAAACTCCGTGATATGAACGGTGTGCAGATGCAGCAGCAGCAGCAGCAGCAGCAGCGATGTTCTCTCTGATGAAGCGAGGTATACTAATGAGGGTGTAAACCCCGACATAAACCTGTAGGTAAACTAGGGCTAATGAGGTCCAGCCGGGGCGCACCGGGTCGGCTGATGACTGCCAGTAATGACCCAACTGGCACACACTCGCTCATTACAGGTATTATCCATTCCATCCGGTGATCAGCGGCTCGCTCACTCTACTCCCCCGGGACTGCTAATGACCGCTCTCCCCCTCCCACCCACTCTCCCCACCCACTCTCCCACCCTACTCTCCCCACCACTCTCCCACCCACTCTCCCACTCCACTCTCCCACCCACCCTCCCATCCCACCCTAGTCCTACCACCCTTCCTCAACCCCTCTCCCCCGCCCGTCCCCCCTGCACACACTCCCACAGTCTCCCCCCCACCCGGTCCTCACCACCCCATAG
>WNGS01000337.1:1622362-1643140 GCA_020271785.1 Procambarus virginalis | reverse complement strand
TTGAAAAAAAAATCCTAAATTATTTTCATATTTTTTTCATTTTCAAATTACGTCCAAATTCAGCCATACGGACAAACGGCCAATGCGAAATTCTTTTTTAAGAGGACAGGTTGAGGAGAGAGGGGGAGCGCTCGAGGTGGTGTTGTGTGACACTGAGGTAACCTGAGACATCACGTGCCTGTGTCCTTATACCTTGCCATGGAAGCCTTAGTGGGCACAGTCATGCCCCACTTAACCCACAGTTGTGGTGGTGCTACTCTACTCTCTTCACCCCACATACCACAACATTCTCAACGTTCCACTCCAGTACGTCGAGCTGGCGCATCACGCGGGCCTTCCAGATAAGTCTTGCACATCTTTACAGATACATTATGGGCTACAATACAACAATGGAGGGCCAGGTTCCCAAATCTATACAATAAAATAACAACATACGACATACATAGACGCGATAAAGCGCTTAAATTATTGGGATCGTCTCAAAGCTCTCCAAATGTACTCACTAGAAATGAGACTAGAGAGATATCAAATAATATACACGTGGAAAATTTTGGTACCTGGAGGGCCAGGTACCACATCTGACAGTAAAACAACAACATACTGGAGTGAACGATATGGAAGAAAGTGCAAGAACTAGTGAAGAGCAGGGTGCCATAGGCACAATCAGCGAACACTGTATAACATCAGAGGTCTACGGTTGTTCAACGTCCTCCCAGCAGTATAAGAAATATGCCGGAACAACCGTGGATCTTCAAGAGAAAACGGGTAGTTTTCTTCAAGAAGTGCCGGACCAACAGGGCTGTAGTGGAATTAGGGTCTGCGGGCCGCTCCAAGCAACAACCTGTTGGACCAAGCACTCACGAGTCATTGGGGAGTAGAACAACTCCCAGAACTCCATCAAGCAGGTATCCAGCAGGTGGTGCTGTGTCAATTGACTAAATATAAACTTGTGTTATAATTTGAGAATCACCATAGTGAGGGGCTTTACAACCAGTTGGTGCTCCTGTGTAAGCACGCATCCCTCGTCCCGCTCCTCCTTCACAAAAATGTTTACTTTAAATAATCTTCGCATGACTGAATTTCAGGCTCGGCTGTCTACATTTACTGCACAAAACACACAAGCAAGGCCTTCTTACCTCTACATCCACCACCAGGCCCAGCCGCGGCAACAGTCGCACCCTCACACCCTAGCCACCCCCCCCCCAACGCCTGCACCCCCCACGCCCTGCACTTCCCCCCCACGCCCTGCACCCCCCACGCCCTGCACCCCCACATTCCTTGCACCTCCTACGGCCCTGCACCCCCCAACCCGTCCTCGCAAATTCGTATAGTCAATATTGACTTATTACTTACCTGCATACGTGACATACTAAACATAATAGTTTCCCTTGAAAAGTTTCATAGAAAACACCGACCTTACCTAACCTACTTAGTATGTTAAAATAATCATCTTATAGCTTCGTAATTACAATTGTTACTTAACCTATTATAGGTATAGGTTAAGTAATAATTGTAATTACGAAGCAATAAGATGCTTATCTTAACATACTAAGTAGGTTAGGTAAGGTCGGGTGTTTTCTATGAAGCTTTTCAAGGGAAACTATTATGTTAAGTATGTCACCTATGCACATATTTAATAAGTAAGACTATACGAATTTGCGAGACGGGTTGCACCCCCACATTTCCTGCACCCCCACATTCCCTGCACCCCCCCCACGCCCTGCACCCCCCCCCCCACACACTGCACCACCCCCACACACTGCACCACCCCCACACACTGCACCACCCCCACACACTGCACCACCCCCACACACTGCACCACCCCCACACACGCACCACCCCCACACACTGCACCCCCGCACACACCACCCATCTTCCTTGGCCATGAGCCGAGGGTGACAGGGTGAGACCGGAGCCTGAGGGAGGGTGGACGCGGGTGCTGATATTGAAGGTGCAGTGTTGGAAACTGGGCTGCCATAGCAGGTGCCTGTGGGGACCAGAAAAGTTCCTTCGCACCATCTCAACTACGTTACCAAAACTACTTTCATAGTGGTTGTTTGTACTTTCATATATAATCATCAATTTTTGTTAGGTCTCTTGGGTATGACATGCTTAAGTCTCATACCAATGAAATAATGTCCTACATCCAATACCCACCGGCTGTGGTGGGTATGTGGGCCTGCGGGCCGCTCCAAGCAACAGCCTGTGGACCAAGCTCTCACAAGTCGAGCCTTGGCCTCGGGCGGGGCTTGGGGAATAGAACTCCCAAAATCTCCATCAACCAGGTAGTCAACCAGGTACAATTATCTCTCTTGAATGTCGGGGACAATACCTTGAGGTGCTTCCGGGGCTAGCGTCCCCGCGGCCCGGCGTCGACCAGGCTCCTGGTTGCTGGACTGATCAAGCAGGCTGTTGGACGCGGCTGCTCCAGCCTCGACGTATGAGTCACAGCCTGGTTGATCAGGTATCCTTTGGAGGTGCTTATCCAGTTCTCTCTTGAACACTGTGAGGGGTTTGCCAGTTATGCCTCTTATGTGTAGCGGGAGCGTGTTGAACAGTCTCGGGCCTCTGATGTTGAAGAGTTCTCTCTCAGTAAAATCAACTATTTGATATTTTGCTGTTGCAATTCAATTTTTTTGGTAAATTTGTAGTAGCATATTGTTTAGCCTCACTGGCGATAAAAATATCTGGGGTCACCCTTTATTAAAAAATACTAAAGGAAAAAATCGTGCAAATAATTTCCCATTATGCTATATTGCCCAATAAGCTAAAACTTTAGAGTTATAAGATCACGCACAAGCTGTCGACCTCATATTAATACGAAGAGACTTAAGCTTTTAATCTATTGAACGAAATAAAAAATGAAAACAGCCTCAACCAAGATCAAAATCGATTCCCGGTCTCTACGACTCCTTGTGTTGTGCATTGTGTGCATTACAGCAGCAATGTAATAAGCAGTCCCCCGTGGCGAGGTGGTAACACCTCGCCCGGGGTTTCGGAGCGCTTTAGCCTGGGTTCGAATCCTGGCCGGGGAGGATTTACTGGGCGCTAATCCTTAACTGTAGCCTCTGTTCACCCAACAGTAAAATAGATACCTGGTTGTTAAACTATTTGGCGAGTCGTATTCCGGGGAAATTTAGGATTAATGACCTGCCCGAAACGCTACGGGTGCTTGTGGCTGTACAAGAATGTAGAACTCTTGTATGTATAAAGAAATAAAAAATAAATGTCAGCTTCGTATGCCCTTATCTTACTTCCGGGACATCTGATAGACCATACCAGATATTCCCTTTCAATACATGCATGCTCCCACATATTAGGATAATAGTTAAAACAGCCCTGACCTGTGAAGGGGCCTGACAGCTGAGTGGACAGCGCTTCGGATTCGTAGTCCTGAGTTTCTGGGTTCGATCCCCGGTGGAGGCGAAAAAAAAATACTTTTTTCACCCTGATGCCCCTATTCACCTAGCAGTAAATAGGTACCTCTGCGTTGGACAGCTGCTACGGGCTGCTTCCTGGGGGTGTGTAACAAAAAGAAGGCTTGGTCGAGGACCGGCCGCGGGGACGCTAAGCTCCGAAATCATCAAGATAACCAGAGACCATTCACCCAAAACTGTAGTACTTAAACCAATAATTTACTCAAACGTACAAACATTGGCTCTTGGACTCAAAAAGTAAATATATTATCGGATTAACCCCAATGCCTTAACATAAAAATTATTATGTAACTAAACCGAACCTAGCCAGTGTAAAATATGCAATCCTAGGCCTAATACTCGCTACCTTAGGCCTGATATAGTACATATGTTTACCTGCTTGATACCTGGTTGATGGGGTTCTGGGAGTTGTTCTACTCCCCAAGTCCGGCCGAGGCTAGGCTTGACTTGTGAGAGTTTGGTCCACAGGCTGTTGCTTAGAGCGGCCCGCAGGCCCACATACCCACCACAGCCCGGTTGGTCCGGCACTCCTTGAAGAAAACAATCTAGTTTTATCTTTAAGATGTCCACGGTTGTTCCGGCAATATTTCTGATGCTCGCTAGTAGGACCTTGAACAACCGGGGACCTCTGATGTTTATAGTGTTCTCTGATTGTGCCTATGGCACCTCTACTCTTCACTGGTTCTATTCTGCATTTTCTTCCAAACCGTTCACTCCAGTACGTTGTTATTTTACTGTGCAGATTTGGGACCTGTCCCTCCAGTATTTTCCATGTGTATATTATTTGGTATCTCTCTCGTCTCCTTTCTAGTGAGTACATTTGGAGAGCTTTGAGACGATCCCAATAATTTAGGTGCTTTATCTCGTCTACATGTGTGTGCTTTATGTGTGTTTGTGCTCTAGGTGCTACACTAGGAATGTTTTAGTGTGCTGCTTCTTGTTCGTGCTCTCTACACAATTAGCAGTACAAAACCTGATTGTTGGTGGATGCACAGTCGATTTGTGCGCGTTAGACCAAATAATAATAATAATAATAATAATAATAATAATAATAATAATAATAATAATAATAATAATAATACAAAATAAAAGCAGTAGTAGTTAGACTATGTAGAACTGGTAGAAAAAGTGGTAGGAGTGCTAATAATAATATCATTGAAAATCATTTTGAGGCAACAGAGTGACTCAATGGAACCACTAGAGTAAAAACAAACAGAAAACCAACTCGCTATCCCTTAAGTTAGGCTGGCCAAGTATTCTCGAGATATGAGGTGGACAGAGTGGCCAGATGGAAGCCACTGTTCACCAGACAACATACCATCTGTTGCTCCCTACAACCGAGACCAAATACTGCACCACACACCTGGCCTTCCCGACCCACACTTCCTTCACAACCACCAGTGCCGGTAATGCAACAAATTAGTCTTCAGCATTTCATATGTAGCGTAGATTTCCGTGTGGTGGTGCGGGTAAGGTGGGAGGGCAGGAAATGGTCGTTATGGATGCTAAGTACAGACTATATTGGAGATGGAGCGCCGCATAACACTATATTCCAACATACACGACACACTAACCATACTAGGCGTCCGGGAGGAAGATGTGATCACTCGCCCCAACACACCACCAGGGGACGAAGACGGGGGATGGAGATCTGAAGGAAACACTGGGAGAGGGGGGAAATGGATACCCAGAGAAACGAAGAGAGTAGATGGAATAAAGAAAGAAGAAAGCTAGCGGAACATGTTCACAAACGTCACCCATATCACAACCTAATTGAAGTTCAGGCAAGCATAGGCAATGAACCTGCACAACCAGCCTCGTATCCAAAAGAAGGAGAATTCAGCAAATTAAATTATAATAAACCGATTAACTGGAAACAATATACCAACACCTCACAGAAATCAGCTGGAAAGAAATGGTTGACACTGCAAACCCAAATCAATGGGTTTGCAATATCAAGAACTTACAGACTGATATTATATCACACAACAAATTTTTTTTTAAGAGTGCAAAGTAGTAATGTCACGAAAATGGAATCACACCCTCTATAAACCCCACGAGAACATGGGTTCAGAACAGGTGGCTCTTACCTCTCATAATTGCTGCACCAATATGACATTGCCTTAGATGTCATGGAAGACGAGCATAACGTGGATGCAATAGGCACAGATTTCATGAAAGCCTTAACAAGTGTGACCCGCAGCAAGTGTGACTGGATCCAGGTATGCTCATACCTTCGAGCAAGTGTGACCATGATGTTATTGAACTCTTAAGAAATTAGTGGTAAAGTTGGAAGATAGAACTTTAATTTCCTGACGAACACAACCCAAAGAGCAATAGTCAACCATTTTAAGGGGCCTTATTACAGTAAATTTAAGGTTGTTCAATTTCAAACTTTTTTTTTACTAGTTGTATACACAAAGAGCTGCAACTGTTCTACGTTTCAGTATCGCATCCTAAATAAAAGGGGAGGAAATTTTGTTTTGTTTTTTCAACGAATTTTACACATTTTCAATAATACACTACAACTACAAGTTTAAAATGAAATCATTTATATGACACTCATCTATCACATTAGCATATAATAAAGGATTTGTATAAGCGGGGATTATCTAAAATATGTTTAGTTTTACTAATACAAATAGTCTAAGTCCCCCCTCCCCCCAAAAAAAATTATGCCAATATATCATGTTTGCAAATATTCTAAAATCAATAAATAAACTTGGGAATAAAGAGTTGTATAGCGATTGTAGAGACGTTCACTCTACATATAAGGTGTAAATTTCATGTAAATTTTAAAAAAAGGAGAGGAGTGTCAATTTTATGTTACTTGACAATAAATAAGGTCAAAAATTCTGCCACTTGTGGTTGAGGATGACATCAACCAATTTCCTCCAAAATTTGCACCCTTACAGACAGGCTCACGTTCTGTAAGGTGCACAAGTTTCATGCAAATCGCCTGATACAAAATATGAGAAAAAAAATCTAGATTTTTTTTAATTTTGTTTGTTGCATAAAACTAAATACTAAAATACTCTTATATGCTATTATGATACTTTAGAGTCATAGACATGATTTCAATTGACACTTGTGTTTGATGCTAATTTTTGACCATTTTGGAAAAAATTTGACAATTCAATATTTTGTTCTCCCTTCCTATTTATGCTACGATGCTGAAACTTGGACCAGTTGAACCCAATTTCATATACAACTAGTCAAAAAAGTTTGATTGAAATCGAACTAGATTTTATTTTTTGTATATTTTCGTAACACGGCCCCTTAAAACGGGACGGGCAAAGTGTAGGGTGGGTGGGATGGTAGAAGGGAAGAGGAATGGGGGTGGGGAGTATGGATATAAGAAAGGGGAAGAGGGGCGGGAGATGGGTATTCAGGGGAGGGGACGAGTTTCGGTTAGTTTATTTAACAAGCTTCAGGCTGTAGGCTACTGGGAGGGCTACAGCCGCCAGCGCTAGGTGTGGGCCAGCTTTGGGAGAGGGAGAGAGCTGCAGATTTTGAGCAGGTACAAACTAACTGCCATATAGATCAACTAACATGTAAAACTCAGCACCACGGTCATGCTCAACTTTTAATTGGCTAAAAAACAACTTTGGACAAGCTCGAAAACTAACAAACCAACATATAACATTTAGTTATTTTATATTTACTTTAAAACACTGTGCAGTTATTTGCCTCCTACCCTCGACCCCCTATGCAACCCCCCCCCCTCGCACTCCCTACCATCCCATCCACTCGATTCTGAATTACTTGCTGACAGTTTTCAACATTCCCTATACCAACCCTGGGACCCACTCCTTCACCCCTCTCATCCTTCCTGCTCCACCTACCCTGTCATGGTATTGACAACCCAAGTCCTCTGCGGACCCGGCCACCTAGTTGGTGGTCTGCTCTGGTCACCCAATGTTGCTCGACGCCGCAACATCCTGTTTGATCTTGGAACCTTTGGACGTGTTTATTACTTCTCTTTTGGGAACCGTGAAGGGTCACAGCTAGTTATACCTGGAGTATACCTGGAGGTTGAGGGTTGAGAGGGTTGACAGACTACTCCCCGAGCCCGACCTGCGATCAGGCTCGACTTATAATTTCATCCAACAGCCTGTTGCTTGGAGAGGTCCTGCTTGATGGGGTTCTGGGAGTTGTTCTACTCCCTAAGCCCGGCCTCTCACAAGCCGCTGTACTAAACCCTAAGCCCAAGCTCTCACAAGTCAAGCCTGGCTTGACTTGTGAGAGCTTGGTCCAACAGCTGCTTGCTTGGAGCGGCCCGCAGGCCCACATATCCACCACAGCCCGGTTGGCCCGGCACTTCTTGAAGAAAACTATCTAGTTTTCCCTTGAAGATGTCCACGGTTGTTCCGGCAATATTTCTTATGCTCGCTGGGAGGATGTTGAACAGCCGTGGACCTCTGATGCTTATACAGTGTTCTCTGATTGTTGTGCCCATGGCACCTCTGCTCTTCACTGGTTCTATTCTGCCATCTCTTCCATATCGTTCACTCCAGTATGTTGTTATTTTACTGTGTAGATTTGGGACCTGGCCCTTTAGTATTTCTGACTGCAAATAAAATCTCTTAATCTTCATTGGGTCTGGGAGACCCAATTTCTCGACCCAATGCAGAGAAAATACCGAGAAATTTATCACTCCAGTATACATGACGTGATGCCCCCGTCTTCACCTTATTAGAGCACACTTTGAGAGCTTTGAGACGGTGCTTTATGTTTAGAGGGAGTGTGCTAGAGTCTTGGTCACTTGATGCTGCTCTTCCCGGGGCTTCTTTACACCCCTGCCATGGTCTATGGTTTAATGTGCGGCCAGAATAATCTAGGAATGTGAATTAGTTTCTTCCCTTCAAATATTTTATCTGACACGGTATAGGGTTCAGTGAACTTTTCAATAAATACACACTGGGCAGCACATCCCACGTTGCATACACTTATAACTTAAAAGGCAATAAATATTGGCCAGTAACAGTTCTCTCATTTTCCAATAAACAAAATATTTTTACTTATCTTAATACGTATATCTTCACTCGCATAATTATATTTCATTACACAAACCGTTTTTACTGTCCACCTCGTAGAATTCTAACATCAAAACGAACACAAAACTCATGGTAAGATAATCTTAACTTGGGAGCCGCAGTGACGGCTCCGCACATGGATGTGCCATCTTGTTAATGGCAGCCACCAGCACCGTTCATCCACAGCCAGCCACATGAAAGCCTTAATTAAAATACTCTTCTCCAACCACTTATCGTTCAACGTATCGGTGAACTGTTTATGATGTGGTAGTGACACCGCTGCCTTTCATCAGTGTCCCTCCCGCACCTCCGATACCCACTCTCAAACTGGTGTTATCGAGTCTTCCCCTCCCAGTGCATAAAAGTATTTGTGTGTACGTCTGATACCATACTACTTGTGTAAAGGAGGAAATGTATATGTTTATCTCTCAGAATGTTCGGTAATACGTTTATTGCTTGTGATGTGTGTCTATGTACGTATTAACACGTTGTACTGAACGGGGTGAGAATAGCTTGAGCTACCTCATCCCTTTGTGTGTATTTTACCTCAATAAACTTACTTCAATTTCCCCTCCCCCTCACCACCCTCCCCTTTATGAGGCCGGTCGTGTACCTCAAACCCACTACCTGGATTGTACCTGGATGTTGTTCTGGGAGTTAAACTACTACTCGGGTAGTATTAGTCCTACTACCTTTCCCTGAGGTTACCTTGAGGTGCTTCCGGGGCTTAGCGTCCTTGCGGCCCGGTCGTCGACCAGGCCTCCTGGTTGCTGGACTGGTCAACCAGGTTGTTGGACGCGGCTGCTCGCAGCCTGACGTATGAATCACAGCCTGGTTGATCAGGTATCCTTTGGAGGTGCTTATCCAGTTCTCTCTTGAATACTGTGAGGGGTCGGCCAGTTATGCCCCTTATGTGTAGAGGAAGCGTGTTGAACAGTCTCGGGCCTCCGGTGTTGATAGAGTTCTCTCTCAGAGCACCTGTTTCACCTCTGCTTTTCAACGGGGGTATTCTGCACATCCTGCCATGCCTCAGGGTCTCATGTGATGTTATTTCTGTGTGCAGGTTTGGGACCAGCCCCTCTAATATTTTCCAAGTATAGATTATTATGTATCTCTCCCGCCTGCGTTCAAGAGAATACAGATTTAGGCTCTTTAGTCAGTCCCAGTAGTTTAGATGTTTTACTACTACCACTACTCCTTCACTATACGAAACCTTTGCGCTTGTGGCGTCTATCACACAGAAATTCTCATTAACCATACTCAAGGTCACAATTAATCTGACATAGTACACAACCTAAAAAAAAATAACCTATCGATCAAAAAGTGATTTTCTCCTGAACGTTATCTAGGCCATAACCAGCACAGATGATACTACGGTGATCATCGATACGATTCTCACCTGGACATTATGAGGGAGGTAGCGAGCAGGTGATTCTCAGTCTGGAGTTGTTAAGAGGGGTAATGGAGTGGTTGAGCACCCCAACAATGATCCCATCGCCACTAAAACAGCTGTTATCAACTACACTATCGATTTAAAATGGGGTTTACCGCCCTCTTACTCTGTCTATCTAAGAATGTTCTCTCGAAAGACACCAGGGTCATAGATAGCACCACCTGGCGACTCAACCCCCACCAGGCCACCCGGACCACTGACGTGACCTCCCGACCCACCAAGACTTTAACAATAGCTATTATAACAACGATAACTTTGGCCATAAACCCTTATTTTGGTTGAGATTTAGCAGTTGTGTGAGATGCATAATAACTGCGACGACCCTGCCATTACTCCGCCACACGGCCAGAGTTTCTCACTACAAGCACAGGAACACTCACAAAGAAACTCTGCCCATTGTTTCTCGCCGGCGAGAAACAATGGGCAGAGTTTCTTTCACCCTGATGCCCCTGTTACCTAGCAGTAAATAGGTACCTGGGAGTTAGTCAGCTGTCACGGGCTGCTTCCTGGGGGTGGAGGCCTGGTCGATGACCGGGCCGCGGGGACACTAAGCTCCGAAATTAACTCAAGATAACCAGGGGATCACTATCACCAGCTGCACCTCCACCACAGCCTCGACCATAAAGACCAATAAATACCGCCAGAACTCGACACACCATTCACACCGCACAGGAAACTAACAAAGGCTGCAGCAGGGCGCCACAGTCCAGGCGAAAGCGCCATAATCACTATTGAACGAGCAGCAGCCATGGATGACAACGGGTAAGGAAATCCAAGAAAACAGAAGGTAGAAAAGATAAGACGCCCCACGAGACGCAGAATAAGAGGGAAATAAAAGGAGGAAGACAAGAAGAGCTGGGAAAGAAACAGAGCACTGAGGAGAAGAAACCAAGAGAGAACTATCAGGGAAAAGCGCCAAGTCATTACGACTATATAGCACTGGGAAGGTGTCAGGATAAGGATTTAGGATGGGACGGGGGGGGGGGGGGGAAGAAAGTAATGGTGCCCAACCAGTTGGACGGTCGGGGACTGAACACCGACCTGCATGAAGCGAGACCGTCGTTCTACCGCCCAACCCGAGTTGTCGAGAAGAAACCGAGAAACTAAGCATTATCACTCGGTATCAAGGAGGAATATTTTAAGTTATATGAAAGTGAGAAACAGGCCGGGGAGATCAAAATGCTAAATATAATCGGTTCCGTTAAGAACTAACTAAAGCTGTATAAACTAAGTATTTATCTTAACATTTAACATTGGGAACAGTTTACAGTCCAGGCTCCTAGCCGTGGACAATTGGCCCCTTCTATCCTCACCTGCTCTCGGCCTCTAGAATCCCAGCATGGTAACTTGTGTTCCAGAGGGATAGTTGAGCAGGCAGTGTGTTGGCTCACCGCAACAAGCTTGCGACCCTCCAGCACAAGGAGTCCAGGATGCACTTGTACTAGTCAACATTTGGAAGCGTTCTGGGACCTTTAAAAAGATCCGTGACAATCATTATTCCGTATCGAGTTCACTTTCAATTTTCTAATACTAATTGGATTGGTCCTTGTGAAGGTTCTGGGAATTCTACTCTCAAAGCCCGGCCCCTTAACAGACTGTTGCTTGGAGCGGCCCGTTGCCCACATATCCACTACAGCCCGGTTCCTTCACCACTTCTTACAGAAAACTCTCCAAATTTTTTCTTGAAGACTTGCACTTTTGTTCCTGAAATATTTCTTACGCTTGCCGGGAGGATACTGAACAAGCGTGGACCCCTGGTGTTCACAGTGTTCTCTACGTGTGCCTATCAAAACATCTTAATATTAAAGTAAGTCTTGCAACAGAGCGCCTCAAAACACGTCCTAACCAAGGCTATACACAGTATTTTTGGAAGCTGTATATACATAGGTGAAAGTCAAGGAGAGTTATATTAGTTGTTTACTGTGCTTTAATGACTTACCGAATCCATACATACAAATCGAAACCCGCGACCCGTAAATTCTTGGTTGAAAAAATTGCAAGCTTAATACTTCAAATAGACTTTTATATATAAATCATAAGTATATACCATTTCCTAAATATTTTAAACATTTTACGTGGCTTAAACAGCTTTCATTATTTCTTTGGGGTTTTACATATGCATTACAGGAAATTGTACAAAATTTAAGTTAAAATAAGTTCCATGATAACAAAATATAGGGTTTCATTAACAGGATTATGACATTTGTTTCGGTCAAGTTCTCCTTTTGGAAATGTTATTGTAAACATGACCTCTATGTAACTGGACACGTTCAGGAATTTAAACTCTCAAACCATAAATCAAAAGCTATTCCTCAAATAACACCGCGCCCTCACACACCCTTCCCATTATGGCACTCAAATTCAAAAGAAAAAAAATCCCCGAATTTCAAGGCACTTTAACTAAAACTTTATCGCATTTTCCCCACAAATTCTTGCACACTTTTAGGGAACTTTTCATTTGTGGATTTTAATGTGTTGTGTAAAAGCTTCCGTCTCCCACAGTCCTTGACGCAGATACCCCTCTCCCCTCCCACAGTGCTTGACGCAGATGACCCTCTCCCCTCCCACAATGCTTGACGCAGATACCCCTCTCCCCTCCCACAATGCTCGACGCAGATACCCCTCTCCCCTCCCACAATGCTTGACGCAGATACCCCTCTCCCCTCCCACAATGCTTGACGCAGATACCCCTCTCCCCTCCCACAATGCTTGACGCAGATACCCCTCTCCCCTCCCACAATGCTTGACGCAGATACCCCTCTCCCCTCCCACAATGCTTGACGCAGATGACCCTCTCCCCTCCCACAATGCTTGACGCAGATGACCCTCTCCCCTCCCACAATGCTTGACGCAGATGACCCTCTCCCCTCCCACAATGCTTGACGCAGATGACCCTCTCCCCTCCCACAATGCTTGACGCAGATACCCCTCCCCCCTCCCACAATGCTTGACGCAGATACCCCTCTCCCCTCCCACAATGCTTGACGCAGATAACCCTCTCCCCTCCCACAGTGCTTGACGCAGATGACCTCAATGTCCCACCTTGATCACGGGGGCCATGAGTAATAGTGCTCCTAAGCCAAAAAACAATGAATAAATGTACAGAATAAGACAACGATTTTGTTGATTAAGAAAATTAATTAACGGTTAACATAAAAAGAAGAGTGATCGCTGGATTGTTCCAAGCAAAGCGTTCACCAGTGTTATTGATCTTGGGCATATCTTCTTGACCAGACCACACACTAGAAGGTGAAGGGACGACGACGTTTTGGTCCGTCCTGGACCATTCTCAAGTCGGTCTTGAGCCACGTTATTGTGACTTATCGCCTGCATATCTTCTTGAGGTTATCTTGAGATGATTTCGGGGCTTAGCGTCCCCGCGGCCCGGTCATCAACCAGGCCTACTTTGTTACTCCCCCCCCCAAAGCAACCCGTAGCAGCTGTCTAACTCCCAGGTATCTCTATTTACTGCTAGGTGAACAGGTGCATCAGGGTGAAAGAAACTCTGCCCATGTGTTTCCACTTCCACCAGGGGATCGAACTCGGAACCTCAGGACTACGAATCCCAAGCGCTGTCCACTCAGCTGTCACGCATGAATAGATGACTCACATAGGTAACACACTTAACGTAAACTTCCTTTGTTGTTATTTTCTTGTCCATGTTCAAGATAACCTGTGACTCCCCTGTGACACTTGGGTTGGACGGTAGAGCAACGGTCTCGCTTCATGCAGGTCGGCGTTCAATCCCCGACCGTACAAGTGGTTGGGCACCATTCCTTCCCCCCGTCCCATCCCAAATCCTTATCCTGATCCCTTCCAAGTTTTTTTCTTTTATTATTATTTTTCTACCACAGACGTGGCCACACATTTACAATGCTAACCAGCATATATACATTTTCTTCTGTCCTCCATGGACAGGCACGTGGTACATAGTCGTAATGGCTTGGCGCTTTCTCCTCATAGTTCCCGCCCCCCTTCCCCAAACCCCTCGAGTAGTACCTGACGCCAATGGCCGGTTGAGCCTCGTCAGGGTGGAGCTGGCAGCCTCGCTCACCACAGGTTGCAGACGCCAAATTACCACCATATATAACACGCCCTTACGCCTTCTCCACAAACAACCCCCCAGTTCGTCCAGCTTAAGAGTGCTTCGCAATGATACTACGCTGGATCGACTACCAGCAGAACCAAAAAAAAATTTTCCTAACAGCAGCCGCTACAGTAAAAAAAAAAAATAAAAAAAATTAGCAGCAGCAGAAGTGGAAGAATCAGCAACACCATTTCTACAATGTGTTGCCACAACATGCCCGTATATTTTCCCCAGTAAGTGTGGTAAAACACAACCACCTGGCCAATATCATGCCACCACCAAAAGCAGAAAACGCTGCAGAGAAACAGCCAACACTGAAGCAACAACATCAGAGGCAACAGTGATCAGCAACAGGGGCCACATCAGGAAACGAAGAGCGACACTTGCAGGAGGAGAATGCAGGTGAAGTAACATTAGCATTGACAGTGAGAGTAAGACTAGCAGTGGTATGAGCAGCAAGCACACAGCAAGAGCACTAGGATGAGGCGGCAGCGGCGGCCAAGTGAGGGTCTGCCAGAGGCAACTTGGCGCGCGGCCACCAGCGGCTGCTGGATCAATAGACAGCTCGACGCCCACATCCCAAAATTCATTCAAACCGGGAGTGTGAAAGAACAGTGAGCGTGTAGTCCGCACGCGCCCCTCACAGGGCCGCCACCGCCACATTCATTCATAACGTCTACCACCAAGCTACCAAACACTACTCAATGAACTTGCATAACACACCGCCACAACACACTACCCCACCTCAACGCAGGAGGAGAGTTTTTAGACCAAGTGACGTCAAGGTTACCTGGTTGATACCTGGTTGATGGGGGTTCTGGGAGTTGTTCTACTCCCCTAGCCCGGCCCGAGGCCAGGCTCGACTTGTGCGAGTTTGGTCCACCAGGCTGTTGCTTGGAGCGGCCAGCAGGCCTACATATCCAATAGAGCTCGGTTGGTTCGACACTCCTTGGAGAAAATGATCTAGTTTTCTCTTGAAGATGTCCACGGTTGTTCCGGCAATATTTCTTATGCTCGCTGCTAGGATGTTGAACAACCGCGGACCTCTGATGTTTATATAGTGTTCTGTGATTGGGTGTCTAGCGCCAAGCCTCATGGTATAGGGCTTGGCCCACTTGGCCCACTTGGTTATGGGCCAAGTGGGCCATAACCTCAGTATGGGCCACTTTCGACTACCGTAACCAAAACGGAGAAGACACAGGCACTCTCTCATTCCTATAGCAAACATAGAAAACACAATATTGCTTCACGAATAAACATCAGTAATATTAGTGCGGGATAATTCGCAGATAAATATTGTGTGTGAGACACATGCTTGTCCTGGAAGTCAGGACATTCAAGAAGGACATGCACGACCATAAGAGGGACAATGCAATTAGGACAATAAGGAGCAGGGGGGTGCTCCATCAAGTGACCATGGGTTAAACGAGTATGGCCAATACGCAACCTCGCCAGAGCAGTTTCCCATCGCCGGTTACGGTGGTAAGAGGACGGCCACGAGGAAACACAACATTTAAGAGTACGGAGTTTGTTACCAGTAACAGATGACCAAGAAGCCTGCCAACGGGTAAGGATGGAGGAATGGATAACCGGGTAAAAGTCGGAATATGGAATACCTTTACGAGAGATGGGACATGAGCGGACAGCTTCCTTAGCGGCAGCATCCTCACGCTCATTTAAAGACACACCAATATGTCTGGGAACCCAACAAAACTCAACCGACTTAAACTTAATGTGAACAAGAAACAGCCAATGCTGAATCTCGACAACTACTGGATGAACTGGATTAAAGGACCCGAGAGCCATGAGGGCACTACGAGAGTCAACAACAACCACAAAGGAAGACTGACAACGAGAAAGCAGGAGACGAAGAGCATAGAGAATAGCATAAAGCTCCGCTGTAAAGATGCTAATCTCCGGAGGTAAGCGATACATATAAGTGCGATCGGGAAAAACAACAGAGTAGCCAACACCGTCCGCAGACTTAGACCCATCGGTCAAGACAGAAACGGAGTGGGAGTGAGAAGAAAAGTGCTCAAGGAAAAGGCGTTTTAGAACTGTAGAGGGGTAAAATCCTTAGTGACACGGGTCAAGGAAGTACAAAACTGCGGAAGGGGGACTCTCCTCGGAGGCAAAGAAGGAACAACACGAGGAGAAACATTAGAAACACGAACGGAAAGAGAAACCTGTAAGCGAGATAACCAGACAGAAGAGGGAGGTGGTGAAGAGGAACAGGAACTGCAGAAGGGTAAAAGTTAAAGCACGACAGAGGCGAGAGAGGATGTTGTTGGTAAGGACTGCGCAAGATAACAAAGACAGTAGCGATCACGGCGGTCCTGGAGAGACAGGAAACCAGTGTCAACATACAAGCTAAGGACGGGAGTCGAACGAAAGGCACCAGAACTGAGGCGCAGCCCAGTATGGTGCAAAGCATCAAGACGGCGAAGAGCAGAAGGAGAAGCAGACGAGTAAGCAGGGCAACCATAATCGAGCTTAGACAGGACGAGAGAGGAATGCAAAGCAAGGAGAGTGCGCCTATCTGCTCCCCAAGAAGTATGGGACAATACTCGAAGGAGGGTAAGGGCTTTAGAGCACTCAACACGGAGGTAAGAGATATGAGGAGACCAAGACAAACGAGTGTCAAGGAATATCCCCAAAAGCTTCGCGGAATCTTTGTACTCAAGGGGATGACCATAAAGTGACAAAGAGGGACGAAGAACGACCCGTTTCCGAGTAAAAGACATGGCACAAAAGTTTCCGAGTAAAAGACATGTGCTTGCGGGGTTGAGCTCTGGCTCTTTGGTCCCGCCTCTCAACCGTCAATCAAAAGATGTACAGGTTCCTGAGCGTATTGGGCTCTATCATATCTACACTTGAAACTGTGTATGGAGTCAGCCTCCACCACATTACTTCCTAATGCATTCCATTTGTCAACCACTCTGACACTAAAAAAGTTCTTTCTAATATGTTGACCAGACCACACACTAGAAGGTGAAGAGACGACAACGTTTCGGTCCGTCCTGGACCATTCTCAAGTCGATTGAGAAAGTCGATCAATCGACTTGAGAATGGTCCAGGACGGACCGAAACGTCGTCGTCTCTTCACCTTCTAGTGTGTGGTCTGGTCAACATACTTTAGCAACGTTATTGTGACTCATCGCCTGCTTCTTTCTAATATCTCTGTGGCTCATTTGGGGACTCACTTGTGTCCCCTTGTGCGTGTGCCCCTTGTGTTAAATAGCCTGTCTTTATCAACCCTGTCGATTCCCTTGAGAATCTTGAATGTGGTGATCATGTCCCCCTAACTCTTCTGTCTTCCAACGAAGTGAGGTTCAATTCCCGTAGTTTCTCCTCGTAGCTCATACCTCTCAGCTCGGGTACTAATCTGGTGGCAAACCTTTGAACCTTTTCCAGTTTAGTCTTATGCTTGACTAGATATGGACTCCATGCTGGAGCCGCATACTCCAAGATTGGTCTGACATATGTGGTATATAATGTTCTGAAAGATTCCTTACACTAGTTTCTGAAGGCCGTTCTTATGTTAGCCAACCTGGCATATGCTGCTGATGTTATCCTCTTGATATAAGCTTCAGGGGACAGGTCTGGCGTGATATCAACCCCCAGGTCATTCTCTCTTTCTGACTCTTGAAGTATTTCATCTCTCTAATGATACCTTGTATCTGATCTCCTGCTTCCTACCCCTATCTTCATTACATTACATTTGCTTGAGTTAAACTCTAACAGTTGTGCTTGCCTAGTTGTGATTGCGGGTGTTGAGCTTTTGCCTCTTTGGTCGCGCCTCTCATCCGTCAATCTACAGGTGTATAGATTCCTGAGCTTCTCGAGTTCTAACATATCTACGTTTGAAACTGTGTATAGAGTCAGCCTCCACCACATCACTTCCTATTGCTTTCCATTTACTGACTACTGTGAAAATTTTTTTTCTAATGTGTCTGTGGCTCATTTGGGTACTCAGCTTCCACCTTGTCCCCTTGTGCTTGTACCAACAGCATGAAGCATCATGAAGCGTCATGCAGTTACTAATTCACACACATAACCCAACAGTATAATGTCAAGTGCTATACGGTCAGGGAGTTGCAAGAGGGCATATTGGTATCATTACAGTCGTCGTAATGCTGCAACCCGTTCTCTGACCAAGTCCATTCCATCCAACGGTTGATCCCAAAGACGAATTCATCATTGACATTAATTCGCATTAACATGCTGTTCATTCGATCGATAAAGGAATGTTCTCATATATAAATTATTATTATTATTATTTATTAGCATAATGTGCATATTTAGCATTGGTTAGGTTAGGTGTTTAGGTTCTGTTGGGGATTATTGTTGCTGCAACCCATGCTCGACTCAAGTCCATTACATTCAGCGGTCAACCCCACAGACGCATTCATAAATTTTAACATCCTGTTCATTCAAAACGGGAATTTTCTCATGTATAAATTAATATTATAATATATTAGCATATTGTGTATATATAGGCATAGGATAGGTTAGATCAGGTGTTCAGGTTCTGTTGACGATTATTTGTATTTGTGTACGTGGGTGAAGCATTTATAGCATTGTGATTCGAACAAAATTCGTCAGTGAAGCACTTGTTCCGGATTTGTTCGAACGTCAGCAGTTGTGAGTCGTATGTAAACCACTTTTCATTAAAACAGGGGTTTGGTGGGTGCATGGAATCACGTTTGGTTTCTTGTTTGGAGGACGGGCTGGTATTTGTACAGCCGTCCTCCAAACAAAGATCCAAAAGTGATTCCATGCACCCGCCAAACCCTGTTTTATGAATGAAAGCGGTTTACACACGACTCACAACTGCTGACGTTCGAACATATCCGGAACAAGTGCTTCACTGACGAATTTTGTTCGAACCACAACGCTGTAAATGCTTCATCCACGTACTACAAATACAAATAATCGCCAGCAGAACCTAAACACCTAACCTAACCTAACCTATGCCTATTTATACACAATAGCTAATCTATTATAAATTTATTAATTTATACTTAGAAAATTCCGTTTTGAATGAACAGCATGTTAAAATTTATGAAGATGCGTCTGTGGGGTGACCGCTGAATGTAATGGACTTGAGTTCGAGGATGGGTTGTATTTGTAATACGTGGGTGAAGCATTTACAGCGTTGTGGTTCGAACAAAAGTCGTCAGCGAAGCACTTATTTCAGAAGTGTACGGTCGCCATCAGTTGTGAGTCGTGTATAAGCCGATTTTCATTCATAAACAGGGGGTTTGGCGGGTTCATGGAATCGACTTTGGCCTTTGTTTATGAGGACGAGCTGCAACAAAGGGCAAATGCTCGTTAATACAGCCGCTAAACCCCCTGTTTTGAAGGAAAACGGTTATACACGACTCACAACTGATGACGTACAACATTTGTCAAACATTGCTCAGCTGACGATCTGTTCGAATTGCAATTTGATAAATGGTTCATCCATGTACTGTAACTACAAATAACCGCCAAGAGAACCCAACCTAACCTAGCCTATGCCTAACTATACCTTGAAATTTATATATAATGATATAATTTTATATGAAAACAAACAATAGTTATTGTTTTTAATTTAATACGTTAAAATTTAAGAATGTGTCTTAAGTGACGACCGCCAATTGGACAAACTGACCTGATGACAGGTGGGCCGACACTGGGCGCAGTTCGAGGCTCGCGTTACTGGCTGGTGGACATGTATAGTTGTGGACGAGTTCTCCGTCAACAGTTGGCCTCCTCCTTGAAGGCCTTCTCGTATAGCAGAAGTAAGTTGGTATTGGGTGCTCACAATGTGGGTCATCCGGTGTTTACGACATGTCCTCTAGTTTATTGTAACATGGTTACCCAATGAGGTTGTGTTCTGGCGCTTCACTGTAATTGTCACGGTAATGACTATCTTTGATTAGTGAGCTTCTGCACCTGTAAGTGACGTGGGTTTTACGAGATTCAGCCGCGGTAACATGACTAGTTAGCAATGTACCTTCTGCTGATGGTTATTATTTCAATTTTATTTTTCAATATTTTGCCGGGGATTTAACTACTGGCCCGTTGACAAGCAGACTAAATCCTATGCACATATCTGTTGCTTTTTTTTCCCCCGGCCTAAGAATATCGCCGTAAAATCTTACTTGATCAGAAATATTAGCTCGACTAAGAATGAAATTCAGTGAAATATGTAAGAACGTCTTTAGAGACAAAGATGGGTGAATGGCATTCATGAACTGTCGGATGACTTGCTGACAAATTTGGTTTGGTAAATATTTTTCAAAATGTATTAAAGATCGCCTTGACCATAGTATCCCTGTAACTGATGTAGTGAACTTTAGCAGTATGTAATTCCTAAAGTTTATTGTAGACTGTTGTTCTTAAAGATTTCGCTACCTGTAACAAAAGTTCAAAGTAGCACGGGTTATGGTGATCCCGTAGTGGACCTATTATAGACGTGTAAGCTATGACTATATTTATGTCTGAAAAGGAATTTTTATCTTGTATTATCTGCGTTTACTAATATCTATATCTCTATACCCATGTCGTATACATTTCTACTAATTGCTGAATTTGAACCACGTTGCATGCATGAAGTGATGTAAAGATTCATTAATATATAAATGTAGATACCCATTTGACTTTGTTAATGAACTTCGAAATATATTTAAGCATAATGTTTATAGTAGACTGGCACCTTTTACCAATGTGTCCATAAAGACCTGAAGGGAAGCTGTTGGGTAGCTATTCAAACTAAAA
>WNGS01000337.1:1577246-1592786 GCA_020271785.1 Procambarus virginalis | reverse complement strand
GGCGGAAGACCATGCCCTGGGGCACTACTGACACGCACCTGGATGGCTTCAAGTCCAATACCAGAGCAACCATCACCCGTCCATGCCAGCAGCAGTCTTCACGCAGCAGTACCTGGTGTGCCACAGTGGGCGGAAATTGTAAGGTTGAGGGTAAGTGTGGGCCACAGGTGCGCCGGGGTGGGCCCAGCAGGTAGCGGGTGTTGGGTGTGGGCCAGGCGGGAGCCACACTCACGTGCTTGAATGGGTCACGGCACCCGGCACACCCGGGCCCGCTACACCTTACCATGCACACTCCCCCCCTCACACTTGTTACTTGTTGCCCTGCAGCGCCGCCTCCTGCTCCCCACCACTTATTGTAGCCAGCTGTTCCTCCAGGTAAGGCCTCAAGTATAACACCCAGAAATTGGGGTGCCGCAATGCGACGCTGCTGGTGGTGGCGACGAAGACAGGGCCAGGCTAACCTGGCGGGCGGCAAGTGTGGCCGCCACGCCCGGAGGCCTGCGAGGGCAAGGCTTCGATGACAGTCACTGGCTGTGGCAACTTCGGCTGTGGTGGATGTGGCGGCAGGAGCGTGGCGGTGACGGGAGCGGCAGAAGCAGCGGCGGCGGAGGCACAATGTCAGTGCCGCGGCGGAGGCGCCACTGGAGCAACTGCCGCCATGTGCGCCACCGACTGCCGCGCGATGCCACAGAACACACTCCTGCGCCGGTTATTTCCTGCCAGACGAGAGTTGTGTTGGCTGCGCCCGGCAATGCTACCCCTGACACTCACCCCTACATCCACATGTATACCACAACAAGGCACTTTGTGAAGCCAGGTTCCCCAGCAATACCCTGAACAAAATGCCTTGGCTGGCACCACTGGAAGAGATGGAGTCCACTGCCACCTGCTCCGGCCCGCCACCACTTCCCTCACTGCCGCCGCCTACTGCCTAAACTTGTCACCTACCCTACTAACACAGTCACCTACACAGCACGCCTCACCATACTGAACAATAATATTAACGCCAGTACCTTGGTGTCGCAACAATGACTGGTCTTCACAAGCAGCTGGCACAGGCGCCTAATAAAATGATCACTTTTGTTGACCCTGCCAAAAATGCCACCAATGTTTTAAGTCCACACAGCTGGTGTGTTGAAGTTGGGTGAGGAAGTGTGTGCATCATCGTGCTGGTGGCAGCGAAGGCACAGCATGACTGGGGGAGGGTTCTGGAATACAGTGTCGGCTCTACACACCTCATGTAGCCCAACACTGCACACTCCAACCCCATCATCACTTCCTCCTCACCACCTCGATGCCACAACCCGTCTTACCCACATATACTTTCATAACCTGCACGCCATAGCAATGGGTTCTGCTGCTTCCAGTCTGTGTCCACTGGTACACACTTACTATTTAAACTGTAACCACACACACACACACACACACACACACACACACACACACACACACACACACACACACACACACACACACACACACACACACACACACACACACACGAGAGCGCGCGCGCGAGCCAGCCACCCGCCGATCGATGCAAGTGCACGAGGCCTGAATGTTAACAGCCGATTTTTACTACGCTCTCATGGTCATTTTCAAACACGTTTCGCTCGGCCTCTTTGTATCATGTTATCACGAATAAAATTGTCTAAACAATTAGTGTGTAGGCAAGTGAGGGGAGCGAGACGTGGTCAGTAAAACTGGTTGGTATAACACGGGGAGGGGTCCTAACCCCCCTTCTTTCGTCAGTAATCGTGTGTGAAGGTATGGGTGCAAAGGGGGGGCGATGGAGGCCACAACAAGCCCCAGGCCTGGGCCTGGTACGCACCTCACACACCCACTCTTGTAATGTATCTTGCTCAAGCCCAGCGTCACCTGTACCTTGGGCACTGGTCCATGTGGAGGCGTAACGCTTAGCGATGAAGATACTGCTTACTACCAACACAGGCAAGTAGGTAACAGCGGGCAGGATCAAAGGCAGGAAGCGGGCAGGATCAAAGGCAGGCAGGCCAGGCAGGCCAGGCAGGGCAAGCAGGGCAAGCAGGGCAAGCAGAGGCGGCCAGTGAGTCAGGCAGACAGTTAAGTAATACTACGATGACCTTATATAATAACGCCCGATTCTGAATGTACTACAAAAACCGCTTTCAACTCTAATGTCACACTAACATCATCTCAATTGTCTGATCCATCCTGCTCACCCAAGTACTCCCAAACACACACACACTGCTTTATACGTACTAAATCGACACCACTTATCAAAACTCACAGCCCCCATCCCACCCCTGGCAAAAGCCTGCGCCAACACACGTCAGGTCTGGAGTATCTCTCACGGGGATGAGTTTTTTCTATTAACAAGGGATACGTCATATTAATAATCACTCACTGCACAAGGAACTCCTCAACCGTCGGGACTGACCGGAGTATCAAAGAATAGGGTCAACGGACAGCCAATGATGAAACCTATCATGTATTATGATAACACCAGTTAATACATTCCAATGACTACACGATTTCAGTATACTGTACTCCGATATCTGTACTGCAAACATACTGTAATTTGATATACTGTACATTTTGATTTTTCAATATTGAAAATACTGTACACTTGATATTCACACTGAAGCAATTAAAGGATTTTATGGTCAATTATGTTAGTTATGATAAAATCTTGATTGAGACATGGTAGTTACTCTAACTCATCCCACTAAACCTTCCTGTCTGATACACTCATTCAGCAACTCAACGTTTGCTTATTCACTTTACCTTAAGGTTACCCAGAGTGGGTTCCGAGGTTCAATATTCGCGCGGCCCGGTCTCTGACCAAATCTCACACCTAGCTCTAAAAATTGCAGTCATACCCAGAAACTCGTAAATGAGGCTGTTAAGACGGCGCTGCACGCAGTCTGAATCACAGACTGCTTGATCAAGTATTTATTAAGCACCCTCATGAACGCCGAAAGATATCAACTAGTCATTCTCATATATTTAGATAGGAGGGTTTTAAATAACCTTCTGCCCTTAATGTTAATAAAATTGTCGTCGAGTACCTATTGAACTCTTACTTTATAAATTAGGCTATTTCACACATCCTGCCATGCCTCCTGGTCTCAAAATTATTTCAGTGTGCACCTTGAGTAAATTGCGTGCGTCTCTTGCCTGCGCTCCAGGAGGGACAATTTGATTGATTTAAACCGGTCCCAATACTTTGGATGTTTTATCGAACGGATTTGGACAGTAAAGGTTCTCTGTATCTTGCATATGGTTTGGGGTTCAATTCCTTCGTTTTTACGATAACTGAGGAGCTGGAACTTCCCTTCAAGGAACAATGTTAGATGTTAGCTGTGTTAGAAGAGGTACAGCCTATTGACAGCTCGGGTGCATGGGGGATTTGCGTAAAACCCTGGTTTGTCTCTCTGAGAGACTGCAGGAATCGTTGGTACATCAGGATGATTTCCCGGTTGCAATTCTTTTAACTATGTCGTAGCTCATTCGATTAAGTCAGCGTCTGAGATCCTCTCGGACGTAGGTTCGAACCCTCGTCACGGCCCTTGAGGATTTGTTCGTTCTGTTGTTGATTATTTGTAGTATGTGGGTGAAGCATTTATAGCGTTGTGGTTCGAACAAAATTCGTCAGTGAAGCACTTGTTCTGGAAGTGTTTGAACAAAATCAGTGGAGTCGTGTGCAAACCGTTTTTCATTCATAAACAGGGGGTTTAGCGCGTGCATGAAATCCCTTTTTGGGTCTTTGTTTGGAATATAGGCGGCATTCGTCGATTCATACACCCGCTCCTCGATTCACTGGTTCATTCATATAGCTGATTAATTGGAGGAGTTACCACGTGGGTCATTAGTGCATGTGGAATCGTATTGATTATTCCACAGGCAGCAACGTACACCAAGACAGAAAGACTCAAATGGCCACACCCAGCAGTGAGCATGCTTAGTTAATAGTGAACAATGTACAGAGCGCTGGCCAAGTGCACAGCTTACCTCCGGTTCAAGACAAAACACAATACCCTAGTGAATTTAACCTGTTTAATAAGCTTACACTGGAGTAGGCTGGCACAGCTGTGGGATGGCACCTCTCTGGAAACGAGAATGTGGCATTGGAGTCCCACTGTACTTCACCTTTAAAGCTAGAGCCATTAAGAGTATCCCAACTGTCCTCGTCAGTGCCAACTGCAAATGCCTAGCAGCGTCTGCCTCGCGCACACTTCATCCTTACGGACACGAACCTTACCTTGTGGTTATCTTGCGATGATTTCGGGGTACAACGTCCCCGCGGCCCAGTCCCCTACAAGGCCTCCGGGTTGCTATACTGACCAACCAGGCTGTCGGACGCAGCTGCTCATAACCTAACGTATAAATCACAGCCTAACATACGCAAGTTAACATAACTTGCCAATCTGCTAACATACGCAAGTAACCTTTTGACTAGTCCGTTTGCACACTACCACAAAAATTCCTTAAGTGATCCATGCACTAAGGTTAATTGATACCGTTGTTATAGGAACTATCCAGGCATAACACTCAATTCTTAAAAAAAAGTATTAACCAAGTTTGAAAAGCAGTTTAAAAAGGCCGAGAAAACACTCAATTCAGGAAAATCCTTGGAAAGGTGAACACTCACAACGCACCGCACTCATATCCTGGCGGTATAGAGTGCGTCTCCCTCTGAGTTATATGGAGGTGGTTTTCATAAGGTATCAGATTCTGTGCGTTTTTAGAGACGTCATGAATTATTCAAACTTATATTTTGCTCATTTTTAATTAATGATTAATTAATTTGCTCATTAAATATAGAAAATAGTTTTAGGTTCAACTTTTCACTGCAAGAGGTTTCCCGTGATATTCCCAAACTATATACAAAGAATTAAGCGAAAATAGTTCTTAGTGATAAACCCTGTCAGCAGTAGACGAGGTGGGCTTCAGGCAACGTTGTGAAGCATCCTAAGAGACCATCGAATGCATTTCCGGTGGTTCCTATATGATAAAGAAATGGGGTGATGCCCAGGAAAATAAGACTCGCGTCCCTAAAGGAAAAGAAAAGAAGAGACAGACACACAGAGAGACTGACTACTACCTACCTACTTACTGACGACCACCAGAAGAAGCAAGAGTTGCACCTCAAGTGATCGACTTGAGAATGGTCCAGGACGGACCGAAACGTCGTCGTCCCTTCACTTTCTAGTGTGTGGTCTGGTCAACATACTTCAGCCACGTAATTGTGACTCCCTACAGCAAGAGGGAGTCACCTCTTGCCTGCAGCAAGAAGTGCACGCTGGCAACCACGCGGCCGAGCGTCAAGCATGAAGGAAGTTTACGGGGGACTGAAAATCTGAACGAGTGGTTCTCATTTGGAGGTTTGCGTTGTGTACGAGGCTCCGAGAGCACAGCAACAGTGGGCGCGCCACCTGACGCAGTAGTAGTAATTTTACCGCTGTTGAGAGCACTCTTGGTGCTTGGTCCCCCCCCGCTTTAAGTACTGCTCGGTACTCGCTTCCCCTTTCACAGTTGTAGAAATTTCCTGGAATAGAGGGAATGTAGAGAACATATTCCCTCTGCATTATTTATTTTTATATATATTATATATATATATATATATATATATATAGATATATATATATATATATATATATATATATTATATATATATATATATATATATGTCGTACCTAGTAGCCAGAACTCACTTTTTGGCCTACTATGCAAGGCAGATTTGCCTAATAAGCCAAGTTTTCCTGAATTAATATATTTCCTCAATTTTTTCTTATGAAATGATAAAGCTACCCATTTTCCTTGTGTATGAGGTCAATTTTTTTTATTGGAGTTAAAATTGACGTTGAATATGACCGAACCTAACCAACCCTACCTAACCTAACCTAACCTATCTTTATAGTTAGGTTAGGTTAGGTAGCGAAAAAGTTAGGTTAGGTTAGGTAGGTTAGGTAGTCGAAAAACAATAATTCATGAAACTTGGCCTATTAGGCAAATCGGGCCTTGCATAGTAGGCTGAGAAGTGCATCTGGCTACTAGGTACGACATATAATACATAATATATATATATATATATATAATAATATATATATTATATAATATATATATATATATATATATATATATATATATATATATGCATGCAGAGAACATATACGACATGCATCACGATGGATAAAGGGAAGGGAACGATGAGGAGAAAGTGCCAAGCCATTACATTAGAACATTATTACACTGAACATTAGAAAACTCTCAGATGTCAACTGGCTTATGCTGAAACCGTCAAACTGCGATCAAACTCTAGGATTCATGATTAGNAAATCCCTTGACAAAGAGCACGTTGTTATGAAGATCAAGTCGTTAAAGTGTGATGTTCTCAGTGGAAGATCCGTTAGTAGCCTTGAAACGCTAGTAAACCTAGACAGACCGACACAAAAACAATTATATTATATTTTATTATATATATATATATATATATATATATATATATATATATATATATAGATATATATTATATATATATATATTATATAGATATATATATAATATAAGGTAAAGGTGTGAGCGGGTGAAAGCGTCGACGATAACTGCGACAGGTGCGGGGAAAGATAAAATGGTCATTAAGGAATCTGGTTCTAATCCTTCATCTTCCAGAGTTAGCGGTTGGCACTCTGGTTTAAGGGACGAGTGGCGCCAACCATCGACTTACATGACTGCCCCCCCCCCCACCAGAAAAAAATCAATCACTTCGCTAAAATAGCACATTGTGTTGACCATCTGGCACCGAGGTCAACGGCAGCAGAAACAGGATAACGTCAAGAAGAGTGGAATTCCGATATTAGACAAAGATACCGGAACCAACGAGGCTCTTCTCTCCTCCAGACCTCCTCTCTCTCTCTCTCTCCCTCCCACTGCTGTCCCATCATTCTCGCCTTCCCCTCCACCATATGCAATATACTAAGGGGGGGGGGCAAGGACAGCAGCTTTACAGTGAGGAGTAACAGCAGTTCAAGCAGACACTGGCGGAAGATGAAACCTCATCAGCTGATGTACAAGTTACTTGTACCGTGTGGTCAATTTACGGGCTCGCTATAGCCCGTGCTACATGGAAACTATGTTCAGGGTAGCTGAATCAAACGACAACAACTTGTGGTCATTATGAGGAAAGACCTGAAAGGGAGAAGTTATGGCAGCTATCCATCCACAACTTTGCTTCCAGATACGTTCCAAGAATTCAACATCATTTAAACTCAAATTAACCAACAGATGCAAGGGGTAGTAAGGCAGGGCACAATGAGCTGGGGCCGGAGTCATCACGCGGTGATGCAAGTATTTACGAACCTGTACATCTTTGCTCAATCCTTGGCGGCTTTGTTTACATGTATTAAACAGGTTTATGAGCTCCGAAGCACCAGGAGGACGATTATAACATTGCACTGGGAAGCTTCGCTGCTGATAAAAGAAGAGAGAAAAGATGTATAGGTTCATAAGTACTTGCGTACAGGTTTGATGACCCCCCCCCCCCAGCCCGGGACCTCACCTTCTTAGCAGTCACTTAGACGAGCACAGGGAGGGGGGGGGGGGGTAGAAATAGCCTAAGCTACTCTATCCCTTTGAGATGTATTTCTTGCTTATCTCAATAAACATACTTGAACTGACGAGACCTTTAGAGCAGGACGGGGATCGAACCAGCGTCCTGGGGAACCCCAGACGTCTCTTAACCCATGGACCATGATATACTGAAGGTTATTTAACCTGGGATATATATATATATATATATAATATATATATATATATATATATATATATATATCGTACCTAGTAGCCAGAACGCACTTCTCAGCCTACTATGCAAGGCCCAATTTGCCTAATAGGCCAAGTTTTCATGAATTAATTGTTTTTCGACTACCTAACCTACCTAACCTAACCTAACTTTTTCGGCTACCTAACCTAACCTAACCTATAAAGATAGGTTAGGTAGGTAGGGTTGGTTAGGTTCGGTCATATATCTACGTTAATTTTAACTCCAATAAAAAAAAATTGACCTCATACATAATGAAATGGGTAGCTTTATCATTTCATAAGAAAAAAATTAGAGAAAATATATTAATTCAGGAAAACTTGGCTTATTAGGCAAATCGGGCCTTGCATAGTAGGCCAAAAAGTGAGTTCTGGCTACTAGGTACGACATATATATAATATATATATATATATATATATATATATATATATATATATATATATATATATATATATATATATCGTTATCGTGTGATTCCCTTGTGTATTACGGGCTACTCACGCCCGTGCCACCTCTTGTGTAATCTTCATCAATCAATCCCTTGTGTAAGCATTCCTCATGTGGCGATCACACGTGACCCGACTCACCCGAGCCACACCCACCCTCACCCGAGCCACACCCACCCTCACCCGAGCCACACCCACCCTCACCCGAGCCACACCCACCCTCACCCGAGCCACACCCACCCTCACCCGAGCCACACCCACCATCACCCGAGCCACACCCACCATCACCCGAGCCACACCCACCCTCACCCGAGCCACACCCACCATCACCCGAGCCACACCCACCCTCACCCGAGCCACACCCACCATCCAAGTCAAAGCCATTTCTTTGCCTCGTCACGCCGCCCTCCCTCATTACACAACCTTTCGCCCCATCACTCCACCAAAGAGAGTTATGAGAGACATCATCCTACACAAGATTTTAAAGAGAATAGATAGGGAAAACCAGGACATTATTTGGAAGGTATGGCACGCGAACAAGGGACATAGGTGGGAATTAAGAACCCAGATAAGTCTCAAGGACATTATACATAGGTCTGTCAGTCGGTAGTAAATAAGTGGAACACATTAACATGAAGTGATGCAGGCATACTCCAATCGCAGCTTCATATGTATATACGAAAAAGAACCCAATAGGTGATAGGCTGTGGAACATGTACAAAAGTAGACTTAAGGTTGAAAGGCGGGACCCAAGAACCAAAGTTCAACACACGTAACCGCATTTAGAGTACAGCACAATCCCTCCCTCCCCAGATATAATCAGATTTAGCCTACCATTTCACTGTGCCCCGTCGAGCTTTCAATACGACTGCAGTAAAGTCGAGAGACTCGACACGTAAACATTACTCTCAGATGACTTATACCGCGCCCTCAATATTTCAGCCATTGTTGCTAACACACCAAGCACGCCAAGAAGGGTAATCATCATTTTGCTGTATTAAAAGTCGTCAAACATTAAACAATTACACAGTACAGCAACCTGTCCGCTACATAAACACTACCTACACATTATCAGTATCACGTTAAACATCTGGTTGAACTTGACACTACGAGAACCAGCTCCGCCAACATAACCTACCACAAACCTTCTCGCCTCCTTAGCGTTTTACAGAGAGATTATTGCACAACCATTTTCACCAATGACAACACTAGGAACCCGTGTTACCAACACCACAGTAATAAAATAGGGCGTGACCCGCTCGTTCCCTATTATTACCCACCGTTGTCGTGGACAGCCTCAAAGGAAACTATAGCAACAGTCGGGTGCAGCTTTAATTTAGAATTATTTATGCTGCATGGAGTTCGTGCGTGCGTATGCGCGTGCGTAACACATGTCGTCGTACGCAGCCCTGACTGATGAAGATTAAACCACCCAAGAGATGGCACGGGCATGAATAGCCCGCAAGTACGCAACCCTGTTCAATACTGTAATATATACCCAAATCACTAGTATCTTTTCGATTATTCCCCGACATAATTCCCCGACTGTTACTTTAAACCGCTTATGTCCCTCATCCTAGTTTGTCACTTCCTCTTGTTGATTACTAGTCACACTCCCTCCCTGTATATACTTCTTGCAAGCCAGGTTAGGGGAGCTGGGGTACAGTTAGCAGTGATGACGGCCGGCCAGGCTGGCGCTGTACCCCAGCTGGGCGAGGACACGTCGCCAGCCACAGCCTCTCCCTCTCCAACCAACTCCTCAGTAAGGACAGGTCGGCTTCGCTCAGCTTCACCTTGCCTGGTTGATACCTGGTTGATGGGGTTCTGGGAGTTCTTCTACTCCCCAAGCAAGGGCCGAGGCCAGGCTTGACTTGCTAGGCTGTTGCTTGGAGCGGCCTGCAGGCCCACATACCCATCACAGCCCGGTTGGTCCGGCACTCCTTGGAGGAAACTATCTAGTTTCTTCTTGAAGATGTCCACGGTTGTTCCGGCAATATTTCTTATGCTCGCTGTGAGGACGTTGAACAACCGCAGACCTCTGATGTTTATAGTGTTCTCTGATTGTGCCTGTGGCACCTCTGCTCTTCACTGGTTCTATTCTGCATTTTCTTCCATATCGTTCACTCCAGTACGTTGTTATTTTACTGTGCAGATGTACGTGAGTCCCCTCTTTTACCTTCCCTCGCTACTTCCACATTTCCACACGCCGGTCTTGCGTTCATCCAGTTAGAAAACACGAGCGGCAATCGATAGCGACCAAGACAAGGGTAACAGCAGCAGAATCACCTAACACAGCTGCTGTAGCCCCAGGAACACCATCACCTGTAATGACAGCTTCTGGAGCGCCACCAGCTATCACTTGCAGAGCACACAAGGAACACAGCTAACACGGCTACAAAGATCAGCAAACCACACTCATTTTCCCCCATACCTAAGCAAACCAGTCCAATCCCTCCTACCTCCCCCATCATCATGTATCTCACATCCACCAACACCAGGCAACATGGCATCCCTATACTTCAACACCCCTATCTTGAGGTGCTTCCGGGGCTTAGCGTCCCCGCGGCCCGGTCGTCGACCAGGCCTCCTGACCTCCTCCTGACCCCAGTAATACTACCATCATAAACCCAACCCCAGTTCCCCTCCGTCCTCGAGATTAACATCAAGAAAAATACTCTACACTTAAAAAGAGTATTTTTCTAAGTTTGAGTTGTTTTCTACTTCTCTCCGAGGAAGAGAGTAAACAAAAACGACAACATTATTCATATTTCCCAACATACAAGGCATCAAAACAGTTTATTTTATTACGAGAGTTTCCAGCTTTAATTGATAATCAAAGAACTACGACAGATATTAATACCAGAGCACAATCGTTTCCCCATGTGACCGGAAAGTTTGCTTAAATCATTATTTTCAATAATTTCGAACAGATAAAAAGGGTCATAGATTTCCAGACTTAATTGAATAAACAATTTTGTGAAATAAAACAAAAGTTGAATTCTAACTCTTCAATGCCAGTTATGCTTTTTCTTCGTCTTAATAATATGATAATTTTCTTATTGCAATTAAATGATATTCCCCCTCTCTATTATTTGGGTTTTACTCTCCATGCAGTAAGAACATTTAAGACATTTGTTTTGTCATTGAAGACAAAAAGCATTGCATGGAATGAACAAACCAGCGCCCGAGGGATAACGTACAAAGATGAGCTGATGAATCGTGAGAGTACAACACCTGTCCTAAAGATGAATTCTACTGGGAAGCAAAAACAAAAAAACATGAAAAGCGAATACTTAAAGGGAGGCATTTACCGAAAAACTAAAACACTAAATCAGTAGAGCATCACTATTGACAGGACCCACACACACACACACACACACACACACACACACACACACACACACAAGGATAGGTATAGAATATATAAAATCAGCTGACGACTGACTCACTATATTCCCACGAGGAAGACGGCAGAGCCAATTTTCACAGTAAATTACTAACGTAGGACAAGACTGAAAATAATTGTTACGGATAATATATCCGTCATAAAAGGAGAATTCTGATTTACCTCCAGGAAAAATCGAGCAGACACGTAACAAATGATTTTAAAGGAAAAAGATGATGTGGAGATCAAATTTTTGTACTTTGGCAGCTTGTTGGAAAGTTTTAATTAAAAAGGCGCGTTTCTCCAGCACTTACGGATTTAACGACAACATACAAGTGTAAATAAAAGATGACTTTATGAACTTTTTGGCCAACATCGGCAACTCTTAATCATTTGACGAGTTAACTATCACATGAGGTCGACTCAGTCGTGTCCCCGTGACGGCAAATCTTGCAAAACAAGCACTGAAGTTAAATGAGAACGGGGTTGGTGCATGGGGGTGTGAACGGGGGGGGGGGTGTATGTATGTATTCACCTAGTTGCGCTTGCGGGGGGGTTCAGCGCTGGCTCTTTCGGCCCGCCTCTCAAACTGTCAATCAACGCTCAATTCCCTAACCCCCCCCCCCCCCACACACACACGCCCAGGAAGCAGCCCGTAACGGCTGTAACTCCCAGGTACCTATTTACCTCTAGGTAACAGGAGCATCAGGGTGAAAGAAACTCTGCCCATTCGACAATCGACTTGAGAATGGTCCAGGACGGACTGAAACGTCGTCGTCCCTTCACCTTCTAGTGTGTGGTCTGGTCAACATACTTTAGCCACGTTATTGGGACTCATCGCCTGCATCTGCCCATTCGTTTCCGCTATTGCCGGGAACAGGTCCCCAGTCCACAGGACTACGAATCCCGAGTGCTGTCCACTCAGCCACCAGGCACCCTGTTACATATACATACATACATATGTATGTATATTGTACTTAATAAGCCAAGTTGCTCAACAAGCCTAATTTTCCAGAAATATATTTAAAAACTAATCTTATGGAATCATTAAGCTCTCCATTACACTGTATATGATTTGATTTTCATTTAGTTTGAGGTAAAACTAAACAATTTTATGAAACCTAATCTACCTAACAAGGCCTAATTGTCAGTAATTCTAAATATAATAATAATTGGAATAAACCAATTTTGGAAAAAATATCTGAAAAGAACGAAAATCACTGCCTGTTAGGCAAATTGGGCCTTTCATACTAGGCTAAGTAGTGCTCTTCTGGCTATTAGGTACATTACAATACACCCCCCCCCCCCACACACACATCCAAGGGTATGAACTGCCCCAGCCTCCTTAGTGAGAGGAGGGCTGTGACTGTCTATCTGGAACCCGTAGGTGCGGGACAGTGACGTCCTCCACCTGGGGCTCGTGCGGCCCAGGCTCGGCTTCAGGAGGCTGGGGTCGTTCTTGCCCTTGTTGGGGTGGTTCTTCTCCGGCCCTGACCACGGCGGTCTCCAGGTTTGGAGTCCCTGTGCCCTTTTTTCACCAACTTCGAGGTCAACTCCGGAGCTCACAGTTCCTGCGACGGAATTAGAACCAATGGTATTGGCGTTTGCCTCTCCATTGGAGACTTTCGGTGCCAGGGAGAGGGGAATCTGCTGCCTGGGCAACAGCTTCTCCGTGTCAGCTACCCAGGCTTTGCGCCCTGGAAAAGTCACTCTAGACCAACACCATAGTCTCCTGAGACTGATGGATGCCTGATTTTTTATATATATATATATATATATATATATATATATATATATATATATATATATATATATATATATATATATATATATATTTCATATTCATTCAGCAGTTTTTATCCAAATCGATTGAATCTGAACAATCTAGGTGACATGGTAACGACATATGAATTTCTCTGGGAAATCGATACTGTTAATCAAGAAGACATCCTCGCTAAAAGGCGCAGAGTCGTAGGGATGTCAGATATAAATTTTGGCGAAATGGAAGTGAGCAAATGGAAAATAGACTAGATATATATATGAGCAGCTAAAGACAATAAATTGTTTCAAATGTGTGACAAGAGACGGGAGGGCTAGGAGTCAACCCGTCCTTTTTATAGGACGTCGCATTTTGACGTCTACTTTACCCAAGGGTAAAAAAATGTCTCGCTAGAAAATAATAGTGGCTCGCGAAATCAACAATGTCCCGTTTTCTATTCGTGGGCCCTCTGGTAGGTTAGGAAAAGGCGCTTTAGTACCGCGGTTTCTTACGTTGGGAACGCTCGCGAGAACAGGCTGTAGGAGTCACTGCATTAGATGAGCTCAGGAGCTAACACTCGACTTTATATACATTTAGGTAAGAGCCTCTACAAGTAACTTGGGCTCACTGGCTCACTAGAGACGTGCATCCGATCATCCAGCTCCCAGGAGAACATTGAGTGAAAAGGGCGGTAATTAATGACGGATATAGATCAGTTTTCTGAAGGCTGGTTAGGTACTGCCCAGACGGAAGCCTAGCAATGTCTCAACCATGGAGTCATATATATATATATATATATATATATATATATATATATATATATATATATATATATATATATATATATATATATATATATATATATATATAAACAAAATACCTTAAAGGGGTACCACCACTGGTGCATGTGTAGGGACCCATAGCCTCGGAGAAGAAAATAAAAGAGTACTCAAAGAAGACCTTGTGGATCCTCACTGAAATATTTTCTTCTACCACCCCTGTTCTTTTTGGTATGTCTGTATATATATATATCTAACTTTATTTTAAATTTTCATTACACAAAAAGGGTTACAACATTGGTTACATGCAGGGTACAAGGCTACTTGTCACAGGTTGTATAGCCCCTCCAGCTCCTCAGATGGTGGGCAGGAACCATGGATGCAGTGAGCATTTCCTCTCTGGCTCGCCACACTAAGGCGCTGAAAGAGAAAACTGGCGGCTCTAGGGTCTCTAGTTGTTTCAATTAGCTTAGACCCCAACTCCTTCAAAAAACTAGCAGCACTTTTACCCCAGGCACCAAGTGTCTCTGAGGCAATGGGGACAAAATTGTAGTGGTGATCAAGGTCTCTGTATTTACGTGACTTGGCTACTTCCCGGTGATTCAGCACCTGCCTGTGCAGCACTGAAGTCAACATAGGTGTTGGCTCAAGTTGAAACGCAAGTGTGAATATATGTGTATACGCACACGCACGCGCGCGCGCACACACACACACACACACACACACACACACACACACACACACACACACACACACACACACACAGTATATATATAAATGAACATTTAAGTAACACACGGTTATCTTGCCGTGTGCAGCGTGTCTAACTCCTAGGTACCTATTTACTGCTAGGTGAACAGGTGCATCAGGGTGAAAGAAATTGCCCATTTGTTTCCGCCTCCACCGGGGAAGGGGGGGGGGAGTCGAACCCGGAACTTCAGGACTACGAATCCCGAGCGCTGGGCACTCAGCTGTCGGGCACCTGTGATTACGACACAGTTACGCTATACGGTAACGACAGGGAAGCAAGCCAGTTTCTGCAATATAAAGTGTTTACACGAGGCGTGTGGATAGTGAAATTGGATTGTGTGTGTGTGTTGACCTAGCCCGTTCTCGCAACCGTTCCCAATGTCAAGAAGCTGTCGTACTAAAGTGCCTTATCCTAACCAACCAGAGGACCCACAAACGGAAAACGGATCATTATACGAGTTTTGTGAGCCGCTCCCATTTTCTAGCACGACAATTTTTGGCATTGGGTAAAATACACGTCAAAATACGACGCGCTATAAAGAGGACAGGTGGTTGATCAGCTGGTAGGGGGTATTACGGTGGCAGGCTGCCTCCGTCCCTCAGATTAAGCAAGCAAGGCG
>WNGS01000337.1:1547047-1568150 GCA_020271785.1 Procambarus virginalis | reverse complement strand
AAAATACGTTTTGATGTTGATTCTCCTCGAACGGAGAACTATGACTTCTTATCTTACCAGTGTATATTACCGAGAAACGTGGTTATCTGCCGTGTAAGTTTTGGTTAAGGTCAGTCACGTGTGGGTTCCTTCCACGGCTGGTGTTGAGGAGAACCTCAGGCATGTCAGGTGAGAATGGCAAGGTTTGGTACAGGTGTGAGATGGAGCAGCCCAGGTTGGTACAGGTGTGTGTGAGATGGAGCAGCCCAGGTTGGTACAGGTGTGTGAGAGATGGAGCAGCCCAGGTTGGTACAGGTAGGTAGGTAGGTAGGTAGGTAGGTAGGTAGGTAGGGTAGGTGGGTGTGGGTGTGTGTGTGTGTGGTGTGTGTGTGTGGTGTGTGGGTGTGTGTGTGTGTGTGTGTGTTGTGGGTGTGTGTGTGGTGTGTAGTGTGTGGATGGAGCAGTCCGAGGTAGGTACAAGGTGTGTGTGTGTGTGTGTGTGTGATGGAGCTAGCCCAGGTAGGTACAGGTGGGTGTGTGTGGTGTGAGAGAGCGAGAGAACGAGAAAGCGAGAGCGAAGAGAGAGCAAGAGGGAAAGAGGAAGAACAATCACGCTCGCGTTGTGTTTGGGGTTACGCTGTGTGGGGAAAGGGGGTGTCATTTCTACCATTTCCTATTGATAACATGCTAATGATTTCCAGAGTAGATCTACTTCCACAGCCTGGTCTCTGGCCGGCCTTCTCTGGTGACTTACCTGGACGTCGAGGTTGTTTTACAGATTCTTACTGTGGCTGCTTGTGTGGCCCTGCGAGGCTTGCCATCACACGACATACGGGTCCTGGGAGGTCCCGGGTGTTCACCAGGGTCGGCAAAATGTAGTTTACATCTTCATTTGCGTATAGTGGAGGACGTGTATTCATCTAGTTGTGCTTGCGGGGATTGAGCGTTGCTCTTTCAGCCCGCATCTCAACTCTCAGTGTGCGGTGAAGATAATGTGCAAAACGTCCCCCCACACTGGGCAGTGATAGCAGGACTGATGCAACCAACACATCAAGTTTATTTCTATATATATTCTATATTTAACTAAGCAGCAGGCACCAACTCCTCCCTTGAACACACACTTGTTATGCTCAATGTTCACCACCAACACTACTGCTGACGACAGTAGTGAATAGTCAGCTCTCCACTGTCAATAGTCAAACCAACACCCAATCTAATAAATCTCGATTAACCATTATTTGTTGATCTCCATCATTTGAAGTATTCCACAACATGAAGATCCCTCCCTTCCCCCCATAAGCGTCTGTACCATCTATGTCGCCAAGTTTCCTGTCGCGTCAACAGTCTCTAGTTACTAACTACTGTCGGCACAGGAAGAAACATTAGTGTGGAGTCACCTGGGTGAAGACGGTCAACCACACTTCCCCATCTCTTATATAGAGCTGGGCAAGTTCTGCACGTTGGGGAATATCGAAGAATTAAACCCGAGCATTAGAAGTGATCAAGTATTAATAAAGACTACGAAGAGCAAAATTAGAACCGACTCTAAATTCTCTAAATTAAAAACTCTAAAACTGTAAATTAAAAAAAAACTGACAACTAAATCCTGGGTGAGAGTTGTCTCCTGTATGCTACCGGTTACGTACGTCAGAACAAAATAAGATTTGGTTACTCAAGGAGGAGGATTTACACCGGTCGTGTCCTTGGTTTCTACAAGCCTCCCAGCGCTCAAGGTGCAGCTCCCACCACGCAACGCCTCACAAGGTTGCTCCAATCTCATGAGGAATCTTAGTGCTACATCCTCTCCTTCCTCAGACTCTCTACTATCGCAAGTCAACACATGCGCTAGAGCAGCATGTGGAGGACACGTGAGACCTGGCTAGCTAGAAGGCCAGACCTGCAAACAGAAGCCACTCTAAGATCTAATTCGACCCAAGAAACCCAGCAAGTGGCTGGTCACGCGGAAGGCCCAACAACCGCCGCCTTGTCGGCTGCCACAAGACTTCTTGAGGAAGTTGACCTCTCTTCCCCCCCCCCCTTTACAGCCTCTTTATTGTTATTTATGTCTATGTACCTGTACAAATATAGGAATGAACGTTTGGTATCATACTGCACGTGTGCAGGAAGTAATGTATATTTGTATCAACCAGAAGGCTCAATAATATGTTGATTGTTTGTGGTGTGTGTAAATATATATATGAACACGTTCAACTGAAGGGGATGAGAATAACTTGAGCTACCTCATACGTGAGGGGCACCGAGCCTCAATCATGTGCTGATCTTTCAACATTCACATTACTCAGTACGTTCCCAAATGTCTGGATTTTTTTTAAATGCGACTGTTTGCTGAAGGAAAATTCTAACTTTTCAAATGGGGAAGGAAATTGTTTTTCAAAAGGTCGACGAAAGTATTTTGTACAATCCTAATCCGCGTGCTAGCTGAACTATTTCCTTCATATTGGCGTCTTCGAGATTGCATTCACTCCGCCTGAACGCCAAAATTTTCTATTTCTGCTGTATGTTCGTTGGGAGACAGAACCCTACCCGAAGAGTAACATATCCCTAGTGGTGTTGACACTATGGCAACACGCCTATGACACTATGGCAACACGCACGCAACACTATGGCAACACGCCTCCCCACACCTACCTTCCATCACTACGGCTCTCACCAACTTTCTAGTCCTACAAGTCACGTACCTCCCCCTGCTGCAGGATATCCGCTTAGGGATAACACAAGAACACAATGATACACTCTCCTCTCCACTTAACACGAACTGTAAGCAGAGCATTAGCATTACCTCGAAGCTAATACCTGACGTTATCCAGAATTATCCAATTTGATTACTATGACCTATTTAAAACAAAAATTGGTTAAATTCCGTTGGCGGAGGCGCGAGAAGAGAGCCATCACTACACCTGGCTCAGCCTCAGCTGAGGGAGCAGGTGAAGGTCTCCAGACTCCCAGAGACGAGAGCCACATGTGTACCACAAGTATGGCTTCACCCCCCGCCAACACACTCATTTACTGCCCATCACACTTAACAGTGTGTACGTGCATTCGCTTCTTCTGGAATGTGACATTACACACACTCCTGCCCTGGATATGAACGTATGGCTCAACTGTTAAGACAGAACAAGGTCTGCAGTACAATCATCCTCCTACCTGTACCAGTAAACCTCAGCAATAGTAAACGGCCAACCATTCATCAATAATAAACAGTTAATAAAAAAATAACTGAAAACAGAGAAACGGGAATGATTTTGTCAATTGTGTTCTCTTTTGAAGCCAAGTCTCTATTTTGTTGTATTAAGTATTCCCATGACACACGAGAGCATATTACCACAAGAACGCTAATGTTGGTGAACAGAACAGAAATGTAATGTTGGGTTAAACTGACAAATCGCGCGGTGGCGTGACTGACAAACACGAGTGTAATCCAAAGGTCAAATGAACAGCCGAGTACACAAGGGCTTCCACCACGTGGCGCACCACCTACCGCTCCTCTCATCTTGTGACCGAAATTGACCAATCCGTTAAAAAGTGACGTATGGGAACAAACTAGAGCACTGTAATAGTGTCATTGTCTATGCACCGTCCTCGATATGTTAAGTGGGTTGCTTGGGGGCGTACGTATCTGGGTAGGCAAAATAGTTGCATTATTTACGAAGTGACAAATGGAGAGAGCTGTACCAGCATCAACTAGCCAAGACGTGAAGATGGCCATAGAACTCCACCAGCAAATCACTCCCCTCCAAACACACACACACACACACACACACACACACACACACACACACACACACACACAACCCACCCCTCCCGGCCCAAAGGGAAAAATCCGAGAAGCAACAGAAGAATCCATGGTATAATAGGACATGTATGGAAGCGAAGAAACTGAACAAAAGGGCGTGGAGGAACTTCCGGAATAACAGAACACCAGAAAGCAGAGATACCAGAGAACCAGGAATGAGTACGTCAGGGTGAGAAGAGAAGCAAAGAAATGTTATGAAAATGATATAGCAAACAAAGCCAAGACCGAACCAAAGCTACTCCACAGTCACATCAGAAGGAAAACAACAGTGAAAGAACAGCTATTGAAACTTAGAACAGGCGAGGACAGGTATACAGAGAATGACAGAGGTGTATGAAGAACTCAACAAGAGGTTCCAGGAGGTCTTCACAATAGAACAAGGTGAGGTCACTGTTCTAGGAGAAAGGGAGGTAAACCAGGCGGCCTTGGAAGAGTTCGAAATTACGAGAGAGGTCAAGAGACACCTGCTGGATCTGGATGTTAGAAAGGCTGTAGGTCCAGACGGGATCTCACCATGGGTACTGAAAGAGTGTGCAGAGGTACTTTGCTTGCCACTCTCCATAGTGTATAGTAAGTCACTGGAGACAGGAGACCTACCAGATATATGGAAGACGGCGAATGTGGTCCCAATATACAAAAAGAACGACAGGCAAGAAGCACTGAACTACAGGCCAGTACCCTTGACTTGTATACCATGCAAGGTGATGGAGAAGATCGTGAGAAAAAACCTGGTAAGACATCTGGAGAGAAGAGACTTCGTGACAAATCGCCAACATGGATTCAGGGAGGGTAAATCTTGCCCGACTGGCTTAATAGAATTCTACAACCAGGCGACAAAGATTAAGCAAGAAAGAGAAGGATGGGCGGACTGCATTTTCTTGGATTGTCGGAAAGCCTTTGACACAGTACCGCATAAGAGGCTGGTACATTATTATTATTAACATCTTTATTGACAAAATTAATTACAATTTTGCCTAATCTGAGGATTTGATAGTCTGATTAAAGTGAGGATAATGCTAGTATTCACTGTCACGCAGGACAGAGGGTCATACATAAGACAATAGGTCTAAACTGTAGGCTGAAGCACATCTGGAGAGACAGGCAGGAGTAACTGGTAAGGTGCTCCAGTGGATAAGGGAGTACCTAAGCAATAGGAAGCAGAGAGTTACAGTGAGGAGTGAGACCTCAGATTGGCGTGAATTCACCAGTGGAGTCCCACAGGGCTCTGTACTCTGACCTATCCTGTTTCTGATATACGTAAATTATCTCCCGGAGGGTATAGACCCCAAGGGGCGCGGGCCCCAAGTTTCTGTCTGGTCCACTAAGCGTTGCTTGTTTCTGCTTTACTTGGGCGGAGTGTTATTATTTATGACTCGGGTGATCGTTTCATTAAGACTTTCTCCCATGTGTTCAACAACTTCTTCTGCTCTGTTGAATCTTAATGGGTTTGTAACTCTGCACTGTGATAGATAATGTTCCAGTGGTCTAGCGGGTATTTCTCCACAGTGCTGACATTTAGAGGGGGACATGATCACCACATACAAGATTCTCAAATGAATCGATAGGGTAGATAAAGACAGGCTATTTAACAAGGAGCACACGCACTAGGGGACACAGGTGTAAGAGGTGGGACCAAAGAACCAGGAGCTCAACCCCCGCAAGCACAACTAGGTGAGTACAACTAGGTGAGTACAACTAGGCGAGTACAACTAGGTGAGTACACAGTAAAAGATACACGAGAGCTATTCTCCGACACCTTGACACCACAAGAGCGCGCCATGGTCCGTGCGTGGTCCCCCTCTGCAGTCAGCCAGGTAAACACCTGAAATTAGTGGGAGTGGGGGAGAGTGGGGTGGGGGGAGAGAGTGGGTGGGGGGTAGGGTGGGGGTGGAGAGGCGAGAGGGCAGACAGGCGCTCAACTTCAGGCAGAGCCTCACGCACGCATGCACGCAGGCAGGCAGGCAGGCAGGCAGGCAGGCAGGCGGCCAGAGATCCTTAGCATGCACGAGAATAACGCGCCAGGTATAGTAATTCCTCTAATTTGTGAGTTGCGGCAGCACTACGTCAAGAAGCTGCCACTGCCACCACCTGTGTTGCCGGCTGCCAGGCGCTGCCACCACCTGTGTTGCCGGCTGCCAGGCGCTGCCACCACCTGTGTTGCCGGCTGCCAGGCGCTGCCACCACCTGTGTTGCCGGCTGCCAGGCGCTGCCACCACCTGTGTTGCCGGCTGCCAGGCGCTGCCACCACCTGTGTTGCCGGCTGCCAGGCGCTGCCACCACCTGTGTTGCCGGCTGCCAGGCGCTGCCACCACCTGTGTTGCCGGCTGCCAGGCGCTGCCACCACCAGTGTTGCCGGCTGCCAGGCGCTGCCACCATCTGTGTTGCCGGCTGCCAGGCGCTGCCACCATCTGTGTTGCCGGCTGCCAGGCGCTGCCACCATCTGTGTTGCCGGCTGCCAGGCGCTGCCACCATCTGTGTTGCCGGCTGCCAGGCGCTGCCACCACCTGTGTTGCCGGCTGCCAGGCGCTGCCACCACCTGTGTTGCCGGCTGCCAGGCGCTGCCACCACCTGTGTTGCCGGCTGCCAGGCGCTGCCACCACCTGTGTTGCCGGCTGCCAGGCGCTGCCACCACCTGTGTTGCCGGCTGCCAGGCGCTGCCACCACCTGTGTTGCCGGCTGCCAGGCGCTGCCACCACCTGTGTTGCCGGCTGCCAGGCGCTGCCACCATCTGTGTTGCCGGCTGCCAGGCGCTGCCACCACCTGTGTTGCCGGCTGCCAGGCGCTGCCACCACCTGTGTTGCCGGCTGCCAGGCGCTGCCACCATCTGTGTTGCCGGCTGCCAGGCGCTGCCACCACCTGTGTTGCCGGCTGCCAGGCGCTGCCACCACCTGTGTTGCCGGCTGCCAGGCGCTGCCACCATCTGTGTTGCCGGCTGCCAGGCGCTGCCACCACCTGTGTTGCCGGCTGCCAGGCGCTGCCACCACCTGTGTTGCCGGCTGCCAGGCGCTGCCACCATCTGTGTTGCCGGCTGCCAGGCGCTGCCACCATCTGTGTTGCCGGCTGCCACTGGACTAAACGGTGTGCAGTACTAAGCAAATCATGACGCAAGTATACAACCTTATTGCAATTAACTGTTACGATCATATAAACAATATTTAGTAAGGAAACATCGGTCCAGATATCACAGACACCACCAATGTACAGACTCTCTTAAGGACTCCAGGAGGCAACTTGAATAACGTCCTCGATATTGTCCCTGATAAAAGTACATAATATGCCAATGTCAAACTGCAAGGTGGTAGACAACTAGAAGTCAACTAGGACAGACCCTCACCAGGAAGTCAACTAGGACAGACCCTCACCTGGAAGTCAACTAGGACAGACCCTCACCAGGAAGTCAACTAGGACAGACCCTCACCTGGAAGTCAACTAGGAGACCCTCACCTGGAAGTCAACTAGGAGACCCTCACCTGGAAGTCAACTAGGACAGACCCTCACCTGGAAGTCAACTAGGAGACCCTCACCTGGAAGTCAACTAGGAGAGACCCTCACCTGGAAGTCAACTAGGACAGACCCTCACCTGGAAGTCAACTAGGAGAGACCCTCACCTGGAAGTCAACTAGGACAGACCCTCACCTGGAAGTCAACTAGGAGACCCTCACCTGGAAGTCAACTAGGAGACCCTCACCTGGAAGTCAACTAGGACAGACCCTCACCTGGAAGTCAACTAGGACAGACCCTCACCTGGAAGTCAACTAGGACAGACCCTCACCTGGAAGTCAACTAGGACAGACCCTCACCTGGAAGTCAACTAGGACAGACCCTCACCTGGAAGTCAACTAGGACAGACCCTCACCTGGAAATCAACTAGGACAGACCAGTACAACTCGTGTACCAAACAAGTTATAACACTCGCATCATTCATGTTTACCAAACTGTGACTACACACGGCGTGCACCATGACGACCAGTGTCGGGCCATCAAGCCGACACAAAATCCGATGGATATTAGGCTGTACGAATTTGATTGATCCTCGTGGAAACTATCTTATATCTCCATACCTGGATTGCACCTGGATGGAGTTTTGAGCGTAGTTCTACTCCCCAAGCCCGGCCCGGGGCCAGGCTTGACTTGCGAGAGTTTGGTCCAACAGGCGGTATTCTTTGAGCCGCCCGCAGGTTCACATACCCACCACAGCCCGGCTGATCCGGAACTTCTCTTAGAAAACAGTCCAGTTTTCTCTTGAAGCTTGTTGCTCTTTTACCATGCAAATTAGGGACCTGCCTCTCCATATATTTTCCATGTGTATATAATTTGAGACCTTTCTCGTGTCTCGTCTCTCTCTAGAGCAACCTGTTCTCGTTATAGTACGTCGCATTCTGGCATATACTTTACCCAAGGCCAAAAACTGATGTACAAGAAAATGGCAGCGGAGCTCGCGAAATTACATTATGTCCTGTTCGTGGGTCTGGTTAGACAGGTTAGGACACTGTAGTAAAAGAGAACAGGCTATCCAGAGAGTACATTTTGAGAGCTTTGAGACGATCTTATTAGTTTAACCCATCCCGCCCTNCCCCTGGTCTATCACCACATCGTTTCTTTAGGAAACTGCGCACCACGACCAGTAGCAACGATACTGAACATGCAACGCGAGCAGGAGCACACAAGCCACAAAGCTAGGCAGGACGCGCCGAGGGCCGAGAGGCAGGGCGCGCCGGAGGGCCGAGAGGCAGGGCGCGCCGGAGGGCCGAGAGGCAGGACGCGCCGGAGGGCCGAGAGGCAGGACGCCCGGAGGACAGGCCGAGAGGCAGGACGCGCCGGAGGGCCGAGAGCAGGACGCGCCGGAGGGCCGAGAGGCAGGACGCGCCGGAGGGCCGAGAGGCAGGACGCGCCGGAGGGCCGAGAGGCGGACGCGCCGGAGGGCCGAGAGGCAGGACGCGCCGGAGGGCCGAGAGGCAGGACGCGCCGGAGGCGAGAGGCAGGACGCGCCGGAGGGCCGAGAGGCAGGACGCGCCGGGGGCCGAGAGGCAGGACGCGCCGGAGGGCCGAGGCAGGACGCGCCGGAGGGCCGAGAGGCAGGACGCGCCGGAGGGCCGAGAGGCAGGACGCGCCGGAGGGCCGAGAGGCAGGACGCGCCGGAGGGCCGAGAGGCAGGACGCGCCGGAGGGCCGAGAGGCAGGACGCGCCGGAGGGCCGAGAGGCTGGACGCGGCGGAGGGCCGAGAGGCAGGACGCGGCGGAGGGCCGAGAGGCAGGACGCGGCGGAGGGCCGAGAGGCAGGACGCGGCGGAGGGCCGAGAGGCAGGACAGGACATACAAGGTCATATATCAGACCCCCGACTGGTATTAGCTGCCCTTTACAACCTACTGCGCTCCTACTCCGCCTCACCACACGGTCAACCTCAGTCTCTCAACCTTACACTTTCTCGCTTCAGTAACAACACTCGACACACGAGCCAACAGTAACACTAATCCAACATGAGCGCTGCTAAAGTGCTCCGTCAATAAAACAAAAGCTGCACAGTTACGAATAAAATAAAGTAACAAACCGGAGCCAAGTGCGAGAGACAAACACAAGAAAACAGAAACGAGAAACCCGAGAGAAAACCTGGTGAGTGGGAGGGTACTGGAGCCGGCGTGTGTTCAAGAGCAGGGGGCGGAGCGCCTCACAGTCACGTTGCTGTCTTACTGTGTTTACTTGAGCACACACCTGTCTTCCGGGACCACACCTGGCACCCGTCTCCCGGGACCACACCTGGCACCTGTCTTCCGGGACCACACCTGGCACCCGTCTCCCGGGACCACACCTGGCACCCGTCTTCCGGGACCACACCTGGCACCCGTCTTCCGGGACCACACCTGACACCCGTCTCCCGGGACCACAAGCGCTGTGCATTCTTACCTTGATCTTGAGGTTACCTTGAGGTGCTTCCGGGGCTTAGCGTCCCCGCGGCCCGGTCGTCGACCAGGCCTCCTGGTAGCTGGACTGATCAACCAGGCTGTTGGACGAGGCTGCTCGCAGCCTGACGTACGATTTGATTTGATTGTTGCCGCCGAAGGCGGCTAGTTTATTGTGCACCCCATACTCATCCTGTGAGCGGTAGCGCAAAAGCATTACAGAGGGCACAAAAGGTCAGGGCACAGTCAGGTTTACCTGGTTGATGGGTTGATACCTGGTTGATGGGTTCTGGGAGTTGTTCTACTCCCCAAGCCCGGCCCGAGGCCAGGCTTGACCCGTAGTCTGTTTCCAGAGTTGTTGTTGTTGTTGTTCTCTCCAAACCCGGCATGGCGCCAGACTCGTTTGGTGACAACTGGATTGTTAGCCTATTGCTTGCAGCAGCCCACAGGTCCCCAGACCCACCACAAGCAAGGTGATCCGGCACCATCTCGTACGGGTCTCCGTTCTGTCAAGAATACCATTCCTCTCCCTGTGCAACGAACACTCCTAGTAACGTACTCAGGCTTTGAGGCTTTTTTTTTTGGGGTTAAAAACAAGTGCGACACTACACGTTTTATCATTACTTGTGTTTGAGTGGGAGGCTAAGGAGCGGGTTCAGTGAAGGTGAGCCGTGCCATCACGGCGGACGACATCAGCAAGTCTGGTTCAAGCCAAGATCAATGATCTCTGGCACCCGGTAACGGTGGCACCTGTCCACTCCACTTTCTAGTGATCAACTGCCCCCACTCGCCAGCCTACCTTACTTCACTTACACTCACTCACCTCGTGCTTTCTTCTGTGTCACCTACACCTCGCCACACACCTCTAAATGGTACGTGATGGATAGTACCTCCGGATAGTACCTGGATTGTGGCTGGAGAAGGTTTTGGGAGTTGTTCTACCCGAAGCCCAGCCATGGGCCAGGCTCGACTTGAGAGACTGGTCCGCTTGCAGTCTGCTGGACGCTCCAGACTGCCCGCAGACCCAAATATCCACCACAACCCGGTTGGTCTGGCATTTTTTCCTTTTCTTCTTCAGGAAAAACAAGTTTTCTCTCGAGTTCACTTTTGTTCGGGCAATATTTCTTATACTTACATGGAGGATATTCAACAGTCGTGGACCGCTGATACCTGGTTGATGGGGTTCTGGGAGTTCTACTCCACAAGCCCGGCCCGAGGCCAGCTTTGACTTGTGAGTTTGGTCCACTAGGCTGTTGCTTGGAGCGGCCCGCAGGCCCACATACCCACCACAGCCCGGTTGGTCCGGCACTCCTTGGAGGAATAAATCTAGTTTCCTCTTGAAAATGTCCACGGTGATGATCATACAGTGTTCCCAGAGTGTGCCGCCGGCACCTCTACCTCTCACTGACTCTACCCTGCATTTCCTCCCATATCGTTCACTCCAGTAATTCCATTCCCATCCAGTAATTCACAGGTCAGGCTGCCAGCAACCGCTTCTAACGTGGTGCTTGACCACACCATCATCCAGAAGGTCTGGTCGGAGACCGGGTCGAGGGAACATTGATCCTCGGAACCACCTCAAAATGACATTGCATATATTGCTGCCACTGTCCTCCAGGTGGTGGTTGGCCTCACCCCTCCAGCACCGGAGTCCGGCCTCCTGTTCACCACCATCCAGCTGCATTACTCGAGTTCAACTAATAGCTACTTGCTGGACCATTCTCCCAGTTTATCATGTAATTTCTTGCAAACATCCACATAATTGTGGGGTCATCAACAAACACAGGCCAGGTAAAAAGATAGGTCTTAGAAAGAGGGGGGGGGGTGGATGTTGGGGCAGAGGGGAAGAAAGATAGAGGATAAGGAAAGAGGCGAGAGGGGTGGGAGAGAGGTGGGAGAGGGGGTGAGAGAGGTGGGAGAGGAGGAGAGAGATCCGGGCACAGCCTGGTATCTTCTAGTATGCTTATAAACAAACCCCTCTACTACCGACATTATCTTCAAACAAATGCCAACTCAATGGGAGGACGAGGTGTAGCCAAGCAGTAAGAGCCAGCTCGATAATACAAACAATTTCGCCAAGGCGCCTTACACTGGTTCTGTGGGTAATTTCAAATTTACGAGCATTAAAGTGTCTATATAAAACATTTCCCCTACATGAAGCCCCAATCACCATAATCATAAAGCCGTTAACATGACGAATGGCAGCAGCAAGGAGGGGAAAGAAGAGGTATAATAGCAGGAGAAGCAGGAGCAGAGAGAGGAATAGGCAGGAGAGCGCGAGTAGGCTAGTGAAGCATCATATTGTCTATCCCGCCACTCATAACTGACCTCTGGAGGCTCCACTAGCACACACTCCTTATCTTGTGCTCGATAAGGCCGGCCGGCCGAGCGGACAGCACGCTGGACACGTGATCCTGTGGTCCCGGGTTCGATCCCGGCGCCGGAGAGAAATGATGGGCAGAGTTTCTTTCACCCTATGCCCCTGTTACCTACCAGTAAATTGGTACCTGGGAGTTAGTCAGCTGTCACGGGCTGCTTCTTGGGGGGGGGGGGGGTGGAGGCCTGGTCGAGGACCGGGTCGCGGGGACAATAAGGCCTGAAATCAACTCAAGATAACCTCAAGATAGATACGCACCTCCTGCCTTCACCTACATTGCCACGCCTTAACACCACCAGCCTCACCTCTGTCACAACTCTACAACATTTTTTTAACACGTACCATTTATGTTTAACGACACGTCCACCTGACAGAATTGCGTTCCAGTAACAGTGACATCAGTAACGCGACGGACATCAGGAATACATCACCATTATTAACAGGAGAGAGAATGCCGGTAAACAGTTGCACGTTTGTATATGCATTTCAGATATAAGTTATAATGTAATGTGTACAATACAACAAAGCAAACACTGAAAAACACAAAATAAAACTAGAGAAGAACCAAGAATATACAACAAGGCTCGGCGCTAAGCTGAGGGGCTCGAGCAACGGTGAAACATGGAGGCAAGTGGCCACAATTTCAGGCCAAATACCACAAAGAATCCCAGGTGGGCCTGCGGGCCGCTCCAAGCAACTGCCTGTTGGACCAAGCTCTCACAAGTCAAGCCTGGCTTGACTTGGGGAGTAGAAGAACTCCCAGAACCCCATCAAGGCAAGTATCAAACAGGAAATATCAGTAGGCCTTAGTATGAAAATAAATCAATCAATCAAATGCAGCACCAGATACATCAAGGGCAGTTAAGCGGGGCATAAAAGATCTAGAACTCCCTCGCCCACAGTCAGGGGATCTAGAACTCCCTCGCCCACAGTCAGGGGATCTAGAACTCCCTCGCCCACAGTCAGGGGATCTAGAACTCCCTCGCCCACAGTCAGGGGATCTAGAACGCCCTCGCCCACAGTCAGGGGATCTAGAACTCCCTCGCCCACAGTCAGGGGATCTAGAACTCCCTCGCCCACAGTCAGGGGATCTAGAACTCCCTCGCCCACAGTCAGGGGATCTAGAACTCCCTCGCCCACAGTCAGGGCGAGGTAAGCCCATCATCGCAGGGATGGGAGACACCATAGGCTACCAAATACAAGATTGTAAGAAACTAAATGATACAGTCAAGCCACCTTATAGAAAAAAGGGATTAATGATTTTGAGAAGACCATAGTTTTGAAGATCACATCAAGTAGTAGTCACAGCTGTAAGAGCAATGACACGCTGGATGTCAAGAACCTTTCTTACAAGATATCACGCCAACAAGAAACACTTAAGAACTTAAAACACTTAACACTTATCACTTAAGAAACACTAACATTACCATACGGTGGAATATTGCTGCACCAATCCAAGTCCAAGAATCTGTTGAACTAAAGAACGTGTCGATAACTTTTACTACCAGAATGTATTTAATAAAACTAAGTTACAAAGACCGTTTAAAATCCTTCAGCACGTCATCCCTGAGCGTAGGCGAGAGATACGTCATAATGTACAACTGGAAATCATTAGAGACTAGTTCCAAAATCTGCAAAACTAAATACTTTCGTATTAAACCGAAATGCATCGCAGAATAAGTAAAACAGCCCTTACCACATCAATCAAATGACCTGTTACAACACGCTGGTGGCACCGTGGACCAAGGTGTCACGCTACACGCTGGTGGCACCGTGGACCAAGGTGTCACGCTACACACTGGTGGCACCATGGACCAATGTGTCACGCTACACACTGGTGGCACCATGGACCAAGGTGTCACGCTACACACTGGAGGCACCGTGGACCAAAGTGTCACGCTACACACTGGTGGCACCATGGACCAAGGTGTCACGCTACACACTGGTGGCACCATGGACCAAGGTGTCACGCTACACACTGGTGGCACCATGGACCAAGGTGTCACGCTACACACTGGTGGCACCATGGACCAAGGTGTCACGCTACACACTGGTGGCACCATGGACCAAGGTGTCACGCTACACACTGGTGGCACCGTGGACCAAGGTGTCACGCTACACACTGGTGGCACCATGGACCAAGGTGTCACGCTACACACTGGTGGCACCATGGACCAAGGTGTCACGCTACACACTGGAGGCACCGTGGACCAAGGTGTCACGCTACACACTGGTGGCACCGTGGACCAAGGTGTCACGCCACACACCAAAGGGAAACAGTGTAGCAGATGAAGAGACGAAGACAAGACAGAGGGGCTGGCATTATAACGAAGGAAGAGCGGGCGAGAGATGACTACAAGATGTGAACAACAACAAGGTGGTGTTAGTGTGAAGGTAAGAGGTAATACGATAGGAAATAAGAGAAGATGAGGTGCAACCTTATCCTGCACGAGGGTAGGAACTGTGGGTAAGACGATAATGATGATGCAGGGAAGCTGTGTATCTAGGGCCCAGCCACCACACGGAAATGACCAGGAGATGAAGCAAATAAAATAAGAGACGAGACGAAGAAAATTTCAGGAAGTTAGGAAAATTGAAAATGAGAGGAAAAAGATGACGGGCATGAGAAAATCGAACGGAGAGGGAGAATAGATTGAAGTCCTAGAATTTATGCCTTTCGTGTGTTGAACATCTAAAATCAGACGACGGAGAAGGTAGAGGGGGAGGGAACTGGTAGCTTAGAGAGATCAAGGTGTGTAATACGGAGGGGCGAAGGGACTCACGCAGACACACGAGCGAGACAGAATCGTGAAGATGGTGGTGTCGTAGAGGTTCCAAGATAAGAGTGACAATATAGCAGATAATATAACGGATATTACCACAAACTCGGAAGACTTTGAAAGAGAAATTGACAATATGCCTATGCACTCAGCTCCTGTGCTCTCCTCGCCTATGCTCACTCAGCACTCCACTCAGCTCCTGACAACTGTACAGTTCAACATTAAAGCTCTGGCTTGAACCTGCAACTGAGACCTGCCAGATGGAACGGTTCAGTGTGCTCGTCAACACACTGTCACACACAACCTTGCACGCCCACCATCTTCTTCATAACACGTAATACCTCTTGTTATTCCTGTGCAATCCCAGCCGCCTGCACCCGACACAACGCTTGACAACAACTACCGCCCCACCACCCGCCTGCTGTTACAGTACCTGACGCCGCTCCAACTTCAGCACACAGTCCTTACCTGCAAAGTAAATACAAATTAGCACCGAGATTACAACGAATTAAAGTTAATTACTGAAGATAGAAAACGCCTTAATATATAAACTTCATAAACATTATGTATTATTAACAATAATATAAACTCGCACACACATTATCGTTTTCCATATAAATAATGTATACTTTAAACTTGACTCAGGGCACGGACGAACATTAAACCAACTGGATGTTTCGTGCACGGATGGGAGGCATCCCAGAGCAACATGTTGCCAGAGGTGTTGCAACCCTCGTCTCACCTCTAGCCCTCTTTATTTTGTATTAACGTACTTAAGTAGTTTTAGTTAGTTTAGTTCATTTATTATGCACCCCATTAAGTATATGGTCATTTATGCACCTACCCCCCCCCCCCGACTATATGAAAGTTATATAGCTTGTGTCAACAGCTACCTATGCGAGACAAAAATAATAATAATAATAATATTACCCTTCTAGCGAAATGATTAGCGATTAAGGGACATGTGATCAGTAACCTGTACTAGCAAACTTTGGATACAATATGAGGATGTCTTCAAGAACATTTGCGTGGATAAGGTAACTAATTGCCAAGTCCCAAGTAACTAATACTGGCAGATTGTGTGTCTAGTGACTGGACATTCAATAATATACTTTTCGAGATCATGCTCTAACCCTGTCGATTTTTTAATTAATGTATTTAGGCACGTAATTATTTATGCGACGACCTTAAGCTACATGAAGGAGTGTACAGTGTGGCAAGAACTAACTACGCGATACTAAAAAAGCTCCATCTCATACGGGGCCATATGTTCAGTAGCCTGCTCTGGCAATTTTGGGTGTAATATGAGGATATCCTCAATAACACGAGTGAATAAAGTAATTGCAAAGCTCCAGGTACCTCATGCCAACGGGTCTGAATGGTCTAATAACTGGGCATTCGGTGATGTAGTGTTGGAGATCATGCCGCAGTTCCTGCTCACAGAGTTTGCACCTGGAGTGCTCAGGATTGGGAGATCCGTCACCTGTAGCCACCTGCCACAGGTAACGGTAACCCAACCTGATCTTGGCAACCACTGTGTCGCAGTCTGGTGGACGTTTTGTGCTGCTCATAAATATAGGTTTCCATATCCATATCTTTCCTCCAGGGATAGAGTAGTTGAGTGAGCATACTGCCCCTTGTCAGCGTCATTCGCATGTGCAGTGAACACCGAGGTCCTAGCGGGAGTTTCAGATCTTAACTAATCATAGCTTTTTATACTGGTGCTTTCAGGTCGTTGGGAGTCAGTAATTTCTTTCCTATCAGACCTGAGTGCTTGGAACAATATATTTGAAACATAGGTTTCGCAAACTATGAGCATAAACATTTACTCAGATTTTTATTCTGGTGCTTTCACGCTTTTGGGAATCGGTAATCTCTCTCTCCGACTGAACCTGAGTGTTTGGAACAATATAGTCTTGACAAGAGATATGGGGGATTTACAGAACTTTTAATCCGCCGAGTGACGAATTCTACGGGCAATTCCAGCCGTGAGTGGAAAAACGATTAAAGTCTACGGTCTGGCATTACCATGGTTCACTACCACACGTTGCACTACGACTACAATATACACGGCGACACCACCAAACACCGTCACCAATATCAGTCAACATACCAACAGTCTTTGTGTCAAATGAAATTATATATTGTTGCCGCATGCCGTGTAATGACACCATATATTCCTACCAAAACTCCTATACTAACAACTGGCCCGAGGATGGAAGCAGGAACCGCTAAGCCACACACATTTACCAATAATTCTAACATTCTAGATGTGCCCTCCAGAAGTGTTCATGCGACCTCACACAAAGAGGCCACACTATCATCCACCAGTTAAATTGGTACCCAGACATTTTTCAGACCTGCTAACACCTCTATTGCAGCGAGGGAAAAAAATGTAGGTAGTAGTTAAATGTAGGTAGAGTGAAATGTCGGGGAGCCGGCGGCTGAGCGGACAGAACACTGGACGCGTGATCCTGTGGTCCCGGGTTCGATCCCGGGCGCCGGCGAGAAACAATGGGCAGAGTTTCTTTCACCCTGATGCCCCTGTTACCTAGCAGTAATTAGGTACCTGGAAGTTAATCAGCTGTCACGGGCTGCTTCCTGGGGATGGAGGCCTGGTCGAGGACCGGGCCGCGGGGACACTAAAGCCCCGAAATCATCTCAAGATAACCTCAAGATAGAGTAGCATCTTTGTCATGACCTGCTCATGTGGCGGGAAAACATCTTGTCCCGTTCATTCCGGGATGATCCTTCTCCCAAGCTGCCCAAATGGTTCCTCTAAGTTTTGAACATGTAGATTCACATTTGTTGACAAATTTATATTATGCCTGACACTGGAAAATAGACGAGGCTTTAAATAGTACAAGTATGTATTAGTCCACTACCAGAAGAAGTAAAGTGTCCTATACAAGTCTTGTAAACAATCAGCCCAGTTACACAAACCTGTGATATCCCAGGATATGTCAAACAGACTAAACCCAGGACAGACCAAAGGACATCAACACAAACCACCACCACTCACGAACACATACCAGAGCACCACAACCCAGCAATACACAAACACCACATCAGTCCCACTATCATCCAGAAACCCCCCACCACCGCCGTAGCCCAGCAATACAGTCCTGAAGCATTACAACCCCTTCACAACTGCAAGCCACCCACCTCACCACCAGCACAACCCACCGCCTCTGCCCCGTTGTGACTACAGACCTAGAGATAAACACCTTACGAGGACAAATATGGATGGCAAGACACCAAACTGGGCATCACCAGGACAACACACACCGCCACCAATGTCAACACAGCCTGCCAAGTGTGCTAGCGTACTCTTCTTGTCCCAAGGTAGTGCCATGCACGAACGCAATGTTTACAAAGCATTTACTATTAGGATGCTTCCCACCAACACACACACACACACACACACACACAACGTTTGTGGTAGAAAATAATAATAAAAAAACACGCGCGCGCGCAACAATTCAAGTGCTTTTACCTGAACATTTGTTATTATAAGTACATCTATGAACGTTCACCCACGGAAGGTAATCCACTTTTGTAAAAACTTTCTATATGTATATAAAATATGTACTTTAATATATAAAGGACATTATAATGTACTCTATATTATATTTTATTTATATATATATATATATATATATATATATATATATATATATATATATATATATATATATATATATATATATATATATATATATAGTACATACATACTATAATAAAATATGTATTACAATAATATATATAATACTATAAATAAAATATTCTAAGTATATAATATTTAAATATAAATATTATATTTTAAATATAATACAATTTAAAAATATTCTTCCACGTAGCACCAAACCACCAAATGGTTGGTACTTGGTGGTTGCTGTCTGACGTAGACATGACCAATTACAAGCAGTTTAAAAAGACTGGAGGTTCTCTTTTTTTTAAAGACATTATGTCTTATGCTGTTAATTCCTATTATATTTAAAGATTAATAAGCCTCGGGCCTTTGCTGTACACACTAAGTATACCGAGTTTCCTGTTCTTTCATAAGCTATTTAAACACATTTTACCTCCTGCTCTCCTGAGAGGTAATTTCAATGTGCACATTACCAAACAGTTCCAGCAATATTTCCCTGCACTTCAGAGAGTAAAACTTGATGGCTTTCGGAAGCTTCCAATAGTTTAGAGGTTTGAATAGAGGCAGACAATGCTGTCATCTGCACGCTCTCCAGGTCAGTAATGGTCCCTGGCGATGGTTGGCATTGAGGCGCACACTTCTGGGTTTGGATTATATTGTTGTCTGAGTAGCAGGTTTGGGGAAACTAGTTACATACCATCCATAACAACTCCACGTTTTCTTTGGGATGAAGACTAATTGCCTTCAAAACCTAATGACTATTTTACGTATCAATCAAAAATCATTCTTAGTATTCTCCCCGTTACTTGAGAGAACTAGAGTTATTCCTCCAAGGAGTGCCGGACCAGCCGGGCTGTGGTGGGTATGTGGGCCTGCGGGCCGCTCCAAGGACCAGCCGGGCTGTGGTGGGTATGTGGGCCTGCGGGCCGCTCCAAGCAACAGCCTAGTGGACCAAACTCTCACCAGTCAAGCCTGGCCTCGGGCCGGGCTTGGGGAGTAGAAGAACTCCCAGAACCCCATCAACCAGGTATCAACCAACTGGCGTCTTGAGCCTGCATGGTACACGCAGCTTGAAGGCACATCTTGTGTACAAGGACAGGGACGCGCGTATTTCACCTAAGTTTATTAAGACAATAAAATACATCACAGAGGGATAGAGTAGCTTAGCAATTTTTCTACCCCCCCCCCCCCTCGAGAGCATCACCACCACTGAGCAAGTGGTGTACACTATCATACATAACAAGTGTCGCGAAGTCTTAGGTTTCTATATACCACCGTTAACCTGTTTCCTGCTTCACACAGGAACCATACATGTTGTTACAAGGCAGTACAAGGAGCCGCACTCTGGCGGCGTGGCGAGACAGGTACCTTACCTACCTGGTTGATACCTGCTTGAGGGGTTCTGGGAGTTCTTCTACTCCCCAAGCAAGGCCCGAGGTCAGGGTAGACTTGTGAGAGTTTGGTCCACTAGGCTGTTGCTTGCAGCGGCCCGCAGGCCCACATACCCACCACAGCCCGGTTCATCCGACACTCCTTGGAGAAAATGATCTAGTTTTCGCTTGAAGATGTCCACGGTTGTTCGGCAATATTTCAATGCTTATATTACGACCACTACTCTAACAAGCAGTGCCCCCGCCTGTTAAACAAGCGACGACTGGTTCACTACTACAGGTCGTAGCCAGCGACTATGAAGGATGCATGCCAGAGTGAGATAATAAAAAGAACCTTTGGTGCTATAAACCGGCCTTAGATACTGGCCTGCTGAGACACTTTGTATGATGCTTGTAAATACTTTATTAGCAATTAATGTTTTCAGACCCGTGTCGAGGAATTATTGTTAGTAACATTTCGGACGACCGGCGCTCGTCTCTTGTCAACCACGACTATCAACCTCCACCGATTCCTGCCAGCCCGTCCTCCAAAGGCTTCCCAACCTCAATAAACTATCGTCCAAGTGCCTTATCCTAACCTACCAGAAGACCCAAAACAGAAAACTGGACAGTATGTCAATTCGCCGGCCGCCACCGTTTTCTAGCACGACAATTTTTGGCCCTAGGTAGAATATACGTCAAAATGCGACGTTCTATTAGGAGGCGGGCTGTAGTTATAACTGTACTCACCTAGTTGTACTCGCCTAGTTGTTTTTTGCGGGGGTTGAGCTCTGGCTCTTGGTCCCGCCTGTGTGTGCCCTAGATCCGTGCTAGTTTTAGATGGATAATTACATTCTCTTATTCATTTACCTTCAGTCACCCCTACATCGTTACGGGCGCCCATACGTGCCACACTCACATTATTCACTATCCTCTTAAAAACATTCTACTTTTATGTTGGATTAAAATGATTACTATTTTCACCCGTTTCAATTATGTACCGAAAAACGTTTATGGCGCTGGTTCCAAATCTGCCCATGGAAATACTTCTTCCATGAGATCAAGAGGTTTGACAATTTGCAACATAGTTCCTTCAAAAGTTAAGGCAAGATGGGCATGCTGGGAGACAATTCCACGAACACAAATGGTCCAAGACCCTCCATCTACACATAAGGAACAACTAGCCGACCTCCGTGTTCAAGAGAAAACCATAAACACCTCCCCAAAGGATACC
>WNGS01000337.1:1500917-1542527 GCA_020271785.1 Procambarus virginalis | reverse complement strand
CACACAGTCCTTACCTGCAAAGTAAATACAAATTAGCACCGAGATTACAACGAATTAAAGTTAATTACTGAAGATAGAAAACGCCTTAATATATAAACTTCATAAACATTATGTAATATTAACAATAATATAAACTCGCATGCACATTATCGTTTTCCATATAAATAATGTATACTTTAAACTTGACTCAGGGCACGGACGAACATTAAACCAACTGGATGTTTCGTGCACGGATGGGAGGCATCCCAGAGCAACATGTTGCCAGAGGTGTTGCAACCCTCGTCTCACCTCTAGCCCTCTTTATTTTGTATTAACGTACTTAAGTAGTTTTAGTTAGTTTAGTTCATTTATTATGCACCCCATTAAGTACATGGTCATTTATGCACCTACCCCCCCCCCCGACTATATGAAGAGTTATATAGCTTGTGTCAACAGCTACCTATGCGAGACAAAATAATAATAACAATAATATTACCCTTCTAGCGAAATGATTAGCGATTAAGGGACATGTGATCGGTAACCTGTAGTAGCAAACTTTGGATACAATATGAGGATGTCTTCAAGAACATTTGCGTGGATAAGGTAACTAATTGCCAAGTCCCAGTTAACTAATACTGGCAGATTGTGTGTCTAGTGACTGGACATTCAATAATATACTTTTCGAGATCATGCTCTAACCCTGTCGATTTTTTAATTAATGTATTTAGGCACGTAATTATTTATGCGACGACCTTAAGCTACATGAAGGAGTGTACAGTGTGGCAAGAACTAACTACGCGATACTAAAAAATCCCCATCTCATACGGGGCCATATGTTCAGTAGCCTGCTCTGGCAATTTTGGGTGTAATATGAGGATATCCTCAAGAACACGAGAGTGAATAAAGTAATTGCAAAGCTCCAGGTACCTCATGCCAACGGGTCTGAATGGTCTAATAACTGGGCATTCGGTGATGTAGTGTTGGAGATCATGCCGCAGTTCCTGCTCACAGAGTTTGCACCTGGAGTGCTCAGGATTGGGAGATCCGTCACCTGTAGCCACCTGCCACAGGTAACGGTAACCCAACCTGATCTTGGCAACCACTGTGTCGCAGTCTGGTGGACGTTTTGTGCTGCTCATAAATATAGGTTTCCATATCCATATCTTTCCTCCAGGGATAGAGTAGTTGAGTGAGCCATACTGTCCCTTGTCAGCGTCCGCATGTGCAGTGAACACCGAGGTCCTAGCGGGAGTTTCAGATCTGAACTAATCATAGCTTTTTATACTGGTGCTTTCAGGTCGTTGGGAGTCAGTAATTTCTTTCCTATCAGACCTGAGTGCTTGGAACAATATATTTGAAACATAGGTTTCGCAAACTATGAGCATAAACATTTACTCATAGATTTTTATTCTGGTGCTTTCACGCTTTTGGGAATCGGTAATCTCTCTCTCCGACTGAACCTGAGTGTTTGGAACAATATAGTCTTGACAAGAGATATGGGGGATTTACAGAACTTTTAATCCGCCGAGTGACGAATTCTACGGGCAATTCCAGCCGTGAGTGGAAAAACGATTAAAGTCTACGGTCTGGCATTACCATGGTTCACTACCACACGTTGCACTACGACTACAATATACACGGCGACACCACCAAACACCGTCACCAATATCAGTCAACATACCAACAGTCTTTGTGTCAAATGAAATTATATATTGTTGCCGCATGCCGTGTAATGACACCATATATTCCTACCAAAACTCCTATACTAACAATGGCACGAGGGTGGAAGCAGGAACCGCTAAGCCACACACATTTACCAATAATTCTAACATTCTAGATGTGCCCTCCAGAAGTGTTCATGCGACCTCACACAAGGAGACCACACTATCATCCACCAGTTAAATTGGTACCCAGACATTTTTCAGACCTGCTAACACCTCTATTGCAGCGAGGGAAAAAAATGTAGTTAGTAGTTAAATGTAGGTAGAGTGAAATGTCGGGGAGCCGGCGGCTGAGCGGACAGAACACTGGACGCGTGATCCTGTGGTCCCGGGTTCGATCCCGGGCGCCGGCGAGAAACAATGGGCAGAGTTTCTTTCACCCTGATGCCCCTGTTACCTAGCAGTAAATAGGTACCTGGAAGTTAATCAGCTGTCACGGGCTGCTTCCTGGGGATGGAGGCCTGGTCGAGGACCGGGCCGCGGGGACACTAAAGCCCCGAAATCATCAAGATAACCTCAAGATAGAGTAGCATCTTTGTCATGACCTGCTCATGTGGCGGGGAAACATCTTGTCCCGTTCACTCCGGGATGATCCTTCTCCCAAGCTGCCCAAATGGTTCCTCTAAGTTTTGAACATGTAGATTCACATTTGTTGACAAATTTATATTATGCCTGACACTGGAAAATAGACGAGGCTTTAAATAGTACAAGTATGTATTAGTCCACTACCAGAAGAAGTAAAGTGTCCTATACAAGTCTTGTAAACAATCAGCCCAGTTACACAAACCTGTGATATCCCAGGATATGTCAAACAGACTAAACCCAGGACAGACCAAAGGACATCAACACAAACCACCACCACTCACGAACACATACCAGAGCACCACAACCCAGCAATACACAAACACCACATCAGTCCCACTATCATCCAGAAACCCACCACCACCGCCGTAGCCCAGCATTACAGTCCTGAAGCATTACAACCCCTTCACAACTGCAAGCCACCCACCACACCACCAGCACAACCCACCGCCTCTGCCCCGTTGTGACTACAGACCTAGAGATAAACACCTTACGAGGACAAATATGGATGGCAAGACACCAAACTGGGCATCACCAGGACAACACACACCGCCACCAATGTCAACACAGCCTGCCAAGTGTGCTAGCGTACTCTTCTTGTCCCAAGGTAGTGTCGTGCACGAACGCAATGTTTACGAAGCATTTACTATTAGGATGCTTCCCACCAACACACACACACACACACACACACACACACACACACACACACACACACACACACACACACACACACACACACACACACGAACAACGTTTGTGGTAGAAAATAATAATAAAAAAAACACACGCGCGCAACAATTCAAGTGCTTTTACCTGAACATTTGTTATTATAAGTGCATCTATGAACGTTCACCCACGGAAGGTAATCCACTTTTGTAAAAACTTTCTATATGTATATAAAATATGTACTTTAATATATTAAGGACATTATAATGTACTCTATATTATATATATATATATATATATATATATATATATATATATATATATATATATATATATAATATAGTACATACATACTATAATAAAATATGTATTAAAATACTAAATATATATAATATAAATAAAATATTCTAAGTATATAATATTTAAATATAAATATTATATTTTAAATATAATACAATTTAAAAATATTCTTCCACGNACACACACCATCAACATGGGTTCAGGGAGGGTAAATCTTGCCTTACAGGCTTGATAGAATTCTATGATCAGGTGACAAAGATTAAGCAAGAAAGAGAAGGATGGGCGGACTGCATTTTTTTTGGACTGTCTGAAAGCCTTTGACACAGTACCCCATAAAAGGTTGATGCATAAGCTGGAGACACAGGCAGGAGTAACTGGTAGGGCGCTCCAGTGGATAAGGGAGTACTTAAGCAATAGGAAGCAGAGAGTTACAGTGAGGGGCGAGACCTCAGAATGGCGTGAAATCACCAGTGGAGTCCCACAGGGCTCTGTGCTTGGACCTATCCTGTTTCTGATATACGTAAATGACCTTCCAGAGGGTATAGACTCATTCCTCTCAATGTTTGCTGACGACGCCAAAATTATGAGAAGGATTAAGACAGAGGAGGACAGCTTGAGGCTTCAAGAAGACCTGGACAAGCTGCAGGAATGGTCGAACAAATAGCTGTTAGAGTTTAACCCAAGCAAATGTAATGTAATGAAGATAGGGGTAGGAAGCAGGAGACCAGATACAAGGTATCATTTGGGAGATGAAATACTTCAAGAGTCAGAGAGAGAGAAAGACCTGGGGGTTGATATCACGCCAGACCTGTCCCCTGAGGCTCATATCAAGAGGATAACATCAGCAGCATATGCCAGGTTGGCTAACATAAGAACGGCCTTTAGAAACTTGTGTAAGGAATCTTTCAGAACATTATATACCACATATGTCAGACCAATCCTGGAGTATGCGGCTCCAGCGTGGAGTCCATATCTAGTCAAGCATAAGACTAAACTGGAAAAGGTTCAAAGGTTTCCACCAGACTAGTACTCGAGCTGAGAGGTATGAGCTACGAGGAGAGACTACGGGAATTAAACCTCACTTCGTTGGAAGACAGAAGAGTTAGGGGGGACATGATCACCACATTCAAGATTCTCAAGGGAATCGACAAGGTTGATAAAGACAGGCTTATTTAACACAAGGGGCACACGCACTAGGGGACACAGGTGGAAACTGAGTGCCCAAAATGAGCCACAGAGATATTAGAAAGAACTTTTTTTTATTGTCAGTGGTTGACAAATGGAATGCATTAGGAAGTAATGTGGTAGAGGCTGACTCCATACACAGTTTCAAGTGTAGATATGATAGAGCCCAATAGGCTCAGGAACCTGTACACCTGTTGATTGACGGTTGAGAGGCGGGACCAAAGAGCCAGAGCTCAACCCCCGCAAGCACAACTAGGTGAGTACAACTAGGTGAGTACACACACACACCAAAACACCACCACCACTTCAACAGCAGGTTAAAGCTGCGTTATGACAAGATACACCTGCTTGATGGGTTCTGGGAGTTGTTCTACTCTCCAAGTCAAGCCCGAGGCCAGGCTTGATGTGTGTGCTCAGGTAAGGTTCATTTTCTCGCTTTGTAATGATCTAATCTCAACACACAATTGTTCTTTAAACAGTTATATTTGGGGCCAGATTCACGAAGCAGTTACGCTAGCACTTACGATCGTGTACATCTTTCCTCAAACTTTGACGGCTTAGGTTACATTTATTTAACAGTTGTTATTGTTATAAACAGCCTACTGGTGCTTCGGAGCTCATTAACTGTTCAATAATTGTAAACAAAGCTGCCAACGACTGAGAAAAGATGTACAGGTTCATATGTACTTGCGTAACTGCTTCGTGAATTTGACCCCCTGGTCTATCACCACATCGTTTCTTTAGGAAACTGCGCACCACGACCAGTAGCAACGATACTGAACATGCAACGCGAGGCAGGAGCACACAAGCCACAAACGCTAGGCAGGACGCGGCGGAGGGCCGAGAGGCAGGACGCGGCGGAGGGCCGAGAGGCAGGACAGGACATACAAGGTCATATATCAGACCCCCGACTGGTATTAGCTGCCCTTTACAACCTACTGCGCTCCCACTCCGCCTCACCCACACGGTCAACCTCAGTCTCTCAACCTTACACTTTCTCGCTTCAGTAACGACACTCGACACACGAGCCAACAGTAACACTAATCCAACATGAGCGCTGCTAAAGTGCTCCGTCAATAAAACAAAAGCTGCCCAGTTACGAATAAAATAAAAGTAACAAACCGGAGCCAAGTGCGAGAGACAAACACAAGAAAACAGAAACGAGAAACCCGAGAGAAAACCTGGTGAGTGGGAGGGTACTGGAGCCGGCGTGTGTTCAAGAGCAGGGGGCGGAGCGCCTCACAGTCACGTTGCTGTCTTACTGTGTTTACTTGAGCACACACCTGTCTCCCGGGACCACACCTGGCACCCGTCTCCCGGGACCACACCTGGCACCTGTCTTCCGGGACCACACCTGGCACCTGTCTTCCGGGACCACACCTGGCACCCGTCTCCCGGGACCACACCTGGCACCTGTCTTCCGGGACCACACCTGACACCTGTCTTCCGGGACCACACCTGGCACCCGTCTCCCGGGACCACACCTGGCACCTGTCTTCCGGGACCACACCTGACACCTGTCTCCCGGGACCACAAGCGCTGTGCATTCTTACCTTGATCTTGAGGTTACCTTGAGGTGCTTCCGGGGCTTAGCGTCTCCGCGGCCCGGTCGTCGACCAGGCCTCCTGGTAGCTGGACTGATCAACCAGGCTGTTGGACGAGGCTTCTCGCAGCCTGACGTACGATTTGATTTGATTGTTGCCGCCGAAGGCGGCTAGTTTATTGTGCACCCCATACTCATCCTGTGAGCGGTAGCGCAAAAGCATTACAGAGGGCACAAAAGGTCAGGGCACAGTCAGGTTTACCTGGTTGATGGGGTTCTGGGAGTTCTTCTACTCCCCAAGCCCGGCCCGAGGCCAGGCTTGACCCGTAGTCTGTTTCCAGAGTTGTTGTTGTTGTTCTCTCCAAACCCGGCATGGCGCCAGACTCGTTTGGTGACAACTGGATTGTTAGCCTATTGCTTGCAGCAGCCCACAGGTCCCCAGACCCACCACAAGCAAGGTGATCCGGCACCATCTCGTACGGGTCTCCGTTCTGTCAAGAATACCATTCCTCTCCCTGTGCAACGAACACTCCTAGTAACGTACTCAGGCTTTGAGGCTTTTTTTGGGGTTAAAAACAAGTGCGACACTGCACGTTTTATCATTACTTGTGTTTGAGTGGGAGGCTAAGGAGCGGGTTCAGTGAAGGTGAGCCGTGCCATCACGGCGGACGACATCAGCAAGTCTGGTTCAAGCCAAGATCAATGATCTCTGGCACCCGGTAACGGTGGCACCTGTCCACTCCACTTTCTTGTGATCAACTGCCCCCACTCGCCAGCCTACCTTACTTCACTTACACTCACTCACCTCGTGCTTTCTTCTGTGTCACCTACACCTCGCCACACACCTCTAAATGGTACGTGATGGATAGTACCTCCGGATAGTACCTGGATTGTGGCTGGAGAAGGTTTTGGGAGTTGTTCTACCCGAAGCCCAGCCTTGGGCCAGGCTTGACTTGAGAGACTGGTCCGCTTACAGTCTGCTGGACGCTCCAGACTGCCCGCAGACCCAAATATCCACCACAACCCGGTTGGTCCGGCATTTTTTCCTTTTCTTCTTCGGAAAAACAAGTTCTCTCTCGAGTTCACTTTTGTTCGGGCAATATTTCTTATACTTACATGGAGGATATTCAACAGTCGTGGACCGCTGATACCTGGTTGATGGGGTTCTGGGAGTTCTACTCCACAAGCCCGGCCCGAGGCCAGCTTTGACTTGTGAGAGTTTGGTCCACTAGGCTGTTGCTTGGAGCGGCCCGCAGGCCCACATACCCACCACAGCCCGGTTGGTCCGGCACTCCTTGGAGGAATAAATCTAGTTTCCTCTTGAAAATGTCCACGGTGATGATCATACAGTGTTCCCAGAGTGTGCCGCCGGCACCTCTACCCTGCATTTCCTCCCATATCGTTCACTCCAGTAATTCCATTCCCATCCAGTAATTCACAGGTCAGGCTGCCAGCAACCGCTTCTAACGTGGTGCTTGACCACACCATCATCCAGAAGGTCTGGTCGGAGACCGGGTCGAGGGAACATTGATCCTCGGAACCACCTCAAAATGACATTGCATATATTGCTGCCACTGTCCTCCAGGTGGTGGTTGGCCTCACCCCTCCAGCACCGGAGTCCGGCCTCCTGTTCACCACCATCCAGCTGCATTACTCGAGTTCAACTAATAGCTACTTGCTGGACCATTCTCCCAGTTTATCATGTAATTTCTTGCAAACATCCACATAATTGTGGGGTCATCAACAAACACAGGCCAGGTAAAAAGATAGGTCTTAGAAAGAGGGGGGGGGGTGGATGTTGGGGCAGAGGGGAAGAAAGATAGAGGATAAGGAAAGAGGCGAGAGGGGGGGGGGAGAGGTGGGAGAGGGGTGAGAGAGGTGGGAGAGGAGGAGAGAGATCCGGGCACAGCCTGGTATCTTCTAGTATACTTATAAACAAACCCCTCTACTACCGACATTATCTTCAAAAAATGCCAACTCAATGGGAGGACGAGGTGTAGCCAAGCAGTAANAGAAACTGTTGTGAGTGTTATGCTCCCTTATGTTGTTTGAATATTAAATTGATGTGTGCCGCTGCAAACAAGAATTGGATGAACTGTTATTTAATTTGCCTATGTCCACTGCCAATAAAGAAAATGGATGATTACTCTGTTCATTCAAATTGAGATTCAAAAATTGGGTTTACAGATGCGTGTACATTTATCACATTTAGTTCCATGGATATAATCATATACTGTACATTAAATACAGCAAAATCAATTATGGCAAGACGTTTAATACATGACAACTATTCTTCAGACATTGGAAGAGTTACCAGCCTAACGAGCTTCACAGAAACATTACAAAAACAGGAGACAACATATAGCTTACTTTCTATAACGATTAGTAAAGCATTCCCATAGTCAGACCTGCCCAGAACAACCTTCAAGATGTCTCGGGTTAACCTTTTGGCATTATCTTGCTCAAAGTTTTGCCAATAAAATTAGGATATATTAGGTCAAGACCGAGATCATAATGCTTTACGTAGTTTGTATGTGACGTAACTCATTAGCGGATGTTACTATCGCGCATCATTTATTGTACGTAACAGCCCTAGACTACGTATAGTGACACTGAATAATGACACTTGCCGTATTCCGTTAGTTGTGACATAACTTAGATCCGGGAGCCGTCGGCCGAACGGACAGTACGCTGGACTTGTGGTCCTGGTTCGATCCCAGGCGCCGGCGAGAAACAATGGGCAGAGTTCTTTCACCCTATGCCCCTGCCTGTACCTAGCAGTAAATAGATACCTGGGTTTAGTCAGCTGTCACGGGCTGCTTCCTGGGGTGAAGGCCTGGTTGAGGACCGGGCCGCGGGGACACTAAAAGCCCCGAAATCATCTCAAGATAACTCAAGATTGTCAGGGAGGTGGGATGAAACCTCTTTCACACATTAGCACATTCGCTGAAGTACAACCAATGAAGACTAACCCTATCTAACTAGGGTTGGTTCCCATACTTCCCCACACGCGGTTATACTAAATTAACCACCAACTGAAACAATTATTTTCATGTGAATTGATGTATAGTGTAATCTAAGAGAATCTAGATTTGTCCATGTCCTCTTTCTCCTGTACACGGAGAGTGTGGCTCCAATAATACCCGTGTGAAGCATTTTTTTACAATTCATCAACGGTTCTAATATAAAAATGTTCACATTTAATCATTAATCTCTGGTCCTATTCTTTAATTGCGTCTAGTTCAGATTTGTTTTGTCTTTTGCTAAACCTCCTCTTCAGTGATTATTGTACCATTCAATGTTACTTCTGGTCTCCAATCATCTCCGACCCTCCGCCTCCTCAATGGTTCTGATTTGCAGACATCTTGAAATCTCTTTAGTGCGCACAGCCTGGCTTACCCTATGAATACTTCCTTGTCTCCTCATCCTGACCCATAAAATCCTTATTTTGTCTCTATATGAATATGCAACATCTTTGGCGAGTCTTTTTTTCAATTATGTTGTTGTTGTGTGGTGGTGCTTACCTAATAGTGTCTACAGGGAAGCGAGCTCTGGCTCTCTACTACGCCCCGCCTACCAGCTTTGCTGTATCTGCTACGTTACAATTTAATTATTCTGACGTTCACATTTTTGGTCGAATCTGGCCTTAACGTTGTGGAGCGGGGGAAGCTTCCACAACTTCTTTCACAGCATTCCAATTGTTGATTACCTGTTCAGGTTAAAAGTATTTCTTTCTTGCATCCCTTCGGCTCAGTTGAATTTTCAACTCCATCCGTATCCTCTGAAATACTCTCTCTCACAATTTGAAGACGATATCTTTGTCCATCTGCTTTATTCATTCCCCACAGTATCTTGTATGTTGTGGTCATATAACCTCTGTACTTCTATTCTCTATGGTCGAGAAATTTAGTTCCATTAGCCTATTCTCGTAGCTTAACCCTCTTCGCTCTGGTGGTGGTGGTGTTGGCGACGGAGTGGTGGTGGTTGAGTGGTGGTGGGTGTTGGCGACGGGGTGGTGGTGGTTGGCGACGGGGTGGTGTTGGCGACGGGGTGGTGGTGGTGTTGGCGAACGGGGTGGTTTTGCGACGGGGTGGTGGTGGGTGGTGGTGTTGGCGACGGGGTGGTGTGGTGTTGGCGACGGGTGGTGGTGGTGGGAGCGGCCCCGCTGGACAAGACACACGAGACAGCGCCCCAAGCCCCTGGTATTGTCCTGTCTCGCTCCACACACACACCACCAACCAATTTCCCTCCAAACTCTCATAGCTATTCCCAACGCACGGACATACAAGATGCTCACACATATGAAACAAACTTGTGTAGAGCAGGAGAACAAGAGGCGTGAAGGAAATTAGATTCTGGGATGAGCCAAGGGGCGTAATGAAGCAATACTTCAGGACACGAGTAGGTAGACACAAAGTGGAGTGCCAGACATTTCCAAGTTTTAACAGTAGATTGTAACCATATATCCGACAGGTACACAGGCACAGCTCGGGAACCAGAGCGAACACACGGTAAGTATAAGTAACAACTTCTGATTTGTAGGCGATTACTGTTCTTAAAAGATTTCCCCATTTTGCACCCGCAAGATAACGTAAGCTTTTAAGGGTTGATAGATGTTAATCTTCTTGTTTGAAGAGCTGTTCACTTGAGACAGTTAAGTAAGTCCCAGCTGTGTCTGGGTACAAGTGACAGGATGAACAACCCAGCGGGTTTTCTTCCTATTGGGGAGTGTTGTACATGCTGCTATGGCGGTGTGTCCACTCACAAGATGAGTGGCGCTGCCCAATAAACTCGCCCCTCGGGGCAAAATTTAAAAAAATTTAAATAGGCGATGAATCACAGTAACGTGACTGAAGTATGTTAACCAATCCACACACACTAGAAAATGAAGGGACGACGACGTTTCGGTCCGTCCTGGACCATTCTCAAGTCGATTGTGAATGGTCCAATCAAGTGGATTGCGATTGAATGGACAATCGACTTGAGAATGGTCCAGGACGGACCGAAACGTCGTCGTCCCTTCATTTTCTAGTGTGTGTGGATTGATCAACCTACTGATTTGTTTACGCATTTAGACCTATTAAAATTAGTAAGACCATGTTCTGGCTTCTTGTCTAGCATCCAGTAAAGCTAATTTATAATAATAAACCGCAAGTACTGTATATAAATGTGTGTGAATAGTTTGTTATCCAGGAAACACCCGCCATCAGAGACGAGTACACACCCGCCCTCCCCTCCTTATCTTGAGGTTACCTTGAGGTGTTTCCGGGGCTTAACGTCCCCGTGGCCCGGTCGTCGACCAGGCCTCCTGGTTGCTGGACTGGTCAACCAGGCTGTTGGACGCGGCTGCTCTCAGCCTGATATACGAATCACAGCCTGGTTGACCAGGTATCCTTTGGAGGTGCTTATCCAGTTCTCTCTTGAACACTGTGAGGGGTCGGCCAGTCATGCCCCTTATGTGTAGTGGAAGCGTGTTGAACAGTCTCGGGCCTCTGATGTTGATAGAGTTCTCTCTCAGAGTACCTGAGCAACCCGTCCTCGCAAATTCGTATAGTCAATATTGACTTATTAGTTACGTGCATAGGTGACATACTAAACATAATAGTTTCCCTTGAAAAGCTTCATAGAAAACACCGACCTTACCAAACCTACTTAGTATGTTAAGATAAGCATCTTATTGCTTCGTAATTACAATTATTACCTAACCTATACCTATAATAGGTTAAGTAACAATTGTAATTACGTAGCTATAAGATGCTTATTTTAACATACTAAGTAGGTTAGGTAAGGTCGGTGTTTTCTATGAAGCTTTTCAAGGGAAACTATTATGTTAAGTATGCCACCTATGCACTTATTTAATAAGTCAATATTGACTATACGAATTTGCGAGGACGGGTTGACCTGAGAGAGAACACACCCACCACCTCCCTCACACACCAACATCACCTATCTCATATTAACTCGAACCCTTCCCCTCGTGGTCCCATCAGGGCCCATCACACGTACTCGCTTCTATTCATCACAATCTTTTCCTGCCTACCCGAAAATTGGCTCCCCGCGGGATATTGAAATGTCATAACGACACCAAAATAATTAAATGTTACACATAAATTATGTGTTATTAACACAGGTACTAAAACAACTGTGTTCGCTCTTCTACTGGTTCCTCAATACAGATTTTTCCTGAAAATATATAAACCAAGCAAGTGAACAAGACCAACAACCGCTGCTTCCTGGGGGTGGAGGCCTGGTCGAGGACCGGGCCGCGGGGACACTAAAGCCCCGAAATCAACTCAAGATAACCGCCTACCAATCTTGGGTCAAGGGTTAAGGACCTTCCGTGAACCCGTGCCAAAGGCTACCTCGCCTGACCCTTTGCGTCCTCCTCCAGCATCTCGCCATAAACTTGTATTGAATGCGAGTCAAGGAAGACCAGGACTCGACGGAGACAATAACGACGTGAAAAATGTTAGCACCCGGTTACATATGGGAGCTGAAAACATTTACTTGGGCAACCCCGGTAAGCACATCCTTCCACCTCACGGGAACCTGGACCATACCTGGAGAGGGTTCTGAGAGTTCTGCTCCAAGCCCGGCCTAAGGCCAGATTTGCCTTGTGATTAAACTTTAGACTTCTACTTTGAATGGTCCGCAGGCCAACATATCCACAACTCTGTTACTCCGGCACTTCAAGAAAAAAATAATACATTCCTTCAAGAATACCACTTTTGTTCTGGCAATATCTCTTATGTTGACCAGACCACACACTAGAAGTTGAAGGGACGACGACGTTTCGGTCCGTCCTGGACCATTCTCAAGTCGCTTGTCTTGAACTTCGCCTCAATATCTCTTATGCTTGCTGGAGGATACTTTACAGCCTAGGACCTCTGATGTTCATATAGTGTTCTCCGATTGTACCTATGGCAGTCGTCAGGTAAGATTAACGTCACAAATAGGAAATCTCCTCTACTACCTTCCAACCTTTCTGTCCCTTACCCGGACAATGCGTTCAATGCGTTAAAAATGCGTTCAAAAGAAATTACCGGAAAAATAGGCAGATGGATCTACAATTTCCTGACTAACAGAACCCAATGTGTAATAGTCAACAAAATAAAATCCAGCCCATCAACCGTGAAGAGCTCAGTCCCCCAGGGTACTGTGCTTGCTCCAGTACTTTCTCATCCTCATATTGGACATGGACAAGAACACAACCTATAGCACTGTATCATCCTTTGCAGATGACACTAGGATCTTCATGAGAGTAGGCAACATAGAGGACACGGCAAACCTCCAATCAAATGTAAATCAGGTCTTTCTATGGGCTACAGAAAATAATATAGTGTTTAACGAAGATAAGTTCCAGCTCATGCACTACGGAAAAAATGAAAATACAAAAACGGAAACCACGTACAAAACTCAGGCAAATCATCACATAGAACGAAAAGGCAATGTAAAGGATCTAGGTGTACTCATGTCGGAAGACCTTACCTTTAAAGAACACAAAGTAGCCGTCACAACTGCAAGAAAAATGACAGGTTGGATAACAAGAACTTTTCACACTAGAGATGCTGTACCGATGATGATACTTTTCAAAACGCTTGTGCTCTCTAGAGTGGAGTACTGCTGCACAATGACAGCCCCTTTCAAAGCTGGAGAGATTGCTGACCTGGAGAGCGTGCAGAGATCTTTTACTGCTAGACTCCACTCAGTAAAACATCTAAATTACTGGGACCGACTAAAGAGCCTAAATCTGTATTCCCTTGAGCGCAGGCGGGAGAGATACATAATAATCTATACGTGGAAAATAATTGAGGGACTGGTCCCAAACCTGCACACAGAAATAACATCACATGAGACCAGAAGACATGGCAGAATACCCCCGTTGAAAAGCAGAGGTGCAACAGGTACTCTGAGAGAGAACTCTATCAACATCAGAGGCCCGAGACTGTTCAACACGCTTCCACTACACATAAGGGGCATAACTGGCAGACCCCTCACAGTGTTCAAGAGAGAACTGGATAAGCACCTCCAAAGGATACCTGATCAACCAGGCTGTGACTCACACATCAGGCTGCGAGCAGCCGCGTCAAACAGCCTGGTTGATCAGTCTAGCAACCAGGAGGCCTGGTCGACGACCGGGCCGCGGGGACACTAAGCCCCGGAAGCACCTCAAGGTAGGACACTGGCCAGCTCACAGCTACAGCCTAATGGCTCCCTCCCCCCCCCCCCCGACAGCATAAACACACAGAATAACGGTGTTACGCCACCTGTCCGGAGCCTGTCCCTCAAGCGGTTGCAGAGTGCCAGGAATGAATCTCCACTCCGGTGATTATTTACAGCTTGGGCCGCCGCCTCGCCGTTCTTGGCACGGCAGTCATGGGTGTAATCAATGCTAATGAGTTCCGGGGCTCAAGTAGGCGTGTCAGCGCAACTATATGGGCCACACCGTCTCCGTGTATATGAACACATGTCTAAGTAATCGCACGCCCCCTTCCCGAATCCCACACCAGCTCACCTGTGCCCGTGACAGGCCGCCACCTGCCCCACATCTACCTCACCTGAAGTTCACTCCACAGCAACTTGACTCGCGATGAGTCACAACGTGGCTAAAGTATGTTGACCAGACCTTGAGAATGGTCCAGGACGGACCGAAACGTCGTCGTCCCTTCACCTTCTAGTGTGTGGTCTGGTCAACAACTTGACTCGTCTTGGTTCCGCATGATGAAACACCGAACTATTTATTATTTTTATTGATATTGCCCCAAGGGCACCACCGGCGCACTGATTCCCCGCGTTGTCTTGTTAAGCTGGTACTGGCCATCCCACCCAGGGGCCACGAATACTTATTCGACTTCCAAGATTTCAAAAAGAATGCCCGTAAATGGAAGCAAGACTTTGAAATACTATTCCAAGACCCTAGAGGATGCCGAAGTACCACGTCCTCTTTAAGTACTGTGGCTCACCAGAGAGTCACATCGGCTGCAAAGCAATACCACTGATGCATTATTATTATGAGCTGTGGAAACATTGCTCTAGAAAATTCAATGTCTTCAACACCCCCAACAGCTTAATACAAGGGGGGCACAATGTACACTTCCAGTGTTCTTTAAATAAACTCTAATAAACTTTATAAACACTTACGATGGGTACCTCACCAACCTGGCTGTGAGTCTTACTTCAAACTGCATGAAGCAGCATAGTCTAGTTATTGAGCCTGGTCAGAGACCGGGCCCCTGACGAGGCCACTGATCCTCGAAACCAGGTGAAGGTAACCAAGACAAAGTAATCTGGTACGAGATGGAAGGTCTGTAAACACCACGCATGACGAACAATGAACATGCAATGCGTCGAGGTGGAGTGGAAAAAGGAACCTGGTTGATGGGGTTCTGGGAGTTCTTCTACTCCCCAAGCCCGGCCTGAGGCCAGGCTCGACTTGTGAGAACGTAGTTAGCTATTAACTTGACACCGGCTAAGTGAGAGACGAGACATGGGGGATAAAGATGACATTACGTGGTAACCTCGGGCAGCACGTGCTTCTGAAGAAAGGCGAACAAGAACAGGCTTGAGTGCAGACAGCAGCAGCAACCTTTCACCGTGAGACACTCCCCAGTGACCTACAGCAAGACACTGGTGCCAGCAGCGACGCGAGTCCTGTCTCCTGCCCAACTGCTCCCGTCTGGAGTTATAAACCGAAGCCGTCAGCAGCAGCAGCACCACAAGTCAAAGTGCCGCTAATCAGTAAGTGAAAAAATCTCTTATGTATTTCTGACCAGCATTTTTCCATGTGTTTTATGCCGTGCCATATAGTAAAATAATTGAGTTGTCAAAACTCGTTGCAGAGCGAATCATTGCTCAAGGCCACCTAATCTCACCGGTAAAATCACCATGTGATCTCATCGCCTCCGACTAGTATTCAGTATAACCTTATACTTAAGTGAGGAGACTGAACGTTGTCGTTGCCAAGATCAGGCACACGATGACTGCAGATTGCCAAGGTAGTAGTCTCAAGGACAATATACAGAGCCGCACGGACACGTCCAAGCCCCCGGAGGCAGGCTCTAGTCTCTCACTGGACGTCCAAGTCCCCAAGAGTCCTTCCCAAACTCCACTAGGGCACCCACAGGCCGTACGTCTCAACTTTTCCTAACCCCTCGCGTTGGTCCGTCTAAGCCTCCCTACAGTCTCTCAAAGTTCCATGGAGCCACAGACGTTTTAAAGGGACTTTATGAACCGTCCGAGGAATGAACCCCCAGGCGGATCCAACTCTGTCAAGATATGAAGAATTCGCCACCGCCAGCGGCGGAGGAAGGAGAGCAGGAGGAGGGGGAGGGGGTTGGACTTAAAGGTGACTTAAGAAATAAAAGTGACGTGAGGATGGCCAGTAATCAATAAGTGCAGGACCAGGCGGAGTTCTGCTCTCACCGGTATGACCACCTCCAATACCTTCACTTGCTAGAGGGCAAGTCGCGGGTGCGATGGGGGAATTTAACAGGGCCACATAGAGCAACTTAACGCTTATGGGAGGCGCTACTCTTCACGCCTGACGCTAAAATATCACGTTTACTTTAAAACAGCATCTCTCAATACTTCAGCACAGGTATGAGATAGGAATCACAGTTGCTGGAGATAATACTTGACACGAGCAGGAAGCGCACAGGCCAGCAGCGAGGGCCGGAAGGATGCTTCAAGCCTCCCACACTAGACTACACCCTCCCCGTCCACAATTAACACCTTCGGGTGGCCTCCATATCTGTACCACTATTAACTCTCCCTCTAAACGTAAGGGGCATGGGATAAGGGGCATATCCCCCTCTAGGATGTATGTGTAATTAAATATATATATATATATATATATATATATATATATATATATATATATATATTATATATATATATATAATATATATAATATATATATATATATATATAATATATAATATATAATATATTATATATATATATATATATATATATATATATATATATATATATATATATATATATATATATATATATGTATATATATATATTAATATTATATATATATATATATATATATATATATATATATATATATATATATATATATATATATAATATTATATATACTCTCCTATATATATATATATATATATATATATATATATATATATATATATATATATATATATATATATATATATATATATAAGCGCGAACAAGCCTGAATGGTCCCCAGGACTATATGCAAATGAAAACTCACACCCCAGAAGTGACTCGAACCCATACTCCCAGGAGCAACGCAACTGGTATAGTCCTCGGGACCATTCAGGCTTGTTCGCATTTGTGTTCCTCACGTGTTGCCCCCCAAAAATGAGGTGATTTGATAAAATGCTATGCCCAAGATAACCATCCAAGTGCCGGCGGGGAAGTGGTTCATATAGCTCAGGCTATCACTTCCTTATGTCCGGTCGTGATGGTCAAGTGGTTTAAGGCGTCCCAGTACATACCAGTTGCGTTGCTCCTGGGAGTATGGGTTCGAGTCACTTCTGGGGTGTGAGTTTTTATTTTCATATATATATAAATATATATTTATATATGTATACTTATATATATATTATATATATTATATAATATATAAAATTACCGAATTATATATTACTAATAATATAAAGGAGAACAAAATCCTAAGAAAGGCGAAATACACTAAAATAAAGGCAAGAGAGGAGCCGCGCATGTTAACGAGGTGCCCCGGAGAGCTGAATACCAACTACAGTAGGTGGTGGTGGTAGCAGGCCGCCACCTGACACTCCCGCCGCCGCTCCTCACATTCCCATCACCACCCAAAGGGCACCTGATCAACCAGGCTGTGATTCATACATCAGGATGCAAGCAGCCGCGTCAAACAGCCTGGTTGACCAGACCACCAAACGGGAAAAGTTGATCCCGCAGAACCATCGCTTCACGTGCTGACTCTCCTATCTTACCCAACCGATGTCTGCGTTATGTTGGTTTCGGGAGCCAATGTCATCGCTTGATACCTGGTTAATGGGGTTTTGGGAGTTCTTCTACTCCCCAAGGGCCTTGTGAGAGTTTGGTCCACTAGGCTGTTGCTTGGAGCGGCCCGCAGGCCCACATATCCGCCACAGCCCGGTTGGTCCGGCACTTTAAGAAAACAATTTAGTTTTCTCTTGAAGATGTCCACGTTTATTCCGGTAATATTTCTGATGCTCGCTGGCAGGACATTGAACAACCGTGGACCTCTGATGTTTATACAGTGTTCTCTGATTGTGCCTATGGCACCTCTGCTCTTCACTGGTTCTATTCTGCATTTTCTTCCATATCGTTCACTCCAGTATGTTGTTATTTTACTGTGTAGATTTGGGACGTAGCACTCCAGTATTTTCCACGTGTATATTATTTGTATCTCTCTCGTTTCCATTCTAGTGAGTACATTTGGAGAGCTTTGAGACGATCCCAATAATTTAGTTGCTTTATCGCGTCTGTGTGTGCCGTATATGTTCTCTGAACTCCCTCTTATTTCAACAATCTTTCATGCTCTGAAGGGAGAAGCGAGTACCAAGCAGTACTCGAGACGGGACAACACAAGTGATTTGAATAGTACAACCATTATGATGGAATCCCTGGATTTGAAAGTTCTCGTAATCCATCCTATCATTTTTCTGGCTGTCGCAATATTTGCTTGGTTATGCTCCCTAAACGTTAGGTCGTCAGACATCATTATTCCCAAATCCTTTACATGTCGTTTTCCTACTATGGGTACATTTGATTGTGTTATATACTCTGTATTATGTTTAAGGTCCTCATTTTTACCGTACCTGAGTACCTGGAATTAATCACTGTTAAACATGTTATTTTCTGCTGCCCAGTCGAAAACTTCACTAATATCTGCTTGTAATTTTTAAATGTCTTCAGAGGTAATTTTCATGTTGATTTTTGTGTCATCTGCAAAGGATGACACGAAGCTGTGACTTGTATTTTTGTCTATATCTGATATGAGAATATCTTCTTCTTGAGGTTATCTTGAGATGATTTCGGGGCTTTAGTGTCCCCGCGGCCCGGTCCTCGACCAGGCCTCCACCCCCAGGAAGCAGCCCGTGACAGCTGGCTAACACCCAGGTACCTATTTTACTGCTAGGTAACAGGGGCATAGGGTGAAAGAAACTCTGCCCATTGTTTCTCGCCGGCGCCCGGGATCGAACCCGGGACCACAGGATCACAAGTCCAGTGTGCTGTCCGCTCGGCCGACCGGCTCCCTTAATATGGAAAAGCAGCGGTGCAAGGACTGTCAGTGTACTCTCAGAGACCGCGGCGCAGTCTCTGAGCACATCTCCCAGTTGATGATGTGGTCAATCAGACTTCTTATACGCCGCTGCCCGCAGTCTGAGAAACGAATCAGAGACCGGTTAATTACCTCTCTTTTTGCAGGTGTTTATCAAGTTCGCTCTTGAACACCGTGAGAGGTCGGCTTATATGCCCCCCTTATGTTTTGAAGGAGTGTTGAAAAGTCTTAATGTTGATAGAATTGTCTCTTGGCGTACTATTTTGCACTTCCCGGAGAAGGGTGAAGGGGGATAAGGGTGAAGGAGGATAAGGGTGAAGGAGCAGGACAAGACTGGAGAAGGGTGAAGAAGAGGAGAAGGTTTATCTGGAGATCTTGAGGTTATCTCGAAATGATTTTTCGGGCCTTAGCGTCCCCGCGGCCCGGTCCTCACCAGACCTCATTTTTGTTACACACACCCAGGAAGCAGTCCGTAGCAGCTGTCTAACTCCCAGGTACCTATTTACTGCTAAGTAACAGGGGCATCAGGTGAAAAACATTTTGCCCATTTGTCTTCGCCTCCACCAGGGATCGAATCCGGAACTTCAGGATTACGAATCCGAAGCGCTGTCCACCCAGCTTCAGGGTGAAGTTGTGTGAAGGTGACATTAATCTGACCCCGACTGGCCTAGTGGTCACTACAGGCAAGATAAAGTTTTCCGTAGCAGAACTGGTGACGGTCTCGCGCTAAGATCAATAATCGACCGCCTGCCACTACCCACACGGCTCCTCCCCCCCCTCCCCACAACACACGCAAAGAAAATTAAATAAAAAACAAATCCACAAGGGCCGTGATGAGGATTCGAACCTACGTCCGAGAGCATCCCAGACGCTGCCTTAATCATTGCCTTAATTTGTAAAAGAATTTACAAATGATTTGTTCATTTGATGCATCACGCTAGTGTGATTTCTGTGTGTAAAATTAAATACAGGTTTGGCAACGAGGCCCGTCCAAGAATTACGTCAGATGGGCACAAAACAACGGGGTGGCGTGCTGGTCTACTTCCGCGGCTAACAACCGAGCAACCCGGGTTCGATCCCCGACCGAGATAGAGACGGTTGGGCACGTTTTCCTAGCAGTACATAAGTACCAGGGGCCAGATTCACGAAGCAGTTACGCAAGTACTTACGAACGTGTACATCTTTCCTCAATCTTTGATGGCTTTGGTTAAATTTATTAAACAGTTTACTTGCCAATCAACTGTTGTTATTGTTATAAACAGCCTCCTCGTGCTTCGGAGCTCATTAAGTGTTTAATAATTGGAAACAAAGCCGCCAAACATTGAGGAAAGATGTTCGGGAAGGTGAGATGTTAAAGGTAAGTCTAACATGGCTTGATGGCCCAGACTTTGGCCAACTATGCCCAAAACTAAGCTTAACCCAAGTCTAACGACACACGAGCCTTCATATAGATAAAATACTGAAGGGAAAGGACAGAATGAAGAAAGGAAAAATTCAGAATGAATCGGAGCAAATGGGAGGAGCTTGCAGGAACCACACACACGTAGTTCATTGCACATCAATATTGTGAAAACTAAGATCCATTACAAGATCCATTACGCGCAGGTACAAGCCAACTTCATCCACAGTTTGAAAAGAAGATATGAGTGAGAAAGTTTAAGTTGGGGACCGTTGAATGAGGGAACCGACGACTGAAACAACTCTTGGCCCAGCAAGAGCAGAAGCTCCAGTCTGCACGTACATGGGTACGTACGTACGTGCTCCCCCCCGGCTGCAGGTACATGGGTACGTACGTACGTGCTCCCCCCCCCCCCCCGGCTACAGGTACTGGGTTATCTTGAGATGATTTCGGGGCTTAGCGTCCCGCGGCCCGGTCCTCGACCAGGCCTCCTTTTCGTTATACACCCTCAGGAAGCAGCCCGTAGCAGCGGTCTAACTCCCAAGTACCTATTTACTGCTAGGTGAACAGGTGCATCAGGGTGAAAAACTCTGGCCATTTGTTTCCGCCTCCACCGGGGATCGAACCCGGAACCTTAGGACTACGAATCTCAAGCCCCAAGCGTTGTCCACTCAGCTGTCAGGCCCAGTCAGCTGTCAGATCAGGTCAGGCCCAGAGGGTACACACACACACACACACACACACACACACACACACACACACACACACACACACACACACACACACACACACACACACACACACACACACACACATGTCGGAAGGAACAACATCTGGAATGGGTTAGATGAAGTGGTTCAAGCTAACTCTGAACATAATTGTAAATGTCAATTTAAGACAAAGAAACTATTACATTAATAATGGTGTGAAATGCGAGGCTTACAAGCTGGCGCTCAACCCTACAAGCAACTTAAACTGAATACACAAAAGGCTCAAACCAATGTCTACTTAAATAATGACAAAAATCAGAGACAATTACGCATACTTTATTATGGTCACGCGTGTATTCTGCTAGAGTTAAGGAACGCGTGGACACGGAGCCCAGCCACACATTACACAGGCAACAACTGCACCAATAAATCTATACCCACGTTACACGCAACTTTGGCCAAGCGTGAAACTTGCAGGAGGAACGGCGACGGACAGACGAAGAGAGAGAAAGCAGAGGAAAGGCGGGAGGGACAGAGGGAGGTAAAGAGTAAGCAAGAGAGAGCGTGCGTAGGGAGGTGGGGGAGCGGGCGCGCCTGGGAGCGGCACCAGCTGGTGCCCTTTACACCCGCCATACACCAGCACTACCACCGCTACCACACAACACCTTGCTTCCCGCCTCCCTCTTCTAGTGCACCTGACCCACCACAAGTCACTGGGGGACCCGAGCGTCTCCGGGGACATGACCACCACACACACACTCCTCACGTATCCAACACTCAGGCTGGACGGTAGAGCGACGGTCTCACTTCATGCAGGTCGGTGTTCAATACCCGACCGTCCAAGTGGTTGGGTACCATTCCTTCACACCGTCCCATCCCAAATCCTTATCCTGACCCCTTCCCAGGGGCTATATAGTCGTGATGGCTTGGCGCTTTCCCCCTGATAATTCTCTCCCTCACGTATCCAATGACCCGTAGATATTTTCTGTGTCAGAATTGAGAACAAATGAAAGAAGTAGAGCTCAGCTTCACGTGTAAATAACAGACTATTACAATAAGACGAATGCACATAAGTGTACACAACACATAATTACCCCCCCACACACANCAATAAAACTGAACATATTACTCCTGATCACTCTTTCAAAGTCTTTTATCGTGTGTGATGTCAGTGCGATTTTTACCCAGTGCTTTACTTCCACCCTTGTGTAGAGGGTGCGATATCACCTGCAGGTTTAAGTGCTTCTGATATCTCACTTGTACGCAAGCTGCTGCTCAATCTTGCATACAAGTGAGAACAGTACTACACTGAGTACTCGTCCTACTGACCATTAACATTTCTTCATAAACTTAGAACCCAGTGAGTCTGACCCGGGGCCGAGTGTATGAGCATGTTGTCCATTTCTCTCTCAAAATCTGCCGTTTTGTTAATATCAGTTATATGGTCTGGGTTTGGGTATCGGTTGTATGGTCTGGGGTTTGGGTATCGGTTGTATGGTCTGGGGTTTGGGTATCGGTTGTATGGTCTGGGTTTGGGTATCGGTTGTATGGTCTGGGGTTTGGGTATCATTCATAAAGAAGCTGTCTGGATCTTCAACTTTCATGTCTTTTATTGGGGGGGGGGGGGTGCTGAACATGACTTCATACTGATGATCTTTTAGGATTTCACTGACTCCCTTGTCATCCTCTGTGTATGAACCTTCAGTTCTTAGTATTAGGTCCAATGCTGACGGAGGTGTTAATTTTGATTTCGCACATGTGAAGATATATTTGAGGAGTTTTCTTTCTCTCTTGTATGGATCCACTTCTGTTGTGGAGTACAGAAACAGTTGTTACATGCAAATTGGAAGCCAAATGTATGTAGTTCGTAAGTTCGATAAATCAATGAGTACAATCAAATACTTATATGATTATTAAATGAAGAATTACATAGTTTTACAAACCATGATACCTGGTTGATACCTGGTTGATGGGGTTCTGGGAGTTCTTCTACTCCCCAAGCCCGGCCCGAGGCCAGGCTTGACTTGTGAGAGTTTGGTCCACTAGGCTGTTGCTTGGAGCGGCCCGCAGGCCCCCATACCCACCACAGCCCGGTTGGTCCGGCACTCCTTGGAGGAATAAATCTAGTTTCCTCTTGAAGATTTCCATAGTTGTTTCGGCAATATTTCTTATGCTTGCTGGGAGGACGTTGAACAACCGTGGACCTCTGATGTTTATACAGTGTTCTCTGATTGTGCCTATGGCACCTCTGCTCTTCACTGGTTCTATTCTGCATTTTCTTCCATATCGTTCACTCCAGTACGTTGTTATTTTACTGTGTAGATTTGGTACTTGGCCCTCCAGTATCTTCCAGGTGTATATTATTTGATATCTCTCTCGTCTTCTTTCTAGTGAGTACATTTGGAGAGCTTTGAGACGATCCCAATAATTTAGGTGCTTTATCGCGTCTATGCGTGCCGTATATGGGATGGCGTATATGCCGATGGGATGACCATGTATTTTGTATACTGTGAAGGGACATTCATCTTGGATTTTATGGCTTGGAAGTTGAAAACTGAATTTGGTTACCAAATATGGTTACTAAATATTGAGAGTAGTTAGTAATCACACGAGTATTATATTCCTGTATCTTGGAGTGGGGTGGTGACTACTGGTGATGGGTCTGGGGGGGTGGTGATGACTGCTGGTGATGGGTCTGGGGGGTGGTGATGACTGCTGGTGATGGGTCTGGGGGTGGTGATGACTGCTGGTGATGGGTCTGGGGGTGGTGATGACTGCTGGTGATGGGTCTGGGGGGTGGTGATGACTGCTGGTGATGGGTCTGGGGGGTGGTGATGACTGCTGGTGATGGGTCTGGGGGGTGGTGATGACTGCTGGTGATGGGTCTGGGGGGTGGTGATGACTGCTGGTGATGGGTCTGGGGGGGTGGTGATGACTGCTGGTGATGGGTCTGGGGGGGTGGTGATGACTGCTGGTGATGGGTCTGGGGGGTGGTGATGACTGCTGGTGATGGGTCTGGGGGGTGGTGATGACTGCTGGTGATGGGTCTGGGGGGGTGGTGATGACTGCTGGTGATGGGTCTGAGGGGTGGTGATGACTGCTGGTGATGGGTCTGGGGGGTGGTGATGACTGCTGGTGATGGGTCTGGGGGGTGGTGATGACTGCTGGTGATGGGTCTGGGGGGTGGTGATGACTGCTGGTGATGGGTCTGGGGGGGTGGTGATGACTGCTGGTGATGGGTCTGGGGGGTGGTGATGACTGCTGGTGATGGGTCTGGGGTGGTGATGACTGCTGGTGATGGGTCTGGGGGGTGGTGATGACTGCTGGTGATGGGTCTGGGGGGGTGGTGATGACTGCTGGTGATGGGTCTGGGGGGGGGGGTGGTGATGACTGCTGGTGATGGGTCTGGGGGGTGGTGATGACTGCTGGTGATTGGTCTGAGGGGTGGTGATGACTGCTGGTGATGGGTCTGAGGGGTGGTGATGACTGCCGGGTAATGTTGCAGTATGCCTTAATTAATGGATGTTATTGGCCGGCAGGTGGTGCTCCCCTCGTCAACACGTCACTCACACTACACCGAAACCACTACATCCCGCACGCACACACGTTTATCACACGCAGGGGGGGGGGGGCTTGACGGCTGTGTGAACAGCGATCGGGATTCATAAATCTAGGATCCGGGGATCGATCCCCGGCGGAGGCGGAAACAAATGAGCGAAGTTTCTTTCACCCTGATGTCCCTGTTCACCTAACAGTAAATAGGTACATGGGAGTTAGACACCTGATACAGGCTGCTCGTGTGCGCGCGTGCCCGTGCGTGCGCGTGCGTGCGCGTGTGTGTGTGTGTGTGTGTGGTGTGTGTGTGTGTGTGTGTGTGTGGTGTGTGTGTGTGTGTGTGTGGGGGGGGGGGGGGAGATGAGTTGATTGACAGTAGAGAGGCGGGCCCAAAGAGCCAGAGCTCAACCCGCACAAGCACAACTAGGTGAGTACACAGGCACCCCACACACTAGTGCTTCACCTTTAATATTTTTTTAGACAAAATGTCCGAGGTTTTCAAGTGAGTGGATGGAGGCAAGAGGAGCAGGTCACTACGGCAGGGGGTCGATAGGGTTTACCTAGCCCGAAAACCTGACAATGGGCTGGCGGCCAGTCATGAATACCCAGTGATGGGGTGACTGGATCTGAATACCATATAATGCTCCCTGGTGGTTCACCCTCATTAGCCCTCGCTTCCCATCAGTAAATACTGACAACGCTGCCTTGAAAATAACCTGAGAATAATGCGAATCCCGAAGAGGCTGTAGAGGTGGTCGAACTGTCCCTAGGAAGAGTAAGCTTTGCATTCTCGTCGTACCTTCTATAATGATACCTGCTTGATGGGGTTCTGGGAGTTCTACTCCCCCAAGCAAGGCCCGAAGTCAGGCTTGACTTGTGAGAGTTTGGTTCACCAGGCTGTTGCTTGGAGCGGCCCGCAGGGCCACATCCACCACAGCCCGGAACTTCTCGAAGAAAACTATGTAGTTTAGATGTAGGCTATCTAACTATGTAGGCTCTTGAAGATGTCCACGGTCGTTTCGGCAATATTTCTTATACTCGCTGGGGGGAGGTTGAACAAACGTGGATCTCTGATGTGTATACAGTGTTCTCTGAATAAGCATCACAGTTCCATGATTGTTCAACATCCTCCCAGAGAGTATAAGCCTTAAGATCCCATAAGACATAGGAATGCAGACCAAGAGTCACAATAAGTGGCTGAAGATGAGATGATCAAACCACACATCAGAAGAGATGTGTAAGAAGCGACGACGTTTCGGTCTGTCCTGGATCATTATCGCGTGTGTGGGGACATGTCTAAAAGTGACATGTCCCCCAGGTCGGGAGCTGATCCGAAGAGGCCTGGTCCCCTACACCTGGGGTAAGGTGTATTAAGGTGTATTCAACATGTATGTATTGTGTAAATGTTGCAAATAATGTCTAATTCAATCATATATTTAAAAGAATAAAACGCCAGAAACGCTGTGAGCATTAGGCAGCCTTGCAGTTTTTTTTAACTATCTATATTAACAAACAATCGATTGCATAAACGTCATATAAAGAGTGAATATTAACACACGCTCCACGCAGGTTTGAAGCTCCAGCATCAACCGCGCGCTTCTTGTTAAAGAAGCAAATCTTGTATCCTTCGAATCATCAAATAGCCAAGTTGAAGATCTGGGGTTACAAGTTACATGAGCCTCTGGTACCCCAGGCGGCCCCAGACGGTGTAGCTGGAGCGGTGGGTGGCACCAGATGCCAATTAATCATGCCGAGAGCCACAATCCAAGACTGTGATATGATACGGGAGTTGCCGCATTCTCTTGTAACTCCGCCCGCGGCCTCACCCACCCGCCACTCTACTCTAAAGTATATTGTTTTTCTTACATATCTGACACTCCCTGGTGACACCAGAGGTTATGGGGGATTATGCTGACACGGAGGTAGCAGCTCTTATCTATGGGTAGAATAAGTTACTTTAGTTAAGTTCAGTTATGGGTTGGACATGTATATGAGTGGGATTGGGTGGTTATAAATAGGAGCTGCCTCGTATAGGCCAATAGGCCTTCTGCAGTTACCTTTGTTCTTATGTTCTTAAGTTCATTCATTATTCGCCCCAGACTCGTCCTGTGACGACTGACAGCTGACAATGCTAGACAACGTCTTCACGCCCAGGTTTTAAATGGTTACCTGTCTGTCATAGTTACAAGACACACGTCCAGAAGAAGGACATCTCTGAGGTCGGCCAGGAAGGTCAGTCACCCAGTAGCATATAGTACTAGCTGGCAGTGGCGGGGTCAAGTGTGCAGCTATGTTCACTTCCACCTGGCAAAGTGGTAAAGCGGTACGCATATCCCCTCCATCAGGGTAAAGTGGTGATCCTAGAAGGATAATGGGTGTACTAGAGCAAGCAGAAGCCCTCCCCCCCCCCCCAACACTCCCCCCCAGGAGGGCCAGGGGTCGTATCATGCACCAGTACACTAATCTCTAACTCGGCCTCAACAATGGAACAAAGCAACGCTGGCCGTTACCAGTTGTCACCCAACAAGGATGGCTGCCACACCCCGCCTCATATGCCCCCCCCCCACAGCGGCACACATGGCTCCCACAGCGGTACACATGGCTCCCACAGCGGCACGCATGGCTCCCACACCGGCACGCATGGCCCCCCACAGCGGCACGCATGGCAACTCACAGTGGCACGCATGGCAACTCACAGTGGCACACATGGCCCCCCACTGCGGCACACATGGCCCCCACTGCGGCACACATGGCCCCCACAGTGGCACACATGGCCCCCACAGTGGCACGCATGGCCCCCCAGTGGCACGCATGGCCCCCACAGTGGCACGCATGGCCCCCCACAGTGGCACACATGGCCCCCCACAGTGGCACACATGGCCCCCACAGCGGCACGCATGGCCCCCCACAGCGGCACGCATGGCCTTCACAGTGGCACACATGGGCCCCACAGTGGCACACATGGCCCCCACAGTGGCACACATGCCCCCCCCACAGCGGCACACATGGCCCCCACAATGGCACACATGCCCCCCCCACAGTGGCACACATGGCCACCCCACAGCGGCACACATGGCCCCCACAATGGCACACATGTCCCCCCCCACAGCGGCACACATGGCCCCCCCCACAGTGGCACACATGGCCCCTCACAGCGGCACACATGGCCCCCACAGTGGCACACATGCCCCCCCCCCCACAGCGGCACACATGGCCCCCCCACAGTGCCACGCATGGCCCCCCACAGTGGAACATGACCAGATGGCACCTCCCGCCAGTGACAGGCAAGACTGCCATTACACATAAGTCAGACGTGCAACACATTTTGTCAATGTTTCCAGTCACAAATCATTATGATACTTGAACACACGACAATCTGATTATAAATAATTGAGTCCAAGTGTGCTTTAATAACTTGTGAAACATGTTAGGGTGAAACGTGAGCTTTGTTTTCATACCTTACATTACAGCACCAGAAATTTAAAAAAATAAAGGCCAGTGTTTAGTGAAAAACACTAAATTGATGATCGATTGATGAAGATTAAGCAACCCAAGACGTGGCATGGGAATGAATAGCCCGTAATTCCCAGGATCATAGTGTGCACGTTGTGGAGGCACTACGAGTGAGGTGCTAGACCGAGGCACAGTTGCCACACACACACACACACACACACACACACACACACACACACACCCACACACACACACACCCACACACACACCCACACACACACCCACACACACACACACACCCCCACCCACACACCCACACACACACACACACACACACACCCACCCACACACCCACACACACACCCACACACACACCCACACACCCACCCACCCACCTCCTGCATGCCAAACTCCACCCAAGTCCTGCCAATCAAGAGAAACTGTTGTGAGTGTTATGCTCCCTTATGTTGTTTGAATATTAAATTGATGTTGTGCCGCTGCAAACAAGAATTGGGATGAACTGTTATTTAATTTGCCTATGTCCACTGCCAATAAAGAAAATGGATGATTACTCTGTTCATTCAAATTGAGATTCAAAAATTGGGTTTACAGATGCGTGTACATTTATCACAGATTTAGTTCCATGGATATAATCATATACTGTACATTAAATACAGCAAAATCAATTATGGCAAGACGTTTAATACATGACAACTATTCTTCAGACAATTGGAAGAGTTACCAGCCTAACGAGCTTCACAGAAACATTACAAAACACAGGAGACAACATATAGCTTACTTNAAATTATCCTATTTACTTTATATCCAACATATACATTTCATTTTTGGCTTAACCCTAGGGGGTTATAGGGGAGCCGAGCGGACAGCACGCTGGACAGCACGTGATCCTGTAGTCCTGGTGTTCGATCCCAGGGCGCCGGCGAGAAACAATGGCAGAGTTTCTTTCACCCTATGCCCCTGTTACCTAGCAGTAAAATAGGTACCTGGGTGTAGTCAGCTGTCACGGGCTGCTTCCTGGGGGTGGAGGCAAGGTCGAGGACCGGGCCGCAGGGACACTAAAAAAAGCCCCGAAATCATCTCAGATAACCTCAAGATAACCCTTAGATGACGGCTGATGTCATTTTGACGTATTTGGGTTCATACGAACTAAATCCTGCCTACGTTACACGACTTTTCCCCATTGTATATATTTATTAAAATTGGTCTCATTATATCCGTGGCTATTATTCTCAATAAATTGGTCAACCTATTTCTCAAAGAAAATTTTTTGAAAGTCGTTATTCCACTGATGTTCTGATGGCTGTTAGTAAATGGGTTCAGAAAGCACTATGTACGGCAGTGAGCCGCTTGTAGTAACATTCCTCACATAAAACCTTAGTTTTATTTTTACTAGTGGATAAATTATTAAAAATTAGCAGCAGCAAAAAAAAATCGAATTTATATACAAGTGCTAGTCTTGCCAATTCACCTGACAGCAAGCTAACAAAAAATGTTCTTGGATAATCAGAAAAGTCTGCAAGAAAATCCAACGTCGTAATGTGAGGTTGGAGGGCGGCGTGGAGGGCGGCGTGGAGGGCGGCGTGGAGGGCGGCGTGGAGGGCGGCGTGGAGGGCGGCGTGGAGGGCGGCGTGGAGGGCGGCGTGGAGGGCGGCGTGGAGGGCGGCGTGGAGGGCGGCGTGGAGGGCAGGAGCCTAGTCAACCAGCAGGTAAGAGCGCACCCAAGACCCTCCAGAGCTGCTGCCCTCTCATCCACAGCACGAAACAGAAAAGAAGGAACAAACATGAAGCAGGAAAAGCAGCTCCGTACTGTCGCTTGCCACTTAACCTCCGGATCCAAACCTCGAAAAGCAGACTTTTTTGCAAACTTTTGGGAAGGCGATAAAAATCGTCGAGAAGAAAAAATGACAATGATGGTGAAGAAGGATGTGTCCAGGTGGAATTGTGCACGCGTGCATATTTTTGTCACTGCCAGACCTGCCTTTACATCTGAGGCGAACGTTGCCAGTGATCTTAATCCAATGACACACGAGGAACAACGGAATAAAGACGTACACTTGCGCTAGTCGAGGTTCTGGCAAACACTTCCTAATACATCAGGGAGGATGCACTGGGAAGCAAAGTCTCAGCAAAACTTAGGACCGACTAAAGAGCCTATATCTTAATTCCCTTGAGCGCAGGCGGGAGATAACATAATAATTTACACGTGGAAAATAATAGAGGAGCTGGTCCAAAACCTGTACACAGAAATAACACCACATGTGACCAGGAGGCATGGCAGGATGTGCAGAATACCCCCATGAAAAGCAGAGGTGCAACAGGTACCAAGAGAGAACTCTATCAACATCAGAGGCCCGAGACTGTTCAACACGCTTCCACTACACATAAGGGGCATAACTGGCCGACCTCTCACAATGTTTAAGAGAGAACTTGACAAACACCTCCAAAGGAGTCCTGATCAACCAGGTTGTGATACATACGACAGGCTGCGAGCAGTCGCGTCCAACAGCCTGGTTGACCAGCCCAGCAACCAGGAGGCCTGGTCGACGACCGGGCCGTGGGGTCGGTAAGCCCCGGAATCACCTCAAGGTAACCCTCAAGGTAACTAGTACAGTATTAATACTTTCGTTTTGCTTGGAGCTAGTGACCATTGTATATTAATTTATTTCAATAAATAATTGTGATAATATTCACATTATGGACAACGGCGGGAGTCGAAGATGAGACTACCACAAAGGAGAAGACTAGAAAATGAGAACACCTGGAGGGAATATATGCAGGGGAAAAATATAAATAAAACAGGCATGCTGGACAACATGACCTGGGAGTATAAACTGTCGTCCACACATCCCTGGAAATAAACAAGCCATTCACCTGGGCTCTTCTGATCTTTACGTCAACATGTAATGTATTATTCCAGAGGACAAGTTGTATGGCGACTATGTCCGGGGCTCTTATGGCTCCCACTGATAGGCTCTGCCTAATAACCAAAAAGTAACTTAGTTTGATGACGATACCAAGTGCTGAGGGACTCAAGTCAACACACTAATAATTTCTCACGAAAAACAACAATAATTATTGCCATTGCACGACATGGTTCAATTACAATCAAATCCATAGTCAATGTTCAAACGTGGTGTATACTCCATGCCAAACGAGGCGTTCGAATTATTAATTGACAACATTATGACAATACGAATTCAATGATCAACAAAGCCAAAGTAATGGATCAGGAGCTGGCGGTGGCCCCAGCCAGCACACTTGTGCCAGTACACACCCCTACACTGTCTGGGTGTATGACCATCAACACTACTCGGCCCCGCTCCACCAGCTATCAGGTAATTGTAAAAATGCAAATAAACTTTAATGTAACACTGGTCTAACTGCATATCAGGCCATAAACCACTGCATGTTTTCCACAAGCTGACCCAGTCTGCAACACAATGCAGCTTGCAATGTGCAACTAAACAATATCGGAACAAATTTACTTGGATACAAAATGGCAAAGATCTTAAACCTTGAAGTTCAGGCTTGCATGATAACGAACCTGTAAACTGCACACATGTGCTTCGTACATGGATAGTGTGGTTGCACAGATCCGGCAATGTTGCAAGAGGAAGCGAGAGACTGGTAGTGCGCGCCTGGTGTTCCACTGCACAGGTTACCTGAATACCGTCCTTCCCAGTGCTATATAGTGGTAATGGCTTGACGCTTTCTCCCGATAGTTCCGTCCTTCCCAGTGCTATATAGTGGTAATGGCTTGACGCTTTCTCCTGATAGTTCCGTCCTTCCCAGTGCTATATAGTTGTAATGGCTTGACGCTTTCTCCTGATAGCTCCCTTTCCCCTTCTACCATGACAGCCAGGCCTGGGATCAGCCTTCTAAGACTGTCTCATCTATGAAGCTGTTTGTCTACGTAGCTCAAAGGCTCTTTTTTTACACTTTCTGATTTTAAGCGATATTTGTTTATATTTCTTGGCAAGAGGTTCAAGAGTTGTAAAACCCGGTGTTTCTACGGTGTTCTCTAAGGGCACATCTACTTTATTAACAATATTGTTCCTACCTTCAGGTTTGGGACCTGCCTCTCCAGTACTTCTCGTGTGTGTATATTATAGAATTTCGGGGAAAACGGAGGGAGCTGCGGGCGGAAAGTGGACGAGGAAGATAAAAATGTTGAGGATGATGTGGATGAAAAAGTTTCGAACTTGTAGAAGACTTGAGAAAGTGTGAGGGCGCTGGGCGAGACCCCCAGAGACGGTGATGGTGGTGTCAGGTGGTATACAGAGGCTCCTCCACACCGCCAACTCATCAACTACAAAACTATACCACCACACAAGGACCTTACAAATCAAAATAAAAGATTCAGGCTTAAATCAGAACGATGAACAGGTATATCCACCCGGACTGTGAGCGCAGACGAGCTAAATGCGGCAGGTGACCATGCCATATGCACCATCATCAATCTCCCCTAAAATCGTCTGGGGTTATCCACAACAGCAACCTCCCTCACCGCACGCCTAACCTGTCCAAGATGGAGGTGCTGTGCGCGAGCGCCCGGGGGCCTGCAGCCTCTCACGGGTGGCGAGTGAGTGGACCAGGCATCAACATACCTCACGCCACGCTCCACAACAGCTACATACACCTCGCCACATTCCCACCCGTGACTTACCTCCACATCCACTATTTCCTCTTTCTAAATCCTCCTATAAACTTACGGGCTATTCATGCCCGTGCCACCTCTTGGGTGACTTCAGCAATCAATCTATAAACGGCCAATACGTCGTACGAACGTCTTGGTGACCGACAAGTTCTAAATATTTTATTCACATTCAAAAATCAACAATGAGAAGTGCGAGCGCGCACTCGCACAGTTACAAGACTTGGTACCAGAACAATGATCGCAGAAAGCGAATAAGAATACAGGTTATGGAAATCTCCTCAAAAAGAGACAGATAAAGATAATAAGATAAGATAATAAAATAATATGATCACAACATGCAGAATACCCAGGGTATATAGCCACGGGCAGAGAGGGTGTGGGGGGGGGGTGTAACCAGCTCACCGTGACGTAATGAACACAAGGAGGTGCAGTGAGTACAGGTTCAGTAAGAGACAGAGGGAGGGGGTGACAGGGACAGAGCTAAGAGAAGGAAAAGACAGGTAGGCAAAAGCAGAGGCTTCAACATTAAGGGAGACGTAAATGAAGGCAGTGAGCCAAAACCACGCTTATATTTACAAACAGTGAGCCAAAACCACGCTTATATTTACAAACAGTAAGACAAAATATAGAGCAGAATATGTCCAGGTGCGAGAGGTGCAGGAAGGTGGGTGAGACGAGAGAGGGAGTAAAATGGAAGGGAGGGGTCGAGAACTGGTAGGGAAAGACAATAGCAAGGATAGACTGGAGTGAACCCACGGAATGGATGAACAGCATTTTGGGCGAGTTGGTTCGGGGCGGAGTAAGAGGATGTGTAGAGATTGGGTCTGGGAGGGAGGAGAGAGAGTGGGTTGGGTACAGAGCGCGAGTAGGAGCTGATAAATGTCGTGAAATGTTAGTGGGACAGAGGCTGGATAATGCAGGCGGGGCGGGAGGAGATGGAGAGGTGTGGTAGGGACAGGGGAATGGTGGTGTGTTGTGCTCAAGGGGGTCGGGGAGGGGCGTGAGGTAGTAGGGTGCAGCACGGGGCGGGGCAGCACGAGGCGGTACAGCAGCAGTGCAGGTGGGCGGGGGCATCATCGATCCCACAAGCCACCACCTGAGCAGCCAGTTTCCTGCATGGGAGGCATCTTTCGTCTGATGCTGGCACCGGTAGCGTGATGCTGCCTCGCCTCCCTCCTAGTTCCTCTACACTGTCCCACCCTTCACGGCTTCCTCGCCACCAGCTTACACCCTGAAACACTACACCCCCTCACAGGAGTGAGGAACACTCCTCACAAACACCCCCTCACAGGAGTGAGGAACACTCCTCACAAACACCCCCTCACAGGAGTGAGGAACACTCCTCACAAACACCCCCTCACAGGAGTGAGGAACACTCCTCACAAACACCCCCTCACAGGAGTGAGGAACACTCCTCACAAACACCCCCTCACAGGAGTGAGGAACACTCCTCACAAACACCCCCTCACAGGAGTGAGGAACACTCCTCACAAACACCCCCTCACAGGAGTGAGGAACACTCCTCACAAACACCCTCTCACAGGAGTGAGGAACACTCCTCACAAACACACCCTCTCACAGGAGTGAGGAACACTCCTCACAAACACCCCCTCACAGGAGTGAGGAACACTCCTCACAAAACCCCCTCACAGGAGTGAGGAACACTCCTCACAAACACCCCCTCAAAGGAGTGAGGAACATCCTCACAACACCCCCTCAAAGGAGTGAGGAACACTCCTCACAAACACCCCCCCCCCCTCACAGGAGTGAGGAACACTCCTCACAAACCCCCCTCACAGGAGTGAGGAACACTCCTCACAAACACCCCCTCAAAGGAGTGAGGAACACTCCTCACAAACACCCCCTCACAGGAGTGAGGATCACTCCTCACAAACACCCCCCCCCCCTCACAGGAGTGAGGAACACTCCTCACAAACACCCCCTCACAGGAGTGAGGATCACTCCTCACAAACACCCCCCCTCAAAGGAGTGAGGAACACTCCTCGCAAACACCCCCCCCCCCCTCACAGGAGTGAGGAACACTCCTCATTCCAGTCCTCTCTACACTGTCTACATTCCACATGTGTTACATCACTATATTCCCTGGAACCTCCCGCTATTATCCACAGGTTTTTAGACCTTTTCTAATTACGAAGTCTGGCTCTATGCCAAGCTTCGTTGGTGATGACCTGATTGGCGAGACTATTGGTATTCGCCGCCTGTACGTCCATATATGCTTACACTTAAATGGTTAAAATCCTGAAGCCAACTGAGAATAACGAGGAAATGTCAATATCCACCTCCATACTTTGCTAGGTATTCGTTACCACTTCATCTTATGCATTAACACCGTGTTAATTACGCAAAAATTATGGATTTAACATTCACATTTTAATTTCCTTTTTGTTTCCTACTTGATTTCTTGTCCGGGATCATTAGTTGAGACGCGGAGTTACCATCTCGTGGGTTCTTGATTAACTTGAAACGTTTATCAAGAACTTGATAAACACCTTCAAAGGATACCTAATCAACCAGCCTATGATTCATACCTCAGGCTGCGAGCAGCCGCGTCAAACAGCCTGGTTGACCAGTCCAACAACCAGAAGGCCTGGTCGAGGACCGCCCCGCGGGACCGTTGAGCCCCGAAACCACCGCAAGGTAGGCCGTGTCCACCTGGGCTATGAACGCCAAGTCATTCTCATCGAAAAANCTCATATATAAATTATCATTGTTAATATTAGCATCCCGGGCATCTAGGCACTGGTTAGGTTTAGTGTTTAGTTTCTGTTGGCGATTATTTGTAGTCCGTGGTGAAGCATTCCAGCGTTGTGCTCAATAAAAGTCGTCATGAAGCATTTGTTCCGGAAATGTTCGAACGTCATCGTGTGTGTCGTGGTGTAAACCGCTTTTCATTCATAAACACGGGGTTTGCGGGTGCATGGAATGGACTTTGGGCCTTTGTTCGGAACGGGCCGCCGATCGCCACCAACTAACCACACACTCCACGGAGTCAGAGTAACAATCGAACTCGAGCATTAACGAATGAATCATATTGCTAATCATCCGACCTAAGGTACAATAGCTGTCTTATCTTGAGGTTATCTTGAGATGATTTCGGGCTTAACGTCCCGCGGCCCGGTCCACGACCAGGCCTCTTTTTTGTTACGCACCCCCATGAAGATACCTGGTTGATACCTGGTTGATTGGGTTCTGGGATTTCTTCTACTCCCCAAGCCCGCCCGAGGCCAGGCTCGACTTGTGAGAGTTTGATCCACCAGGCTGTTGCTTGGAGCGGCCCGCAGAGCCACATACCCCCACAGCCCGGCTGATCCGGGACTTCTCTTAGGAAACAGTCCAGTTTTCTCTTGAAGATGTCCACGGTTGTTCCGGCAATATTTCTTATAGTCGCTGGGAGGACGTTGAACAACCGTGGACCTCTGATGTTTATACAGTGTTCTCTGATTGTGCCTATGGCACCTCTGCTCTTCACTGGTTCAATCTTGCATTTTCTTCCATATCGTTCACTCCAGTACGTTGTTATTTTACTGTGTAGATTTGGGACCTGGCCCTCCAGTATTTTCCATGTGTATATTATTTGGTATCTCTCTCGTCTCCTTTCTAGCAGGAGAGCAGTCTCCTTCTAGCCTTTCTAGAAGCAGCCCGTAGCAGGTGTCAAACTCCCAGGTACCTATTTACTGCTGGGTGAACAGGGCATCAGGGTGAAAGAAAGTATGCCCATTTGTTTCCGCCTCCGCCGAGGATCGAACCCGGAACCTTAGGACTACGAATCCCGAGCAACGTCCACTCAGCCGTCAGGGCCCTAACATATAACCCTCGCCACAGAAGTCGACGTTACCTGTGGTGGAATGTTTGGTCCATTTGAGAAGGGTAGTCACATGTGGCGTTGTACCCTGCTACGTACGAGGTACGTACCTCGTACGTAGGCACGTACAACCTGGAGGTACTTGAAGTTGTACGTAGGTATATACAACCTGGCACTCCTATGAGGTACGTACTCGTACCCTGCTGGTACGAGTCCGGGACGGCGGTACCTCACCCCAGCACCGCCAGGACAGCTAACAATCACTCCCCCGGGTGAAGCAGTCATCAGCAACAGCCTCACGCCTCGGGGGATCAACAATGCCGGCCTTCCCATCCCCTCCTCGCACCCATCTTACCACTAAATTTAATAATGAAGTCTGACAGTGGCAGGTTCCCAGAAAATGAGCGAGGCCGGTCCCCTCACCCGCCGCCGCCGCTGCTGCTGCTGGAGGCCATTACACCAATAATAGTGGTGACTGGAGCCTGAGCCACACCCACCCCCAGCTCCCTACTATCAGCCTTCCTTATCCACACACTTCCTTCCTCGCCACCATCATTACTTTTCATAACTTTTGCCTACTAACATAAAAGCCCCAAACTTACACCGGTGTATTGTAAGTCGTGTAATATAAACTTAACTTTTTGGCTACTCTTGACAACTTATAAAACAATTCAGTGTTACTATATTAAGTTGATAGTTAAGACAGTGTAAATTGTTCTTACCCTTAAAACATGCTCTTGTGATAACGTTTAGTGGAATAGATTGTCAATTTAATTATGTTTTAAAACAAATAAGCTTTAGGTAAGGTAGTTTCTAGATCGAGAGCAGCCTTATCTTGAGATCTTGAGATGATTTCGGGGCTTTTTAGTGTCCCCGCGGCCCGGTCCTCGACCAGGCCTCCACCCCCAAGAAGCAGCCCGTGACAGCTGACTAACACCCAGGTACCTATTTTACTGCTAGGTAACAGGGGCATAGGGTGAAAGAAACTCTGTCCATTGTTTTTCGCCGGCGCCTGGGATCGAACCCAGGACCACAAGTCCAGCGTGCTGTCCGCTCGGCCGACCGGCTCCCGACTATGGGAGAAAACTACGAGGATTGTGCGTGACGGAGGAGCAGTAACAGATGACGTATGTTTACTGATATAATTAACTCTCCTGATGTTAAATTGGTGATAAACGTGTGGACGGAGGCAATATTTCTACATTGTCAGTACTACATACATCAGTACATTGTGTGTGTTGACCACCCGTAATGGATATGACAATTTTCTTACATTTCTTCGACTCTTACATATTCAGCTTCCACCAATGTCCTCTTGTCGTATATTCTTAAAATTTAAAGAGGGTTCTTCTTGTCCGCTTTGTCCATTTCCCCTGGCAACTTTTACACTGTCATCATTTCCCTCCAGGTTTATGAGATTTGAGTTCCTTTAACCTGTCCTCGTAGCTTTGATTTCAATTTAGGCACTAACCTTCTTGCAAACTTCTGCACTAGTTGAAGTTTAGTTTCGCGAGGTGCGGATTCCATTTATTTTTTATTAACACGCTTAGGCACACCTGCGTCTGTGATACACTATATAATGGCGAGTACACTGTCACTAGCTAGATCACACACAGCACCGCTCTTATGCCAGGTAAGTCCACAACGGGCTCACCATGGCCCGTGCTACTTGGCACTTGTTCCGAGTAGCTGAATCTATAACAACATGATGTCACTAGCTATGTGATGCTACAAATCCCCAACACACAGCATGTGATGGGGATGCAGGGTCACATGTGGTCAGTTGTCTGCACCGGTGATCTTTGACTGCATTAGAAGGATATCAACACTAACACAAGTGACTAAACTGATTGCAAAGCTATGGGTACCTTATGCCGGCAGGTGGGAAAGGTTAGATAACTGGGCATTCAATAATGCTAAGAGATCATGGGCCAGTTCCTGCTCACATAGTCTGCACCTGGAGTGCTCAGGATTGAGAGTTTCGTCACCTGCCACAGGTAACGGTAGCCTAACCTGATAGCGACAGCTATGTCACACAGTCTGGTGGGTGTTTCGTGCCGCCCTTATAAATAGGCTTTGGGTCTAAAAGCATAGCTCTTTATACTGGTGTCTTTAGAAACCGGTAAAATCTCTTCTATTACTAAGCTACTCTATCTTTTGGGGATGTATTGTATCTATATATATTTACATGAACTTGCAAGTCGTTACTTAGGCTTTCAAATGTCGTCGTCACCATCACACAATGGCGCTGGGTGATAGTGACGCCGGTGGGTGGTGGGGTTGTGGCCCTCGGCAATTTTCCCTCCCCCGAGTCATCCAGTACAATACAACTTTTTGTTGTTATCAATCAGCCTTTCATTCCCCAATTCCGTGCCTTTCATTCCCCAATTCCGTGTGCATAAATGTTCAATTCCTGAAACCATCTTGCCACTGTGTCCGTGTATCAACCATATAGTGACCAAAAGTTGCATTATTGCAACACGTTTTGGGCCACGATCAACATATGTATCATGATCTTTTCCGAAGACAATTAACACTACTAGATTATGCCAGGTTAAAAATGTCCAACTGTTATAAACATTTCCTAGATGGTGCAGGACGCGTTTTCTTTTCACCCTGACAACAGAAAATGTAAATTTGTAGATTTATTGCTTGCCAGTTTCACTGTTATTACAATGGTCTCAGACGTAACACGGGGTTACGTTACACCAGAACTTTACTTAGGCTTGAAGGAAATGACCTCCAGCTCTTGGGGTCCCGCCTCTATGCAATTGGCTTTATAATGCAATGAAACACTAGTCCCAATTGTCCCATACATATTATTCAGTCCCTCCTCGGAATGAAGGGCAGCGAACTATTAGGAAAACTTTCAAAGAAGTAAACGCCACAACGCTAGGAGGGTCAAGAACACGAGGGAGCGGGGGCGGCGACCTTCCTGTGGAGCAGCTCAGCAAGTGTGACACCACTATGGCACCACTATGGCACCACAGACGGACACTCGTGTGACACCACTATGGCACCACAAACGGACACTCGTGTGTGCCAAACGAGCCTGAGTAATGCCACGAAACATGTCGTCTGTGGTAATCAATGTCAATATGTTAAAACCGGACTCCATTCACAATTGTAAAGGTTGATACGACAACAGTTGGAGGGTCTTCCAACAGACGCCTGACAGCTGGAGAGGCAAGAACCAGGAGCTGAAACGCGACCTTACCCAGAAAACTAGGTAAACACACACACACACCCACGACAGAGAACACAAGTTTTGCTTCCCTGGCCGCTACATGTCTATTGTCTACATGTGTCTACATGGCTCTACATGTTTCTACATGGCTCTTCATGTGCCAGATTACACATACAAAACTAAGTATTCAAAGGCGCACGTTCATCTCTGAAAATCAATATCTTGTATCGCGCGCGCGCGCACTCGCATTAACCATCTCTCTATTCTCACTTACAATATCTGAATAATAGTTACATAAAAATGTAACAAATGGAGCTAACCATGAACAACGGTGTATACCACCAGTCTAGCTGAATTAGCAACAGCTCACAAGCGTGATAAAGCTTCACATCCCTCCAAGCACACCCAGATGGCATAGATGAAGCCCAGACCTCGACACACTTTCCACAGAATTCAATCACTCTCTCCCCTGGCTGACACCCAACGTGTATGTCAAGCCTCTCATTTGACTCGTCCAACACGTCCTTATATCCAACGTACACACGAACGTCAACACGAACTACGTACACACGAACAGGGGCAAGAGCTACAAGGAGAGGTTAGAAGCATTAAATATGCCAAAACTATAAGATAGAAGAAAAAAAGGCGGTTAATCACTACGCACAAAATAGTAACAGTCATTTATAAAACTTGTAGGGAAGATTCCCTGAGACCTGGAATTTCAAGAACAACAGGTCACAGATTTAAACTAACTGAACAACGACGCCGAAGAAATATAAGAAAAATCACTTTCACAAACAGTGGTAGACGGTTGGAACAAGTTAGGTGAGGTGGTAGTGGAGGCCAAGACCGTCAGTAGTTTCAAAGCGTTATATGACAGAGTGCTGGGAAGACGGGACACCACCAGCGTAGCTCTCAACCTGTAACTACACTTAGGTAATTAATTGGGCAATTACGACGATAACAGTGAACTCTGTTCTGCTGTGCTTTGAGTTCTGGAGCTGTTGCTGAGAATTCTTCCACTCCATGCCCGGCCTGAGGCCAGGCTTGGAGCTCTCGGCAGGCCCACATATCCACTACAACCAGGTTGATCCGGCACTTCCTGCAAGCACTCGTGTAGAGCAAACACCATGCTAACAGGTGCACCACCAGTCACCCTCAGCAGCCAGGGCTCTGAAGCACGTCTCGCTTCCCACTCCAGGCGTCAACCACCATCTTACTCACACAACCCACCGCTCATTACCTCTGTACTCAACCAGTCGCCGTTGTCGACTTATGAATGAAAAATATCTTCATCCGTGACTCCCACAACCTGTCCTCTGGCAAGGGTCGACGAAGCCGACGCCAACCACCAAGACTTTTTCATAAATTGTTCGTCCCTATGTAATAAAAAAATGGGATGTTTTCAATTTACTTATATATAATTTGTATATTTTGTAGCGGTGTTTCCTGTAGGAATACATTATTCAATGAGGGAAAGGGTAAGATCAGTTATTTTAGCACGAATCTTCTCTATTTTCCATACACGTTTCTTCACTTGAAAATTA
>WNGS01000337.1:1446342-1470393 GCA_020271785.1 Procambarus virginalis | reverse complement strand
CGGGACACCACGAGCGTAGCTCTCATCCTGTAACTACACTTAGGTAATTACACTTAGGTAATTACACACACACACACACACACACAAAACTGGAAATTTTGAAAAAGGGATTGCAGACAAATGTAAAGCAGAACCAGGTCTATTCTATAAATTCATAAACAACAAATTGCAGGTAAAGGAATAATTTTCATTTCATCAGAGGTGTAAAATGGGAAATAGATTCACGAAAATGAAAAAATGTGTGTGAAACTTAAACAAAAAGTTCCAAAGTGTGTTGTACAAAATGAAATCTTCAGGGACCAGACACAATAAGAATTCCAGAGAACAACATAGAGCACATAGAGGTGTCTAGAGACGAAGTGGAAAAATGCTCAAGGAGCTAAATAGAAACAAAGCAGTTGGTCCAGATGGAGTTTCACCATGGGTTCTGAGAGAATGTGCACCTGAGCTCAGCATTCCTCTTCAACTGATTTTTCAGGCATCCCTGTTTACAGGAGCTGTAGCTGATGTGTGGAAAAGGCTAACATAGTTCCAATCTACAAAAGTGGAAGCAGGGAAGACCCCTTAATTATAGACCGGTATCATTGACAAGTGTAATAGTCAAATATTGGAAAAAATAATTAAAACTAAATGGGTAGAACACCTGGAGAGAAATGATATAATATCAGACAGACAGTATGGTTTTCGATCTGGAAGATCCTGTGTATCGAATTTACTCAGTTTCTATGATCGAGCAACAGAGATATTACAGGAAAGAGATGGTTGGGTTGACTGCATCTATCTGGACCTAAAAAAGGCTTTCGACAGAGTTCCACATAAGAGGTTGTTCTGGAAACTGGAAATATTGGAGGGGTGACAGGTAAGCTTCTAACATGGATGAAAAATTTTCTGACTGATAGAAAAATGAGGGCAGTGATCAGAGGCAATGTATCGGACTGGAGAAATGTCACAAGTGGAGTACCACAGGGTTCAGTTCTTGCACCAGTGATGTTTATTGTCTACATAAATGATCTACCAGTTGGTATACAGAATTATATGAACATGTTTGCTGATGATGCTAAGATAATAGGAAGGATAAGAAACTTAGATGATTGTCATGCCCTTCAAGAAGACCTGGACAAAATAAGTACATGGAGCGCCACTTGGCAAATGGAATTTAATGTTAATAAATGCCATGTTATGGAATGTGGAATAGGAGAACATAGACCCACACAACCTATATATTATGTGAGAAATCTTTAAAGAATTCTGATAAAGAAAGAGATCTAGGGGTGGTTCTAGATAGAAAACTATCACCTGAGGACCACATAAAGAATATTGTGCGAGGAGCCTATGCCACGCTTTCTAACTTCAGAATTGCTTTTAAATACATGGATGGCGATATACTAAAGAAATTGTTCACGACTTTTGTTAGGCCAAAGCTAGAATATGCAGCGTTGTGTGGTGCCCATATCTTAAGAAACATCAACAAACTGGAAAAGGTGCAAAGACATGCTACTAATGGCTCCCAGAACTGAGGGCAAGAGCTACGAGGAGAGGTTAGAGCATTAAATATGCCAAAACTAGAAGACAGAAGAAAAAGAGGTGATATGATCACTACATACAAAATAGTAACAGGATTGATGAAAATCGATAGGGAAGATTTCCTGAGACCTGGAACTTTAAGAACAAGAGGTCATAGATATAAACTAGCTAAACACAGATGCCGAAGAAATATAAGAAAATTCACTTTCGCAAACAGAGTGGTAGACGGTTGGAACAAGTTAGGGAGAAGGTGGTGGAGGCCAAGACCGTCAGTAGTTTCAAAGCGTTATATGACAAAGAGGGCTGGGAAGACGGGACACCACGAGCGTAGCTCTCATCCTGTAACTACACTTAGGTAATTTTACAACACACGCATAGATATATATAGTGTATATATATATATATATATATATTATATATATTTATATATGATATATATATATAATATAAATATATATATATATATATATATATATTATAAATATGACCGAAAAAGTAAGATTAATAATTCAACAACACGAATTTTCTTGATCTCCTTATGTTTCTTGTTACTGTCGACAGTAAATGAAAAATCAATTCTCCAAAATTCATTTTATTTCTAGTCTGACGCGACACTTGAGCGCGTTCGTAAAACTTATTACATTTTCAAAGACTTTAGTTTACACACACACAACTTATAACTGAATGTTGTTATTGTTTGGGTCTTTTATACCTGCATGTGGGTGAGGTGATGTAATACAATAGTAAGGTGAAAACAAACTTCATCACAACAAAACACAGAACACGGAACAATGGGTAATAAGTTAAAGGGCAGACTTGTAACTGCAGACGGCCTATTGGCCCATATTTCTGATGCTTCTATATTGGAGCGGAGTCTTGAAGTGGGTAGAATATAGTTGTGCATTAATTGGCTGTTGATTGCTGGTGTTGACTTCTTGATGTGTAGTGCCTCGCAGATGTCAAGCCGCCTGCTGTCGCTGTATCTATCAATGATTTCTGTGTTGTTTGCTAAGATTTCTCTGGTGATGGTTGTTATAGTTCCTTAATGGAGCCCTGTTGCTTATGCTCATTAAACGCCTGGAAAGAGATGTGTTGTCTTGCCTATATACTGAGTTTTTTGAGGCTTACAGTCCCCAAGAGGGCATTTGAAGGCATAGACGACGTTGGTCTCCTTTTAGAGCGTTCTGCTCAGTGTCTGGAGAGTTTCTCATGAGTAGGCTGGCCGTTTTCTTGGTTTTATAGTAAATCGTCAATTGTATCTTCTGATTTTTGTCTGTAGGGATAACATTCCTATAACAATATCTTTCAGGACCCTTTCCTCCGTTTTATGAGCTGTGGAAAAGAAGTTCCTGTAAAATTGGTTAATAGGGGGTATAGGTGTTGTATTAGTTTGTCTCTTCAGAGGTTGCATGGCGTTTCACTTTCCTTCTTATGATGTCTTCGACGAAACCATTGGAGAAGCCGTTGTTGACTAGGACCTGCCTTACCCTACAGAGTTCTTCGTCGACTTGCTTCCATTCTGAGCTGGGGCTGAGAGCACGGTCGACATAAGCGTTAACAACACTCCTCTTGTACCTTCTGGGCAGTCCTGTTGGCATTTAGGCACATTCCTATGTTTGTTTCCTTAGTGGACCGGGCCGCGGGGACAACTAAGCCCGGAATCATCTCAAGATAACGTTATCTCTAACAGTGGACCCAGCCCCCCCTTCTTCAGTCCCCTCAGCCCCCACCACCCTGAAGGCCCACTTCCACAACAATGTCTATACTGCATAAGCCTCTGTTCCTTATTCTTAAGCGGCCTTTCTTACATCCTTCACGACAGTGATCATCCTTTCAACCCGCACCTGCTCTCGCCCCACGACCATCCAAGCGCCCCTCCACCTGCGTGAACTGTTTCATCATACTGACACCGCTGTTCTCCGTTCCGTTTTGTCTTGCACGTACGCTTTTTTACCTAGACCATCGTTACGCAGTCCAGCAGACCCCCCATGTAGTGCAGGAGGAGGTTGAGGCCCCCGCCTTCTCCACACAGCCGCAGACAGCCAGCAGCGTCACACTCGCCAATGGTGCTGCCAAGATGATGTTCCCTGCCGGGGCAGCATCCCAGCCTGGCGGCTGCTGCTGTCCGGCCTCACTATGCTCTCCAACCTCACCACCGCCTCTGCTACAGGCGCTCTCCATGCGTTTTGTCCTGGTAAGCAGTTATGTGGTAACATAAGCGTCACCATCAAGTGTTGGTTGCTTCTATTCACGTTACCTTGAGGTTATCTTGAGACGCTTCCGGGGCTTAGCGTCCCCGGGCCGGTCGTCGACCAGGCCTCATTGTTGCTGGGCTGGCCACCACTCATTGTTGCTGGGCTGGCCAACCAGGCTTGACGCGGCTGATCGCAGCCTGACTTACGAATCACAGCCTGGTTGATCAGGTATCCTTTGGAGGTGCTTATCCAGTTCTCTCTTGAACACTGGAGGGGTCGGCCAGTTATGCCCCTTATGTGTAGTGGAAGCGTGTTGAACAGTCTCGGGCCTCTGATGTTGATAGAGTTCTCTCTCAGAGTACCTGTTGCACCTCTGCTTTTCAACGGGGGTATTCTCGCAGGATTGCACATCCTGCCATGCCTCCTGGTCTTATGTGATGTTATTTCTGTGTGCAGGTTTGGGTCCAGCCCCACTACTTTTTTCCACGTGTAAATTATTGTGTATATCTCCCGCCTGCGCTCAATGGAATACAGGTTTAGGCTCTTTAGTCGGTCCTAATAGTTTAGATGTTTTACCGAGTGGATTCTAGCAGTAAAAGATCTCTGCACGCTTTCCAGGTCAGCAATTTCTCTAGCTTTGAAAGGGGCTGTCATTGTGCAGCAGTACTCCACTCTAGAGAGCTCTAGCGTCGTGAAAAGCATCATCGGTATAGCATCTCTAGTGTGAAAAGTTCTTGTTATCCAACTTGTCATTTTTCTTGCAGTTGTGACGGCTACTTTATTGTGTTCTTTAAAGGTAAGGTCTGCCGACATGAGTACATCCAGATCCTTTACATTGCATTTTCGTTCTATGTTACGAATTGCCTGAGTTTTGTACGTGGTTTCCGTTTTTTATCTTTTAATTTTTTCCGTAGCGCATGAGCTGGAGGGAGGAAATTATCAAGGGAAAGCGCCAAGCTAAATGGCGCCAAATTGTTAGGCGGAGGGTGGCATAAACTTTACGTCGCCCCCCCCCCTCTACTGGTGGGGGCTTGGGGGGTAGTCAAAACTGGAAGCCACCCAACGCCGCTAAGGGTCACCATCCCAAACTTTTTTAAGCCTAGAGATAAAACAACGGGTAATCCGATCACAACGCATGAAGCGCTCGCTGTGCACTTGAGGATTAAAACTGGTAAGTGGGGCTCCAATTTTGAGAGGAACTCTGGTACCTCAGCGTTCCTCTCAAATAATTGCTTGCAAGACTACGAGGCATTTGAATAATGTGGGAAATAACCTTGAAAAATAGGGGTGCAATCAGTATTCTACGGGGACAATTTCATATACATTAAAAGCGCAAGGTGTACCAATCTTAAGGTTATCTTGAGATGATTTCGGGGCTTTCGTGTCCCGCGGCCCGGTCCTCGACCAGGCCTCCACCCCTAGGAAGCAGCCCGTGACAGCTAACTCCCAGGTACCTATTTACTGCCAGGTAACAGTGGGCATCAGGGTGAAAGAAACTCTGCCCATTGTTTCTCGCCGGCGCCCGGCATCGAACCCGGGACCACAGGATCACGCGTCCAGTGTTATATCCGCTCAGCCGCCGGTTCCAAAGAGTGAAGTTGATAAACACACACAAGAGTACACTCCCAACTGGTTGGGAGGAGCAGCACCAGCAACCAAGAGTCTGGTTGATCAGAATGTCAAACAGGAGACAAAATCAGGGATCGGGGCAGCGAGGGCACGCATCTCTGGGAACCAGCTTCAAGTAGGCTCAAGTAATGACTCAGATGTCAACGAGGTAATAACGAATATAAGCGACTGCAGTAAGGTGGCATCCGTAACCCGGACCGAGTAATTGTCATCTTCACTAACGAGGCGAGCTGCAATTATCTCCCCTCCTCCCTTCCCTTCTCTCGCCAGCTCTCTTACAGAGGAGCTCTACAATCAATACTTGACAGTGTTTCCACAGAAGGTGACGACGGCTGTGTGTGTGTGTGTGTGGGGGGGGGGGTGTATTCACCTAGTTGTGCTTGGGGGGGGGGGGGTGTATTCACCTAGTTGTGCTTGGGGGGGTGTATTCACCTAGTTGTGCTTGGGGAGTTGAGCTCTGCTCTTTCGGCCCGCGTCTCAGCTGTCAATCAACTGTTTCTACTACTATCCCCCCCCCCCACACACACACACACACCAGGAAGCAGCCCGTGACAGCTGACTAAGTCCCAGGTACCTATTTACTGTTAGGTAACAGGGGCATCAGGGTGAAAAACTCTGCCCATTGTTTCTCACCGGTGCCCGGGATCGAACCCGGGACCACAGGATCACGCGTCCAGTGTTCTGTCCGCTCAGCCGCCGGCTCCCTAAGGAGTAAGGAAAGGGGTAAGCTAGAGGTAAGGTGACTGGCGAGGACGACAGCACGAAGGAGAGTCCAGTATGCATGATGCGCACACTCACAAGGTCTACGTCATCCCGCAAGTCTTGGAAGGTATACCTTACCTTGAGGTTACCTTGACGTGCTTCCGGGGCTTAGCGTCCCCGCGGCCCGATCGTCGACTATTACAGACTACAGACTATTACAGACAGTATTACGGTATTACAGACTCTCACGCTTAATCCAGACAGTATGTCACACTACCGTCACCAGCCATCCAGGCCAAGGTTGCCGTCTTCCAACCAAGGTAATTATTTACAAACCAGTTAAAACACAATGTTTCCATTCATTTAATTGTTACATTCCCCCCTCACTGTCGAGAGCAGACAGGCCAGAAGCCTCCCTGTGTGCTCCGTGGGCCACTACGGTAGTGCACGACCCTCAAGCTAGCGAGAAGCTAGTTAAATTAAAGCTAGTGGTAACATGCGCGCTGGGAACCGCCACTCTTCCGCTGCCTATCCTAGAGGTAGATCCCCCCCCCTGGTGCTACCTATGGTAGCGGAAGATCCCCCCTGGTGCTACCTATGGAACTCGCTACAATGACCCAGGCAAACTCTACTCATCATAATGTTTTGAAGTTAGAGACATTTTCCAACTCCTGGCACGGCTCCAGGAGGAAAGGTTGTACGTGCTCAAGTTAATGTGGAGTCTGGCGAATCCTAAAGAGCCGGAGATTAAACAAAATATCAAGTTTCCTACAGGATATTACCGAGATGCCCCCCCCCCCTTGCGCAACTTGTGTCACCATTCCCTGGACAAGAGACCTTAAGCCCTTGCCAGCAATCGTCGCCGCCGCCCTCCAGGACAACAACATAACCCCCCACCTTAAAGATCGAAAGGGAGCCTGTGCCACAGTGCTATATTAAATTTATTCCTCAATTACTTAATCTTGGCGAAGGAAGGAGCACTAATGTAGAGCATCACTAGGGACCTCAGCATCGAGACATGTGAACACTAAAGGGATGACCAACAAACGTCGGTATTCGGCCTTCCCCAGAAGCCCTATGGACCCTATCCCCCCCAACACAAAACAAAAACACGCATGTTTGTTCCCCCTCACTAACGACAAACAGCGCCCCCCCCCTCCCACAAGGCAAGTGGCTCATCCACCCTGCCAACCGTCATTCCGGCTTCACGACTGTATCATCCGTGTTGCAAGGCGGATGACAGGGTACAAGGACGGTGCTCTCAATGATGCAGGTGGGTGGGTGACAGAAGATAGGTGGGAGGATGACGGGATGAAGGTGGGTGGCGGATACTAACTGGACACAAGAGATGGATGGCAGGAGGAGGGGGGGGGGCGATGCTCTGGGGTTGAAGACAAGAGCGGGGCCCTGAGAGCTCGCTCTGTGGGAGTTAAACAATTCAAAGTTTGTTGTTAAACTTACAAATGGTGACAAAATTTGGTCGTCAAGAAATTCCCCAAGTTCCGCGAGTTCAACTTGCTGGGTAATAGGTGTTTTATGGACTATGGAAACTATTACCTGTAGTTTGCCTGAAGTCTGCTCTACTCCGGACTGGGTCCAGGGTTGTCTTGTGGTAAAATCTTAAAGGGTGTTGCTTGGAGGTGCCTGCAGGCCCACACCCCAGTTGGTCCGGCACTTACTGCCACAACCTGTCCAACTGCCTCTGAAAACCTCTACTGGTATTCTGGAAATATTTCTTATTTGGTGGGAAGAAGTTTAAGAGCCTCCCAGTACCCTCCGTGTGTCACGTGATACGCCATTCTCCTTTGCTGAGGATACATCTTTGAGCGCTTTCAGACCGTCCCAGTAGCTTAGGTGATTTTTTTTGCTGTATGTATGCATGCCGTCCAGCAGTCGAACATTTTGCAATGGAGGCGTCTTATTGTGTTGCAGAAGGTGCGTACTCCACACTAGGGTAATGGTGCTCCCTTCAGGAGGCACCTGTATCATGCACACACTGACCCGATTCTTGAGAGGCACTTTGAATAGTTTGGGCGATTGAAGAGCAAACATTTCCTTAAAGTGTTGGTGATAAGGTGTGGTGGGAGAGGGGCGGGTGCCACACTGGGCGGCTGACAAGAGACAGGGGTGTCTTGAGGTGCGCCTGGCCGCCGGGACCTGCACCACCACACTAAGCCCTTGATGTTGCTGTGTACCTTGTGTGCATTCCTGGGATCAATAATGTTCTCGCGGCCCCATCTCTGACCAGGCCTCCTGGTTTGTAGTCTGGTCAACCAGGCTGTTAGACGCCGCTGCTCGCAGTCTTGACCTATGAATCATACACTGGTTGATCAGGTATTTATCAAGTTCTCCCTTGAACGCCTTGGGGGATTGGGGTCCCCCTTATGTTTAGAGGCGAGTTCTGAACAGTCTTGGGCCCTTGATGTTGATAGAATTGTACCTCTCCTTTTCGTCAGGGATATTTTCCACATCCGGACATGCCTTCTGGCCTCGTGAGGAGTTATTTCCCTGTGCTGATTACGAACCAGTGCCACTTAATATTTTCAATGTAAATTATTGTATTTCTCGCGCTCTAGAGAATACCGTTTGAGGAATTGTAAACGTTCAGATGACTTATTGAATGGATTCGGGCAGTGCATCTAAGATCTCTGCACGTTCTCCAGCGTAGGATGGACAAGAATATTCCACCCTAGGGTGCGTTCATATCTCAAGTACCACCACTGGTTTGGTATCCTTGTTTTGAAAGCGTGTTGAAGGATGACTGGCGAAAAGCAAGTTATGATGAGTTATCAAACAACAAACACCTTATGAAGGCAACACAATAGCGGTTCTTATCGTAATGGAAGAGGTCAAAGATCAGCTGCAGGAATCTGACGAAGGAGCTGGTGGGCCTGACAGGCTCTCGCTATGGATCCTTAAGGAAGCTGCAGACAGTGCGCGCCAAACTATGAGGTCATCGATCATCCCCAAATGATAGATAGGGCGACAATGTTTGGGTCGAGCAGTGACGTAACCAGATACTGAAGAGCCACAGGAATGTGAGTAAACACTTCGGTGTAAGGGCAGCAAACAAGCGGAACGAAGTAGAAGAGCAAATAATAAGAGGCCGACAATGGGAAAGGAGGAGCCCAGGAGTTGAAGCTGGGTCTTGCAAACTATGCTAAGTAGACTCTCCAACAAGGTACACTGTTCGTAAAGGCTCCTGCAGGGTACCAGGAGATACATTAGAAATGATGTTAAAGGGAAGATAAAAGCGGTGGAGAGGTCTGGAGTGTGCAGGAACTGGTGGTACTCACCTAGTTGTGCTTGCCGGGGGGGGGGTGAGCTTCGGCTCTTTGGTCCCGTCTTTCAACTGTCAATCNTAAGGCTGCGGAAAACTTTTTTTTATTCCAGACCTAACAGCGGAAATTGGCTTTTTTCATATCAAAGTTTGCAAATGATGCAACACTAATGAGGTGAATCAACAAAGATGGACCATGATGGATCTTTACAAAGGGATCTAAAGGGATTTTTACACTCAGAGGTGGTCTGGAAAATGATTGCAAGAATTTAACCAAGCCAAATGTAATTAAGAAGGTGTAAGAAGATCTGGACAACGGTCAATGAAGAAGGCAAACATTATTGCATCAGAAAAGAAAAAAGCCAAATCAGTGGACACAATCCCATAACCAATGGAATACACCCACACACACACACACCTGAATAATGTCGCCGGTACATACTAAACTGGCCAATGTTTGTTACTATTTAGAAATCTGGACTAAGGTACCTTCGAAGTCCAGAACACTACCGGATAGCGACCTACTCTCCAGTATGCGGCCCCGGCATGGAACCCTTCACCTGAAAAGCACAAGACCAAACTATAAAAGGTATGGCTTTACACCACGAGGAAATGACCAAGGTAAGTAACTGTACAACCATTGGGATCGTCTCAAAGCTCTCCAAATGTACTCTCTAGAAAGGAGACGAGAGATACCAAATAATATACACATGGAAATACTGTAGGGCCAGTCCCAAATCTACACAGTAAAATAACAACGTACTGGAGTGAACGATATGGAAGAAAATGCAAAATAGAACCAGTGAAGAGCAGAGGTGCCATAGGCACAATCAGAGAGCACTGTATAAACATCAGAGGTCCGCGGTTGTTCAACGTCCTCACAGCGACTATAAAAAATATTGCCGGAACAACCGTGGACATCTTCAAGAGAAAACTGGACTGTTTCTAAGATAAGTTCCGGATCAGCTGGGCTGTGGTGGATATGTGGCCCTGCGGGCCGCTCCAAGCAACAGCCTGGTGGACCAAGCTCTCACAAGTCAAGCCTGGCCTCGGGGCCGGGCTTGGAGAGTAGAAGAACTCCCAGAACCCCATCAACCAGGTATGTCCCCCACACTGGAAGAAGGGAGAGATGAGGTAGACATAATAGCAATTTGCAACAATCTAATGACAGTTCACACACTGGAAAACCATTGTTCAAATCAGGAACGGCAAGATAATAAGGCATAGATTGAAACTGAAGAGACAAGTGTGTCAGAGAAGGCTGAAAGAAGTATATACTTCAGTGTTCACAGTTGTCAATCAATTCAATGTGGTAGAAAAACAGTTGTGAATGCGTTAAGACCCGTGCGAACCGAGCCATTGGACGGCAAGACAGTGTCCTGTAGCCGATGACTGTCAAATGAGGTCTGGAACACTAGATATACACCTCTGTTCTATATGCCACCCCTGAGCCTACACCCACTGGTTGGTTGATACCTGCTTTATGGGGTTCTGGGAGTTCTACTCCCCAAGCCCGGCCCGAAGCCAGGCTTGACTTGTGAGTTTGGTTCACCAGGCTGTTGTTGCAGCGGCCCGCAGGCCCACATATCCACTACAGCCCGGTTGGCCCGGTACTCCTTGGAGAAAACAGTCTAGTTTTCTCTTGAAAATGTCCACGGTTGTTCCTGCATTATTTCTTATGCTTGCTGGGAGGGTGTTGAGCAACCGCGGACCTCTGATGTTTATACAGTGTTCTCTGACTGTGCCTATGGCACCCCTGCTCTTCACTGGTTCTATTCTGCATTTTCTTCCATATCGTTCACTCCAGTACGTTGTTATTTTACTGTGCAGATTTGGTACTTGACCCTCCAGGATCTTCCAGGTGTATATTATTTGGTATCTCTCTCGTCTCCTTTCTAGTGAGTACATCTGTAGAGCTTTGAGACGATCCCAATAATTTAGGTGTTTTATCTCGTCTATGCGTGCCGTATATTTTCTCTGTATTCCCTGCTTTATACGCCACCCTGTCCGTACATCTCACACGAGACCCTACGCCACACACTGGCCATGGGTTTTGAAGTGAAGTGTTGCCCGAGTGAGTGTTACAACACTGACCCCGTTGTGCACGCTCGCATACACAGTGGCCGCACACCTGCCAACCCCCAGCCACGTGTTACATCAATATTCTAACCTCCACCACACACCTAACATTGAACGTCACATATTTAAATACACTCGTCTATTTTAGCCATCAGTGGGAGTAGAACGGGACGAAGGCTTCTCATATGAAGCAAATATATTTCAACTGCTCATCCGATAGCCAAGGAAAATAATGTTCAACCTTACAAGCTCAGACTACTGTGTTCAGTAAAATCAAATACCGGAAAAGACCGGATTGTACATAATAAAGACAGTCCCGTCTTTCCTCAGCACAGTGGACAACAAGAACATCTAATTATAATAATGAGAGTCTTGCAAGCACTTGGCCCTCACACCCGGGATACTATACGCACCTTGTACTCTAAACTGAAGCGGTAAAATTACATACGAGTGAGGATTATGGATGAAACGACCATACAAAGTATTGATACGAGGCAGAAAGACAGGCAAGGTAGCCCCACGAGGAAGGCACCGGTCTTCATTGAAATATTCACGTAACGGGACTCCCAAGAGGCTTAGTTTACCACACTCTTCCTAAGACGCCTTACAGACGGCAGCCTCGACATCCTTAGATCTGAAATCAATTACGGCACCCACCTTCTCCCACGCTACGTTTCCATTATTACAGACCAACCGGCTGTGGTGGATATGTGGGCCTGCGGGCCGCTCCAAGCAACAAACTGTAGGACCAAGTTATCACAAGTCGAGCCTGGCTTCAGACCGGGCTCGGGGAGTAGAAGAACTCCCAGAACTCTCTCCAGGTACTGTTATTGATACTTCACGTTGCCAATGGAACTGTGTGTGGATGCTGCATTATCTGCCGTAGCAAGGCAAGTTTGACTCGATGACTCGAGGCGAGTCCACTAGTACGTCTGAGCACATGGAAGTGCGAAGCTTCATGAATTATACCTTCTTGAGGTTATCTTGAGATGATTTCGGGGCTTTAGTGTCCCCGCGGCCCGGTCCTCGACCAGGCCTCCACCCCCCCAGGAAGCAGCCCGTGACAGCTGACTAACACCCAGTACCTATTTTACTGCTAGGTAACAGGGGCATAGGGTGAAAGAAACTGCCCATTGTTTCTCTCCGGCGCCCGGGATCGAACCCGGGACCAGAGGATCACAAGTCCAGTATGCTGTCCGCTCGGCCTACTGTCTCATACCGTAATAATGCAGTTAATGCAGGACAAACCGGGGTTGTAATGGATATGTGGGCCTGCAAGCCGCTCCAAGAACCGGAATTCAAGATAAAAAAGATCAAGATCAATCCCTCAAGCTTGGCCCTAGGCCTGGCTTGCGAAGCAGAACTCTCGAAACCGACTTCAGGTAAACAACAAGCGGCCAAGTCACTCATAGCATGAGAATAGGCGGAAACTACAGGAGGTCTATTTGGCCAATGCGAAGAAGCTTCTATTTATACTTGTTTTTTCTGAACATAAAAACATATTTACACAGCTACGCTGAACCATATGAAGAGCGGCACAGTTTGTGTGAAGATACCAACACTTCTTCTCAGGCACGACGGTCGGACTCTCACACACCCTCACACATGTAGCCTGCATGGTACAGTAATGAATTATGAGGATATCCTCAATACACAGTGATTGTAAAGCTCCAGGTACCTCATACCAGCAGGGCAGGTGGTAGCATGACTGGACACTCAATACTGTAGTGTGAGTGAATATGACCCAGTCGCTGGTCACAGTTTTCACATGGAATGTTCAGGGTTGTGGTACACTGTACTTTCAGCTCCCCCCCCCCCTACCTGCCAAGGGTAAGGGTAGCCCAACCTGGTTTAACTCCGAGGATCAACGTCACACTGGCCCGGTTTCTAATCCGGCCTCCTGATTAGCCGTCTTAGTTTCGCGAGAAAAACACGAACTATTAGTCTGAACATCGACTATGAAATCTACTTCAAGAAGCTGTTTACTTTCCCTCTCGAATTCTTCCATCGGAAGCAGACAAAAACAGACTGTCAACTTCATCCCCTGGAGGCAGAGACCCGTGTTATGAGTCTCGCTACTCGCCAAACCACGAAGATCTGAACGCATCATTTCTTTGTCACTGGCAACAATATTAGGCTTCTCAAAAACAAAATTTCATTTACCTTTTATACTCCAAAAATGGCAACATTCTGCCCAGCACCGTTAGATCTTATGGTGACAAAAGAGGCGAGAGTAAAGAGACGACCCTCTGACGTCCCCACCTTCTGCAGCCACACAAAAAAAAATCAAAGTGCCCCCGACCAGAGATGAGATGAATTTTGTCTGGCTTAAGAATTCCTGATTCGATCTCCCTTTCTTTTCGATCTCGATTTAATTATTATTATCCCGTATTAACATTAACCATTTAGTACTTGTAACTGTATAAGCCCACACACACACACACACACACACACACACACACACACACACACACACACACAAAGTAGTTAGTAAACAGTTGACTGGCAGTTGAGAGGCGGGCCGAAAGAGCAAAGCTCAACCCCCGCAAACACAACTAGGTCAATACACACACAGCTTCACTAAACAACAACAAACATCCAGCGAGATGCCGTAACATCAAGCCTGTACATAACCTCCTGTATTACCCCTCAGTACAATTACTTTATTTGGCTACTGATCCCTCCAGCTAAATTAACTTGGTTTCCGAACCTGCTGTCACCTGAATCCCGTCTCTTAGATTGATCCTGAAGGTACCACCCAGTGACAACGGAATGAGTCTGATTATTATGCCAAGACACAAGACGGCATAAGGCTGAGACCTGCATGAAGGCACATGACATCTTAACTATGGATAGGAAGATGCTACAGTTTCCACCACGTTGTGTAAACGAGTGTCTTAAATACCATAACAGTTTATAGAAGCTCATAATCTTGTGGTAATTAAAATAAACCATGCAATAGATTTGTGGAAATAATAGGAGTAGTTACTTGTAAACTATGCTGGCCTAGATGTTTGGAGAGTCGTGGGCCAACTTGCATTTTCTTCTAGACGGAAAGTGAACGGAATGAAGACGGTCGTAAAACTACAAGATGAAGTTATTAGGTAGTCAGAATCGTATCGTAATATTAATGGTAGATTCAAAAGCCTGAAAGAAAGTATAATTGTCAGTGACGTATATGGGGGCGTTCAGGCTGTTCTTAAGAGATGATCTTATCTTTCCTACGGGCTCACCATAGCCCGTGATACTTGGAACTTTGTTCCAGGTAGCGAATCTTTAACAACAACAACTTTCCTACGACTCCAGAAAGTAGCAAAAGTGAGCTGGCCGTAGAGAGCAGTTGTGGGGACGCTGAATGGGCTTCAGGACCACCACTCTGGATAATGACCCAAAGTACATTTCTCTTATTAGATCATAACCTACCGCAGACATTACTTAAGTGAATTGATATGAATGTTTATATGATATTATTATTACTCGAGGGCCTGTGGTCTTCCATGCTATTTGGTAATGACAATCTTTTCACATGTTTTTCCTACTGTAAACCTGTTTGTCCTGCTGGCAGGGCTCGGGGATGATTGAAGTAATTCTACGGGCTCACCATAGCCCGTGCTACTTGGAACTTTTATTTCCGAGTAGCTGAATCTATAACAACCACTGAAGTGATTTGTCCTTATTACAGGTGTTTAACTTTAGGTCTTGTATTTATTATGATGTCTTATTCCTACCATCCAGCGACGCCTTCGGTGTTTATACTCTACGATTTTTTTTAATCTTTCGGCTTCAACAATAAATTTAGCGTCAAAACGTTCACAAACTAATTTCTTGGAGTATAGCTGCAAAAACAAATTGGATGTTGATAAAGATTGTGTTTAAATGCTAATATTTATGAAGATTTTAACATCTCATTTTTCAATATTCCCATTTTTTATAAAGTAAAAAAAAATATGAAAATGTGCACACATTCTCTATTTCGCTGCAAAACAAAAAACAAATAATTAGTTTGATACTTCTCTGGCATTGTGATAATTCTCACAAGATTAGGAATTGTCTGGAGTTACAGGTAAGTTGGACGAGGTGATCTCCGGAGGTCCTCTGATTAGATTTGAATCCTAACGAGCTATGCCCACATGCACAATAATAATAATAATAATAATAATAATAATAATAATAATAAATAATAAAAATAATAAATAATAATAATAATAAATAATTAATAAAAATAATAATAAAAATATTGTAATAAATAATAATAATAAAAATAATGTAATAAATAATAATAAAAATAATGTAATAAAAATAATAATAAATATTATTATGATTATTATTAAGTAAATTTTCGTAAAACTGGAGATGGATGACGCTAAAACGTTTCATCCACGCCTTTACGGCAAACGTTCCAATAACGTCAAAAGTTATTAATCCCGAAATCACTTTTAACCCTTTTTTTTGTTTGGGTGAGGAGCACAGAGTGTGGGGCAAAGCTCAGGAGGCGGCACTCAGAAGACCACCCTGGACAACCACCTGTCACTCATGATGGTAATTGCTCTGTATTGTATTTTCACAACACTGTACCTTGCAAATTACCTGCCAGAAAAGTATGAATTACGTTTTCTTCTTCTTACGGCGATACAGACAGATCATGTGTGCACATTTCCATTTCATTTTTAGATTGAAAACATATGGAATGTTGAAAAGTTCATGAACATTCGTATATTCAGCACCGTCACGCATAATCCATTATTAAAACACATTTCGTCATGCATCTATACTCTAGCAAATTCATTGGCCCACATTTTTTCTTCAAATAGCTAACAATAACCCCATAACATATTGAGCTGGGTTGGTGAGGTTTTCTACACGGTCTACTATTTGTCCTTAATTTGTCACTACAAGTGCTGAGGTAACCTGAATAGGCACAATAACTACATTTTGGATGACGATGATCAGCGCTTCCATAAAAAAAAAAAAGAAGTTAAGGTGTTTAGCATAGCAGTCGAGTGTGTATGGCTTCAGTGCCCGATGTGCTGCCCGACACCACCCTAAAACCTGTGTTTTCTGACGCCTTAAAGCATTGTATTCTGCTAGTCATATTTGAGACATGGAAAGTCTACGTTAAGAGTTTCTGTTAAGGCTGTAAACACTGCATTTGCCTTCTCAAGTGTAGAGGAGAAGAGCGGAAGTGAAGCCGATGGTCAAGAAGAAAGAGGAGAGGAAAAAGAGGGCGAGGGATGGAGAGAGAGAGAGAGAGAGAGAGAGAGAGAGAGAGAGAGAGGAGAGACAGTTGGGAAGGTGGAGGTGGGTGCCACAACTGGCCGTGGTATTAATAATTGAAGTGGAGAAGTCCGGCAGCCTGACTGAGTCCACACAGTCTTCCTCCTGCCCCCCTCCCCCGCCCTTGAACGACCTAGTTCCTAGGATTAAACTACTGTAGACAATAAAATCACTAAATACAAATGTAGACCACAGTGAGGAGACTGAGTACAAGTGCATATGAGTACAGTGCTCGGAGTACAGTGAGCTGTTACTCCGAGCGGCTGAGTAGACAGAACACTGGACGCGTGATCCTGTGGTCCTGGGTTCGATCCCAGGCGCCGGCGAGAAACGATGGCACAGTTTCTTTCACCTTGATGCCCCTGTTACCTAGCAGTAAATAGGTACCTGGGAGTTAGTCACGGGCTGCTTCCTGGGGGGGTGGAGGCCTGGTCGAAGACCGGGCCGCGGGGACACTAAGCCCCGAAATCATCTCAAGATAACCTCAAGATACTCTGGGATGACGGGTAGAGACGCTGTACCTCCTCCCACCTGTAGTCCCTGGGGCCCGGGGCACACTACCTTCACCACCCTCACACTACTAAATGTTGAGTTTGGCGCACATCAAACATATGGAATGTCACCAAGCTACCCTCATACTTCGTAGACTGTCATCAACACGAGAAAAAGTGCAAATATTGTTGATGACCAAATAAGTATTCCCTCAGCCACTATTTAGTTGTAATAAACTGGCCGCTTGCTCAAGAAACCTACGAAATAAATCTGTCACTGCTAGATGCAGCCAAAGTAAGTTCATTCATAAAAAGCCTACAATTAACTGCACCTATTCACAGGAATGAAATAAAACTTTAACAAAGAACAAAATAAAAATGTTGCAGTACTTTTGAAGTACTAAAATACAATCACAAACGCTCTATCCAAATAATTATTGTGTTATGGTAGCCTGTGTGCTTACCTATATGTATGAATGTATTCACCTGTATGTTCAGGGCGAGCTTTAGCTCCTGTGATACGCCATTCAGCTGCCGGTCGCCTAACGCACTGGCTTGCGACCCTCCTAATACCTAGCTGGCTTTGGAAACTGTACGCAGCTTGCCTCAACACCTCCCTCTCACACCACTTGCCACTTCCTCACCACTTTTACACTCAAATGCATCTTTATACACTTGAACACAGAAGAACATCTCATGTTCTTCTGTGTTCCACCCATGATCTCTAGTCGTGAACTATTCATGCAGGCACTGCGGGTGTTGGGGGAGATGGGTTGGTGAGGGCGCCAGTGACGCGCTCTGTTGAGAGGGAAGGGCCCATAGGAAGTAACTTCCTCTTGGTAATAATGACTAACAGGCCACTATTAGCGCCACCACCACCTGCCAGCCTCCAGCAACGAGCTACTGTCAACGCCAAGACTAGCTGCCAGTCAAACACCAGTTCATCATTAAGTAATTGTACCACCGATGTCCATCAGTCGACACCTGTCATTAGCATTATGACTGGTCCCATACAACCATGTCTCTCGCTGTCCGCTAGAGATCAAACACGTGTAGTGGTGTATGCCTGACACCACACTGAACTTCACCATGCATCATCAAAATGTCCCATCACACACAACATGGAAGTGAACACGCATGCCCTCTCCCTCCCCTCAGAGCACAGGTGCACCATGATATATTTACACGTGAATACAAGTGTTTGCAGCACCTGCATTATCCTGGTGCGTGTCACCAGCCAGACAAGAGTGGGCACCAGCATGTTGCCACTCCAAGCATACAAATAAATCGCTAATATTAAGTTCCAGCGATTGAAGGAAAATAAAGCAATACTTGCTTGTCCACTCGCCCGCCTCCAACATTCATCGCCATCCCCAACATTCACCTGTGAAGACAGCACAATCACACCGTCACAGAAGATAGACACCGAGGTAAGCAAATGGATACTAAAAGTACACACTTGAGTAACAGCCAACCCTCCTTTCACTGGGGGAAACTGGACTAACACCCTCGGTTCACTGAAGAAAATCCCTGGTACAGAAGCACTACAATCTGGTCATCAAAGTCATCTGATGGCGACACAGAGGTCATCAGTCAGTGTGCAAGACTGCATGTACCCGAGGTTAACGAGTCGAAGATCACAAGAGCACAAGGGAGAAAAAGGCACAGGGAAGGGGGGAAGAGAAGGAGAAATGGAGTGGAGAAGGAGCTGGAAAACGGGGGAAAGGAAGAGGGAGAAAAATGGGGGAGAGGGAAGGGAATGGTTGGCGGACAAAGGCAGCCACATGGGAGAGTAAAGACAAGTGAGAGAGGGCAAGACCCAGGCGTGACCAAGACGCCAGGGAGGCACCTTACCTTGAGGTGCTTCCGGGGCTTAGCGTCTCCGCGGCCCGGTCGTCGACCAGGCCTCCTGGTTGCTGGACTGATCAACCAGGCTGTTTGACGCGGCTGCTCGCAGCCTGACGTACGAGTCACAGCCTGCTTGATCAGGTATCCCACAGCCTGGTTGATCAGGTATCACGTTAGATGTGGCACGGCCACATCCTCACCCCACACATACCTACACCCACGAAGAATAACTTGGACGAGAACAACCGATGAACACTCCGAAACATTTGCACGAACGCCCAAAAATCAGAGAAACGAAGAAGATTTAGGGGTCAAGATAAACCAGCCTATATACTCTGGCAGATAATGTAGCAAGAACGACCAAGTAGCCAGTGGTGGTAGAATTCAATTCTTTATTATGCACCCATATCCCGTGGGGGGTGGTGTAAAGGGTTACAGAGGCACATAATTGGTTCAGGAACTGAACCACATAGTTCCTTTAGCTAAGCAGGTAACAATCTTTTGAAGCTAGTTACACAATTACTAATGTTATATATACAATCATTTACACAAATACATATCGATAATCTTTTGTATCACAAGTGATTCAACAAGAGGCTCACAACAGTCACTATACAAGGCACTTTACTACATCTATGGTGAGTCACACAGTTACTAGTCTTGCTCCACACCCACCCAACTGGGCGCCAGCTTTACAGTCATGTGCTCCACACCCACCCAACTGGGCGGCAGCTTTACAGTCATGTGCTCCATACCCACCCAACTGGGCGGCAGCTTTACAGTCATGTGCATGCTGCACCTACAGTCAGCAAATTTTGGATACTTCGCTAAGATTCCCGGCAGCACATCATTATGAATGAAGTACTTACACATTTCTTGGACTCCATTGATGGTGCTCTCCGAATTCCGAGATTTTTTCACTTTCCATTAAACAATGACGCAAAGTATGTGAATAGTTCTGCCGACAGATTTTACATTTATTTATCTGGTTTGGTCCAGAACCAAATTAAAGACTGAGGAAGGATTAAGAGCAGCAGGGAAACGGTAAAACTGGAGCATAACTACAAGGAGTAAAAAATAATAAATATATGCACACGAGCAAAACAAAAACAGTTGGAGAGACCCTCGTGGAGGGGCATTTGGTTCAAGGAAGACCAGTGAGGCCAGGGAGTCTGGGACCAAGAAACTCTGGGCCGTGGGAGAATTTCCAGGCAGCATTTTCACAAAAGTGTATCTGCTGTAGTGGCTAGCTGGGTGGCGGAGAGGGAGCGGAGAGGCGCAGAGATGCACTTAACATGCCTGCTGACTGACGCCTCCATGTTCAACACACGCACCAGTTTATACATAATGAACACTCCAAACCAACACCGCATTGCCATCAACACCTCCAGCACCCCCCCCCATCCTCCTCCTCCACCCCAAACCCCACCACCGAGACATTTATATCTTAATAATGGCACCGAAAAATGCGCCATTATATGCTAACGTTGCATTTGGTACACACACACACACACACACACACACACACACACACACACACACACACACACACACACACACACACACACACACACACACACGAGATACAAGTCAAAGCTTGAGCACTACGTCTAAAAACGAAAGTGAAACGTGAGTGACCACACCACAGTAGCCAAGGGGGAGGGAAGGGAACTATCAGGGGAAAGCTTCAAGCCATTACGACTGTATAGCACTTGGAAGGGATCAGGATAAGGATTTGGGATGGGACGGGGGGAAGGAATGGTGCCCAACCACTTGGACGGTCGGGGGATTGAACGCCGACCTTCATGACGCCAGACCGTCGCTCTACCGTCCACCCCAAGTGGTTGGAACAAACGGGAAAATGAACAAATGATGGTATGTTTGGGCGGCCGGATGGCCGGCTTGAATTTCACCTGCAACGCAAGAGTCCAGACAACCTGGGACCAAAGAGCCAGAGCTCAACCCCCGCAAACAACTAGGTGAGTACAACCCAGCTGGAAAAAATACACACACACTGCCTGTGAAGAGTCGACGGCAAAATATGTTGCTCCTCTAGAGCCAAACTAAATATTTGGAGAAAACTACACTAAAAAAAACATACGTGCGAGACAAAATAAAATAAAAGCAACAGCTGTTACTGCGGGCGAGTGCCATGACGCGAGGCGAACAGCCTTGGGAAGGTGCCAGTGCCGGGTGCATTTGACCAGCGCCGCTAGTTGTAAACCTTTGGGTCGAGTGAGTAAGGTATCCTACGAGAGCACATGATTGACCATCATTCATGGTAAAACGAATTAAGTGACGCAACCAGCCAGCATGTACCAAAACACTCACTCTGGTGTCGTCAAGCAGGATATGACGGGTTGATGAGAGTGGACTTGTGTGTGGTTGCCCAACCCACCACCTCTCCACGCTTGCCCAACCCTCCACCTCCATCCCAGGGCCCGAATCAGCAGAGTGAAAGACTTCCTCTATACTGTATTAAGAGGCCTACGTTCTCACCAATACAGCTCTCTTGTTCAGAACACTCCTTCACCCACTGGTGTTCTGATCCTCACAAAGCTCTCACCTAGAGCGAGATGGACCGGGAAGGAGAGTTCGAAATGTGTTCAACAGAATTAGAAGGGAATTTATATACAGGAGACAGTCAGCATAAATGAGTCGAAATCCGAGAGGGAAGCCGTGGCAAGTTGAGTGCCACAGGGCTTTGTCCTGAGACCGCTTATTTACCACATATTAATAATTTATATACAGGATGAACCAACAACATTAACAAATTCAGAGATACAAAAATACAGCAGCAACTAATTTTCAGAACATTTAAAATTATAAGAGACTTTAAAATGAGCGAAAGATTGAAAATGCAGCTTAATGCCCATAAATATCGGGTAGTGAGCCCAGGTGGTGTAATAAAACAACTGGACACATGCGTCATACCGTCGATATACTAAATATGACTGCGTAAAAAGATCCGAGTCAAGCTGGTGAGAATCTCAAGCCAAGCAAAATAAGAACAAAGATACCGGGATTCACAACTAGAAGCGTAAGAGAAATTTAATATATTCTTCACGCCAGTTTCGGGCATTGGAAACTTGTTCAAAAAGAATGACAACATTAATTCCAGGCTTAGTAGCCACCTCCCAAATTGAGAGAGATTAGCAAAGCTTGCAGAACAGCAACAGTAACGTGGCTGAAGGACAAATAACCAAACACACACACACATGAAAAGACATTAACGAGGCTTCGGTCGGTTGTGGACTTACGTGGAAAGGCGAGAATAAAGAAGAACGCAACTGACATATACCACCGGATATAACAAGGCCGGATATACAGACAGGATATTAATAGGCTACTAAAAATGTACTCACAATAGAAAACGAACAATACACACACACACACACACACACACACACACACACACACACACACACACACCACACCACACACTAGACCAGCTTAAATCAGAAACATTGGTATGGGAACAGTGCTGTAGATTTATGGAACAAATACCAGATAATACACACGGTATCAATGAATAATTTATGCAGATTTGGGTGAGGTTACCCCCAAACATCGGGTCTCCAACTTTGGACATTATATCTTATAGGAAGAGGTGGGTGTGCGTGTCTTTATATATATTAAGAGGGATGGAGGAGGGGGAGTATGGGAGGGAGATGGATGAGGAGGGGGAGAGATGGATGGAAGGAAGAGGAGAGGGGGGGAGAGATGGATGAAGGATGGATGAGGGGGGGGAGAGATGGATAGAGGAGGGGGAATATAGTAGGGAGATGAGCGGGGAGAGAGGGACAGAGGAGCGGAGGGGAGGGAGAAAGAGAGAGGGGGGTGAGAAAGGGGAGAGATGGACAAAGGGGAGATGCAGAGAGGGAGAGTGAAAAGGGGAAGAGATGGGACAGAAGGAAGAGGAGAAGAGAGAGAGATGGACAAGAGAGAGATGGAGAGAAGAGATGGACAGAGGAGAGATGGCAGGAGGGGAGAGATGGAAGGGGGGAAGATGGACAGAAGAGGGGGGAGAGATAGGGAGAGGACGAGGAAGAGGGGGAGAGAATGAGGAGGGGAGGGATGGACAGAAGGGAGGGGGGAGAGATGAAGAGGAGGGAGTGGACAGAAGAGGGGGAGAGATGGACAGAAGAGGGGGAGAGATGAAGAAGATGAGGGGGAGGAGGGGAGAGGACAGAGGGGAAGAAAGAGGACAGGGTGGGGAAAGTGTCATGTTATTAAAATAACGGTTGCTCTCTCTAGCTTGTACAAAAAAATAGAACCTTGGGAAATTCCTGGTAACTTGCCAAGATTTATGCTTTAAAGCATCTCTCTGTGCATTACACTTCACGTACGACCCACCTCGTACAGTTACCTGCTGTTGCCGCCACACCTGAAGACATGCCACTTGCCGACGACAAGAATATTCTCTTAAACCTAAACAGGTAATCTCAACACCTTTCCCGAAGATGGTGGTGGCTTATAAACAGTAATGTGGTGGGAAGGCTCGCCATGACCTTCAGTAATCCCTGCTTGTTCCTGACCAACTTCTCTCAAGTTTCTTAGAGCCCCAAACAATTGCCTGGAAACAGTTTCAAGACGACGACTACAACTGTCGCTGTAGCACATCCCGGCCACACACACACACACATTTCGCCTAAATGCGTCATATTTTGATGCATGTTCGTAAATTCGAAAAAAAGGTTGCTTTAAGCCTAGTATACTGGGTATTTTCCGCCTTAGTAATGTTTATCGACCGCGATAGTTCTCGGCGTAGTAAAATCGTGACCTTGAAACTTCACATAGTGAGAAGAGGCCGACTGACCACTACCTGACGTCAGCAGCTGACTGACGTCAGGTACATCTGACAAGGATCACGGGTTCGTATTCCCTGCCATCACCTTGCTGCCTCTCTCCTTCCCCCTTCTTAACCCTCTAAGATTTCTTACCGCACTGAGGAAGCTGTTCATATTCTCTGCCATGCAGGACACAGTTTCACATACTTAAACGTGGTCTAAGATTGTTGATTATAACT
>WNGS01000337.1:1406718-1425973 GCA_020271785.1 Procambarus virginalis | reverse complement strand
TTTTAATTCCTGCAGTCGCTCCTCGTAGCTCATACCTCTCAGCTCGGTACTAGTCGGTGCAAACCTTTGACCTTTTCCAGTTTAGTCTTATGCTTGACTAGATAGGACTCCATGCTGGAGCCGCATACTCCAGATTGGTCTGACATATGTGGTATATAATGTTCTGAAAGATTCCTTGCACAAGTTTCTAAAGGCCGTTCTTATGTTAGCCAACCTGGCATATGCTGCTGATGTTATCCTCTTGATATGAGCTTCAGGGGACAGGTCTGGAGTGATATCAACCCCCAGGTCTTTCTCTCTCTCTGACTCTTGAAGTATTTCATCTCCCAAATGATACCTTGTATCTGGTCTCCTGCTTCCTACCCCTATCTTCATTACATTACATTTGCTTGGGTTAAACTCTAACAGCCATTTGTTCGACCATTCCGCAGCTTGTGTGTGTGTGTGTGTGTGTGTGTGTGTGTGTGTGTGTGTGTGTGTGTGTGTGTGTGTGTGTGTGTGTGTGTGTGTGTGTGTGTGTGTGTGTATGTATGTATGTATGTATGTATGTATGTATGTATGTGCGCGCGCTCGCTCTTCGGCATTTTGCTCGTCGTGATTTTATTATTATTCTTGTAACATATTGAGCTGGAACTGTTGTAGTGTACACACGAGAATAATGGAGTAGAAATGATCAAAACTGAGTTCAACCATCAAGGGAACTGGCATGTTGGAAAGTTGTGGACATCTGAAACCTGTTGACGATTCCCAGAGTTTCTATTCCTGAAACTTGAGCTGTGGGGCCAGCCTTCCCTGGTGATTGCTTGGTCTGAGGACATTTGTCTTCGTAGCCAAAAGGCCCCACACAGCCATCACAGCCAGACTGGTCTGGTAACTCGAGCACAAACTTGACCGGTTCTCTATTGAAAGCTCCCACTGTTGTTCCAGCGACATTTCTTATATTTATTGGTAGCAGAGGTTTTAGAATAGCGGCTCTCTGATGTTTACAGCTAACCGATTGTGCTTACAGCACTCAGACTTCCCACTGGATATATTTTGCACTACCTACCTACCATATTTCTCACTTCAGTATTCTGTAATTGCATTGTGCAGGCTTGGAGCCTGACCTTCCGTCCTCCATGTGAGATTTTTTTATAATGTTCGTTCCAAGGCGTACAGTTTCATTGCTTTGACTTGGTCCCATTAGTCTAAATACTAAATACCAATTATAAGCGCGAGGTGAAGGATCTCGCCTGTCTTGAAACGGGACGTGAGGACTGAACAACATTCCATACGAGACAGCACCAGTGCTCGGAAGAGTACAATCACTGGTCCGCCATCCCTTGTTCTAGAGGTGCTCATTATCCACCCTATCATTGTCCTAGCTTTACGGGCTATTCATGCCCGTGCCACCTCTTGGGTGGCTTAATCTTTATCAATCAATCTGTCCTGACCGTTGCAAGCTTTGTATTATTGTGCTCTCTCAAAGTTACATCTTCCGACATTATTATTTTAAGGCCTTCGACTTGGTCATTTTCTTTCTATGACACTATCAGACTTAAATTTAAATTTACTATCGGACAGTTGAACGCCATTTTCCGTGGCCCATTGGAGGGTTATCTTAATATCAGTTCGTAAATATTCTGCATCTTTCTCAGAGGCAATTTTTATGCGTATTTTGGTGTCGTCTGCGAAGGATGGCATAAAACTGTGCCTTGTATTCCTGTCTATGATTTATGTGAGGATAAGTTACAACAGTGGTGTCATAACCGTACCTTAAATCACTGCAAACGCCAACTTTAGGCTGTGGCATTGAAACTATGGAAATTTACAAATGATAATTCAGTAAACCTGATTGGTTACTGGGTTGTAAATAAATACTGGAGATCCCAATAGGGATCGGCTGAGGTTCGAACCTGTCCCAGTGTTAAACATATCACTACTTTAAGAGTCCAGCATGTCCCCCAAACAAGTTATGGTTGTGACCCTAAACTCTCCCGTTAACCCAGTTCCTTTGTACTAGTTATCTTGAGGTTATCTTGAGATGATTTCGGGGCTTTAATGTCCCCGCGGCCCGGTCCTCGACCAGGCCTCCACCCCAGGAAGCAGCCCGTGACAGCTGACTAGCACCCAGGTACCTATTTTACTGCTAGGTAACAGGGGCATAGGGTGAAGGAAACTCTGCCTATTGTTTCTCGCCGGCGCCTGGGATCGAACCCAGGACCACAGTGCTGGGTCACTTGGAACCTAGTGTTGTCATTTGCGCCGTACAATTATCATAGAAGCTTGTAGCGCCCAGAAATACCCCCCCTCCACAGACTATAAACAAATATTTCTGTCCCAAATATCTGATGCATTTTTACCAAGAATTCAAGAATACTTTGATGTATTCTTTGGTAAGTGAAGGGTTAGACGATAAGCCTCCTTGTTCCGGCGCTGAAGGATGGTATCTATTCTTGACAACCCGTCCTCCGAATTGACAGTACGTTTTAATACTAAGTGTAATATGTACATTTCCTGACTGGCATACATTGTACATAATTGCACTTATGGGGCTGTTACATTTACCTCCCCATTTTTGGAGGACGGGCTGATTCTTGGTCACATTTTGCCCGTCACCCGTTTTCTAACAAGCAGAGTGGCAGTAAATCCAGCAACATGAAGTACAGGAAGTTGTAACCCGCCAAAGCTCCGGCGGATGTCCCCAAATCCCACAATCCGCCCCATTGTTCAATTCCAATGTATCTGTTTACCCACGGCTAAAAATAACACTGGACCTCAGGGCATGGATTCCCAAACCTTGCCAGAACGAGTTTACACAATGACGTCAGCACCTGGCATGCAAAAAGTAAACAAGTATGTTACCTTACCCACGTTACGTTACCTTGGGGAGCCGGTCGGCCGAGCGGACAGCACTCTGGACACGTGATCCTGTGGTCCTGGGTTCGATCCCAGGCGCCGGCGAGAAACAATGGGCAGAGTTTCTTTCATCCTATGCCCCTCTTACCTAGCAGTAAAATAGGTACCTGGGTGCTAGTCAGCTGTCACGGGCTGCTTCCTGGGGGTGGAGGCCTGGTCGAGGACCGGGCCGCGGGGACACTAAAAAGCCCCGAAATCATCTCAAGATAACCTAACCCATAAGGCAAGGTAAGATACCCGTTTACGTCAACATGTTTTAGACAGAGGACAATAGTCACATGCTATCACTATTACCACAAAATTTAATTAGCGTAAGCAAGCTGCTTCTTGTTGTTGTTGTTAAAGATTCGCTACCCGGAAAAAAAGTTCCAAGTAGCACGGGCTATGGTGAGCCCGCAGCGAGCATTGAAAATTGTATATATTCCAAGATCAGGGAGCGGGGGGAGCGGCTAAAGGATAGGCTATGCGATTCATTTACTTTTTAAATTACATGTCGGTAGGGAAATGGTAACGCCTAACCGTCCAAATTCGACGATTCTTATATAACAAGGGGCTATCACTAGTTTTGGGTAGTTGCATTAAGCTACTCAAGATTACCAATACAACCATGAAAAAACACACACACACACACACACACACACACACACACACACACACACACACACACACACACACCCGTTGCTCTGGGCTGAGTTAACAGGCGGAGGGAGAGCCACAGCGGATAACATTGTAATTTGACTTTGTATCTGCACTTCACACAGTTTGTTGTTAAACGCTAGGTACTGTGTGTGGTGTGGAGGGGGTTGTGGGGGTGGTGGGGGTTGTGGGGTGGTGGGGGTGGTGGGGGTGGTGGGGGTGGTCGGGTGGTGGGGTGGTCGGGGTGGGGAGGGAGGGGTGGGGGGTTAGGGGTGTGTGTGTGGGGGGGGCACATCTTCAACCCCGTCTATGAAGGACAGATGAAAATGTATAATATGCTGGCTAGCATGATGGTAGGGGGTAGAAATAGCCTAAACTAATCTATCCCTTTGAGATGTATTTTTTTTCTTGTCTCAATAAACTTACTTGAACTTGAACTAGCATGATAAATAAACGGCCACGGCTGTAATATGAAAACAAACTAGCAGGGCGTAGGGGGCGCTCCACCAGCTAGGAGGAGGAGGATACAGGCAGAGAAAAAGCAGAGTGAAACGTGTGGACACGAGCCTGGGCGCAGTGAGGCGGACGTGGCACCATGATGCCAGAGGTCTTACTATGGAAGCTCTGTTCCGCTCACATTCACTCCCGCCATCACTGGAGAGCCAGACCCTTCACGCCTCTCTCCTTATTGACTCTCGTGACGTCACTGGTGCACACCAACGCCTTATAGTTAGCTTTCCAACTGACCAGCACTTATGAACGACTCCCTTCTCAGTTGGCCTCTCTCCTCTTCCATTAGTTACCGCCACACCACTTATCATTCACCCCCTTCACTATTCCAGGTCCTGCCCATTTTGTCCACAACGAATTAAAATAAACAGTTCATCCATCTGAAGTCGGGGTCAATTCATCTTTTAATGGAATAATCATGAGGGTGTGAGGTTAATGACCACAGCATGACCGGCGTTATTCTTTCCTCAATTGATTGATAAAGATTAAGCCACCCAAAAGGTGGCACGGGCATGAATAGCCCGTAATCAATGAGCAAATCCACAAGGGCCGTGACGAGGATTCGAACCTGCGTCCGGGAATATCCCAGACGCTGCCTTAATTGATTGAGCTACGACAGCTCGGGTGCAGGGGGGGGGGGGGGTTGTGTAAAAGCCTGGTTTGTGCCTCGGAGAGACTACGGGATCCAGTAAGTTCAGTAGAACTTCGGTTTCAATCCTTTTACCCTGTCGTAGCTCAGTCGATTAAGGCAGTGTCTGGGATGCTCCCGGACGCAGGTTCGAATCCTCGTCACGGCCCTTGTGGATTTGTTCATTTGATGCATGACGTTAGTGTGAGCCCGTAATCCTTTCCTTTACGGGTGGTTTAATATATGTTTCTCTCTGGTAGCACACACTTCTTTACACATTCTCCCCACCACCTGAAAACTGTCGAGGTACAGAAACGTCGACCACTATAAACTGGCTTCCATAACACTATTCCCAAAGTGGTTACGTCTACCTGTCTACACCAGCCACTTTACCAGCACATGTTAGCTATAAATAAAGTTGGCGCGCACACAGGAGGTAAATAGGGGCCTGACAGCTGAATGGACAGCGCTTCGCATTCGTAATCCTGAGGTTCCGGGTTCGATCCCCGGTGGAGGCGGAAACAAATAGGCAATTTCTTTCACCCTGATGCTCCTGATACCTAGCAGTAAATAGGTACCTGGGAGTTAGACAGCTGCAACGAGGGTTACAACCCCCCTCCCCTCCTTCGGAGGGGTGTGTAACAAAAAGGAGGCCTGGTCGAGGACCGGGCCGCGGGGACGCTAAGCCCCGAAATCATCTCAAGATAAATGAGTAAGTACTAAGGTATGATCCTCGGGGTCGCTCTCCTGGTATAAGACGCCAGTGATCTGAGACTGGAGTCCTCAACCCTTGGGGGGAGGGAGGTAGAAATAGCCTAAGCTACTCAATCCCTTTGAGATGTATTTTTTTTTTCCTTGTCTCAATAAACATACTTGAGCTGGAGCCCAGCGGCCACCTTCACCCTCCTGACTCACCACAGTCAGGGCACTCTGTGGCACCACCACGCACTCGGGACCACATTATCCAGCACCTACTGATTCAAAACTATTAATTAATTAATTTAATATCACGAATCAAGATACAGAGCTAACATGATCGCCTCCAGCACTTGTAACCTAGCCCTACTGGTCTACTAAGGCATATACTATTCACACTGGCTTGGTGGCTACACCCGGAGGATGCCTGGACGAGGTTCTGAAAGTTCAACTCCCCAAGCCCGGCCTAGGGCCATGTTTGACTTGTGCAGGTGATCAGTCACAATAACATGGCTGAAGTATGTCGACCAGAACACACACTAGAAAGTGGAGGGACGACGACGTTTCGGTCCATCTTGGACCATTCTCAAGTCGATTTGACTTGTGATACCCACATAATATCATCCGTGGTAAAACGGAATGGTGACGTAATCAGATTAACGTAGATTAAGCCACCCAAAATGTGGCACGGGTATGAATAGCCCGTAAGGACGTAATCAGCCAACATGTGCCAAATATACTCCCCACCACGTCACTCTGGTGTCGTCAAGTAAGATATGACAAGTTAAAGACGGTAGAGTACGGTAACTAGGGCCAACAGACCCACTACAACCCGCTTGGTCTGGGAAATTCTTGCAGGAACGCGAATATTTTTGCTTGAAGTTCACTTTTGTTCCGCCAATATCTGTTATGCTTGCTGTTATTTTAGATTACGCTACTCGGAACAAAACGTTCCAAGTAGCACGGACTATGGTGAGCCCGTAGTGGACTTACCTGGCACAGGAGCGGTGCTGTGTTTGCTTGCTGGTTGGTTGCTGAATAGTAGTGAACCTTTGATGTGTTCAGTGATTGCACCTATGCTGCTGCTCCTCCTCCTCCCTGGTTCAATTCTGCATTTCCTGGCACATCGTTCGTTTCAGTAGGTTGTTATTTTAGTCTACATTTGGGACCTGGCCTTCAAGTATCTTCCATTAACATTTTATTTTAGTCTAATTTTAATCTCATTCTTTCTTGTTACTTCACTACTAACTTTGGGGAGAACAGTGGTATACAACGTCTTAATATAATACAAGGCTCCTTAATATACAAGGTCGTCAAAGGAATACCCTTCACGAATCTAAACAACCATTTGCTTTGAAAACTTGTTGACACGTTCAGTACAATCTTGAGTAGGCAGTACCGGCGTAGAGTCCTACGCCTCACCCTACACAAAGTAACAGGAACGGACTAAAATTTGCCACCTTACGGGCTCACCATAGCCCGTGCTACTGGAACTTCTTGTTCTGAGTAGCTGAATCTAAAACAACAACATATCCCACCAGACCGAACCCTGACTGACGCTACTGCTGGAGCAGTCCGCGGACACACACAATGCACATGATTTTCTATGTAAACATGTGGGCAATTTAAATTTTAAATTTTGCCCCGAGGGGCGAGTTTATTGGGCAGCGCCACTCATCTTTTGAGTGGACACACCGCCATAGCAGCATGTACAACACTCCCCAATAGGATGAAAACCCGCTGGGTTGTTCATCCTGTCACTTGTACCCAGACACAGCTGGGATTTGCTTAACTGTCTCAAGTGAACAGCTCCTCAAACAAGAAGATTAACATCTATCAACCCTTAAAAAGCTTACGTTATCTTGCGGGTGCAAAATGGGGGAATCTTTTAAGAACAGTATCAATATTTGACAAATAGTGTTTTCCTAAAATGCAGGGGACCGCGAAGACTTAACCTGAACAGACAACATGAAAGCATTTGACAACTAAAATACTCCAAGAATACTTGCACATATTAAAAAGGAACCTCAAAGAAATATAAACATCGCACGGACTGATTAGACAGGTAGTGTGGGGAGACGCCATTTGTTGACAACATACAAAAGGTGTAGGAACCAACTACTAACCCCCCCCCCCCCCTCTCTCTCCTACAAGAAATGTACATGTTTATCACGTCGGGCCGGGCTTGGGGAGCAGGACTCCCAGTACCCCGTCAAGCAGGTGTCACTCAGAATGTTCGGTAATATGCTTATTGCTTGTGATGTGTATATATGTATGAACACGTTGTACTGAACGGGGTAAGAATAGCTTGAGCTACCTCATCCCTTGTGGTATTTTACCTCAATAAACGTATTTCATTCCCCCCCCCATCAAGCACGCACGCACGCTCACACACAGACCAATCCTGAGTATGCGGCCCCAGTATGGAGCCCGTACCTTGTCAAGCACAAGACGAAGCTGGAAAAGTCCAAAGGTATGCTACTAGACTAGTTCCAGAACTAAGAGGCATGAGTTATGAGGAAAGGCTGCGGGAATGCACCTTACGACACTGGAAGACAGAAGAGTAAGGGGGGACATGATCACAACCTACAAAATCCTCAGGGGAATCGACCGGGTAAACAAGGATAAACTATTCAACACTGGCGGGACGCGAACAAGGGGACACAGGTGGAAACTGAATACCCACATGAGCCACAGGGACGCAAGAAGGAACTTTTTCAGTGTCAGAGTAGTTAACAGATGGAATGCATTAGGCAGTGATATGGTGGAGGCTGACTCCACACACAGTTTCAAATGTAGATATGATAGAGCCCAGTAGGCTCAGGAACCTGTACACCAGTTGCTTGACAGTTGAGAGGCGGGACCAAAGAGCCAAAGCTCAACCCCCGCAAGCACAATTAGGTGAAAACAATTAGGTGAGCACACACACTGTATGTATAGCTTGGTGAACACACAGGTCAGCTGTGGTGGTGCTTCTCACAAGAGGCGTATGGGCCACGATGATGAGGGTTCCTAATTAAGTGTGAGAGGGAGAGCAGGACAAACTTAAGAGGGAGGGCCACAACCCCCCCCCCTCACCACTTCACCTATACACGCTAAGTGGCTTTAATCAGACCATGACCCCATCATATGTAATTAACTCGTCTTTTTATGTAAATCTGCAAAGACTGACCTGCAACACGTCCCCCATTACTGCCATGTCTTGCTGCTGCTACGCCTCCTGTGTTGCACGGCACCCTGCCTCACACTCCCCCTCACCCCACAACATCCCCCCCCTCATCTCCCAGCCTCAACCCTCCCCCTATTTTCTCTCCCCCCTCACATCACCCTCAACTCCCAACCCCCCATCCTCACCCCCAACCTTCACACAGTGCAGCTCTCACAATCGAGGGTCTGAGGGCTCCTTCATCCCTTCGTCACCGCCGGTTTCTTCAATACACAATTAGATTTGTAGGTTAGACCACTCACACACGTTGTATACCATCTACCATTTACCCCCCCCCCCCCATCCTTCACCAGCAGTATGATAAGCTTTTAGAGAAGCTAGAAGAAGAGGCACCAGCTGACCGGGTGTGGAGGTGGAGCCACAAGGACAGGCGCGCACAGCGGGTGACGTGAACACATGTAGGTTGGGTCAGGTCTAATATAGAGTGAGAGAGTGAAGGCAACAGTTGGAGATGTAAAGCGGGTCAAGTTCTGTGCCTCAAGTGATGAGGGTAATGTTAGCGGTGGGCCGCGGGGAGGGGTCGCCCCAGTGGGCCGCGGGGAGGGGTCGCCCCGGTGGGCCGCGGGGAGGGGTCGCCCCGGTGGGCCGCGGGGAGGGGTCGCCCCGGTGGGCCGCGGGAGGGGTCGCCCCGGTGGGCCGCGGGGAGGGGTCGCCCCGGTGGGCCGCGGGGAGGGGTCGCCCGGTGGGCCGCGGGGAGGGGTCGCCCCGGTGGGCCGCGGGGAGGGGTCGCCCCGGTGGGCCACGGGGGTCACACATTGCCTTTGACTTGCCTTTCCTGGCACCTCCCGGGAAGAAGACCTTGTCCAATATTCCGTCATCATCAAATTCCTAGTGACACGCATGTCAGGTAACCCCCCCCCCCCTCCCTCTCCCCTCATACTCACCACACGCAACAAAAAAGCCACACACACGCACACCTTTGTATACCATGTATGTAAGACCAATCCTGGGGAATGCGGCCCCAGCAAGGAGCCCGTACCTTGTCAAGCACAAGACGAAACTGGAAAAAGTTCAGAGGTATGCCACTAGGCTAGTTCCAGAACGAAGAGGCATGAGTTATGAGGAAAGGCTGCGGGAACTGCATCTCACGTCGCTGGAAGACAGAAGAGCTCGGGGAAACATGATCACCACATACAAGAATCCACATAGAGGAATTGACAGGGTAGACAAGGATGAATTATTTAACATGGCTGGTACACGCACAAGGGGACACAGATGGAAGCTGAGTACTCAAATGAGCCACAGAGACGTTAGAAAGAACTTTTTTAGTGTCAAATAGTTAGTAAATGGAATGCATAAGGAAGTGATGTGGTGGAGGCTGACTCCATACACAGTTTCAAATGTAGATATGATAGAGCCCAGTAGGCTCGGGAATCTGTACACCAGTTGATTGACAGCTAAGAGGCGGAACGAAGAGCCAAAGCTCAACCCCGCAAGCACAACTAGGCGAGTAAACACACACACGCAGTTAGTGTGTGACTATATTCTATAGTCACACACTAAACTATATTCTTTACCCTGTCAACCACCCCCCACGTCTACACAATTGTGTTATGAACACCAAACAAGTATTCTGTACTCAGTGCCTCGTGCGTTACGTATCAACTTATCTCAAGTGAAAATTGCTCGAGGAGCTTCAATAATAAACAAGAGTAAAGAGCTCAGAGAGCTCTGAAACAGTGGGCAGCAGCGCCATGGGGAGGAGGACGCGGATATACACAAGGTAGAGTGTGTATATCTGTATATCACAGATTTCTTAAGCTCAGCTCGATCTAGATTTAATTATTATTATACCGTATTAACATTAGTTTAGTACACACACACACACACAACACACACACACACACACACACACACACACACACACACACACACACACAAAAGTAGTTAGTAAACAGTTGATTGACAGTTAAGAGGCGGGCCGAAAGAGCAAAGCTCAACCCCGTAAATACAACTAGGTGAACACACACACACTACGGCAACCCATGACGTTCTTATTCAGTGGTGACAAAGCTAATTATATTACGAGTAACAACAGACAACAATGAACGTAGCAATGACTTGACAACTCCTCGGCGGCACCAACGCTCTCTTCCCTCCTACACTGTTGTCAGCAACTGCACCAAACACGGCCAAAACGGTACCGCCGCGGTAACCCTCGTCACATTAATTTCCAGAAGATTCTGTTGTGGTAGTAAGTAATCAAACTTTTTAAAGATGTTGGACAGTCCTGAAGACGGGCTCTCCTCCCACAACTAAAAATGTAACCGTTGGAGGACATGACGCTATGTTATGTATTAGTTATGTAGTTATTTATGTAGTCATTTATGTAGTTATGAACTTATTTAGTTATGTATTGACTCCTCTTACTGATCCTGCTTGATGGAGTTCTGGGAGTTGTTCTACTCCCCAAGCCCAGCCCGAGGCCAGGCTTGACTTGTGACAGCTTGGTCCCTCAGGCTGTTGCTTGGAGCGTCCCGCAGGCCCCCATATCCACCACAGCCCTGTTGGTCCGGCACTCCTTATAATCTAAGATGAGATCTGACAAAGACCTTTTGTGCCCTCTGTAATGCTTTTTGCGCTACCGCTCACAGGATGAGTATGGGGTGCACAATAAACTAGCCGCCTCCGACGGCAGCAATCAAGTCAAATCCTTGGAGAAAATTATCTAGTTTTCTCTTGAAGATGTCCACGGTTGTTCCGGTAATATGATCATGTTCCCAACTGCAAGTGGGAACATGACCACGTCACCTGACCTGACCACGTCACCTGACGTGGCCACGTCAGTCAGACTTCACAACCAAACAAGTACATTACTCTCAACCTGGTGTCAACAAGTACCGGATTTAATGTGAACAATAGCCGCCTGGAACACACTGACTTTAAAATCAGATGTAGTTGAATGGCAGTCAAGTCTAGGTACAGGAGGCATCGACACGAGTGGCACTAGGATGAGGCAGTAATGCCAGTCTTGTTTGTAGAGGCAGTAGTCGCTGGCATGATAGATGACCAAAACGTGTGTGGGGGCAGCACTCGCGTTGCTCTGCAGTTTTACACGTCAACGCTGCTTTACTACACATTGAAAGTATGTAACAAATACACCAGAATGAACTGGTGGAATTACGAGTTGGAGCAGTAACAACCTGGCTGAATAGGCAGTCAACCAGGAAGACTGGTCGGAGATAGTCCCCCACCACCCCCCCCCTCCCCCTCCTCACTATGCGCCAACTTTGTCAGTGCTTCCGGTGTGGTGTGTTTGACAGCCTGATTATGATAAATTGTTTGTGCTCGCAGCACCAAGTCCGTAGGAGGTGCAACAGCCCACTGTTCATGCAAACCATAAAAATAATTTAATGGATGTATTTTAACAGGACACCAAACTCGCGCAAGCCGGCGAACACATTCTCAGTGAGGCGTCCCTCATACCTCAACCCATATACTCCTTTGTCAACACTTGTCAATATATCTACACACATGCAACTATCACCAGTTTCGAGAGGTTACTGCCGCAGTCCGCCCGGGGGTCAAGCTCTTATGGTGACGAGTTCAGCGATAAAGCTATTGCTGGCAGCAGCCCAGTTACAGCCCTGCTCCTCTGCCGGGTAAGTCCACTACGGGCTCACCATAGCCTGTGCTACTTGCAACTTCGTGTTCCGAGTAGCTGAATATAAAAATAACAATAACAATGGCAGCAGCCCGCAGGTCCATTTATCATCTCTACTGATCCGACCTTTCCTACAGAACCCCGTTCGGTTCTAAATTGAAAATTTCACGATTTGTTCCTACAATAAATCCTTCCAGCAATGTTTGCTGGAAGAAGGTTGAACAAATCGAGGATCTGTAATATTTAGCATTTTCTGGCACCTCGACTCTCAGCTGTCGTTCAGCCTCTTTCATCGCATCTTTCTCTCCAGCAATATTAAATTGTGGGCGGGCCCGAGGGTAGGCGTTCCAATAGGAAGCAGCAAACATTGTGGCGTTAAGCAAGAGTTTGAGTAGTATCGATTGTTGAGGCGAGTGTCGGCCGTGGCTGCTGCCACCACCACCGCCGCCCTGACGCCTGACAGCTGGGTGGACAGCGCTTCGGATTCTTAGCCCTGACGTTCCGGGTTCGATCCCCGGTGGAGGCGGAGACAAATGGGCAAAATGTTTCTTCCACCCTGATGCCCCTGTTACCTAGCAGTAAATAGGTACCTGGGAGTTAGACAGCAGCTACGGGCTGCTACCTGGGGTGGAGGCCTGGTCGAGGACCGGGCCGCGGGGACACTAAGCCCGGAAATCATCTCAAGATAACCGTTATCTCTAACAGTGGACCCCAGCCCCCCCTTCTTCAGTCCCCTCAGCCCCCACCACCCTGAAGGCCCACTTCCACAACAATGTCTATACTGCATAAGCCTCTGTTCCTTATTCTTAAGCTGCCTATCTTTACATCCTTCACGACAGTGATCATCCTTTCAACCCGCACCTGCTCTCGCCCCCAACGACCATCCAAGCGCCCTCCACCTGCGTGAACTGTTCATCATACTGACACCGCTGTTCTCCGTTCCGTTTTGTCTTGCACGTACGCTTTTTACCTAGACCATCGTTACGCAGTCCAGCAGACCCAGCCCATGTAGTCCAGGAGGAGGTTGAGGCCCCCGGCCTTCCTCCACACAGCCGCAGACAGCCAGCAGCGTCACACTCGCCAATGGTGCTGCCAAGATGATGTTCCCTGCCGGGGCAGCATCCCAGCCTGGCGGCTGCTGCTGTCCGGCCTCACTATGCTCTCCAACCTCACCACCGCCTCTGCTACAGGCGCTCTCCATGCGTTTTGTCCTGTAAGCAGTTATGTGGTAACATAAGCGTCACCATCAAGTGTTGGTTGCTTCTATTCACGTTACCTTGAGGTTATCTTGAGACGCTTCCGGGGCTTAGCGTCCCCGGGTCCGGTCGTCGACCAGGCCTCATTGTTGCTGGGCTGGCCGACCAGGCCTCATTGTTGCTGGGCTGGCCAACCAGGCTTGGACGCGGCTGATCGCAGCCTGACTTACGAATCACAGCCTGGTTGATCAGGTATCCTTTGGAGGTGCTTATCCAGTTCTCTCTTGAACACTGGAGGGGTCGGCCAGTTATGCCCCTTATGTGTAGTGGAAGCGTGTTGAACAGTCTCGGGCCTCTGATGTTGATAGAGTTCTCTCTCAGAGTACCTGTTGCACCTCTGCTTTTCAACGGGGGTATTCTCGCAGGATTGCACATCCTGCCATGCCTCCTGGTCTTATGTGATGTTATTTCTGTGTGCAGGTTTGGGTCCAGCCCCACTACTTTTTTCCACGTGTAAATTATTGTGTATATCTCCCGCCTGCGCTCAATGGAATACAGGTTTAGGCTCTTTAGTCGGTCCTAATAGTTTAGATGTTTTACCGAGTGGATTCTAGCAGTAAAAGATCTCTGCACGCTTTCCAGGTCAGCAATTTCTCTAGCTTTGAAAGGGGCTGTCATTGTGCAGCAGTACTCCACTCTAGAGAGCTCTAGCGTCGTGAAAAGCATCATCGGTATAGCATCTCTAGTGTGAAAAGTTCTTGTTATCCAACTTGTCATTTTTCTTGCAGTTGTGACGGCTACTTTATTGTGTTCTTTAAAGGTAAGGTCTGCCGACATGAGTACATCCAGATCCTTTACATTGCATTTTCGTTCTATGTTACGAATTGCCTGAGTTTTGTACGTGGTTTCCGTTTTTATCTTTTAATTTTTTCCGTAGCGCATGAGCTGGAGGGAGGAAATTATCAAGGGAAAGCGCCAAGCTAAATGGCGCCAAATTGTTAGGCGGAGGGTGGCATAAACTTTACGTCGCCCCCCCCCCTCTACTGGTGGGGGCTTGGGGGGTAGTCAAAACTGGAAGCCACCCAACGCCGCTAAGGGTCACCATCCCAAACTTTTTTAAGCCTAGAGATAAAACAACGGGTAATCCGATCACAACGCATGAAGCGCTCGCTGTGCACTTGAGGATTAAAACTGGTAAGTGGGGCTCCAATTTTGAGAGGAACTCTGGTACCTCAGCGTTCCTCTCAAATAATTGCTTGCAAGACTACGAGGCATTTGAATAATGTGGGAAATAACCTTGAAAAATAGGGGTGCAATCAGTATTCTACGGGGACAATTTCATATACATTAAAAGCGCAAGGTGTACCAATCTTAAGGTTATCTTGAGATGATTTCGGGCTTTCGTGTCCCGCGGCCCGGTCCTCGACCAGGCCTCCACCCCTAGGAAGCAGCCCGTGACAGCTAACTCCCAGGTACCTATTTACTGCCAGGTAACAGTGGGCATCAGGTGAAAGAAACTCTGCCCATTGTTTCTCGCCGGCGCCCGGCATCGAACCCGGGACCACAGGATCACGCGTCCAGTGTTATATCCGCTCAGCCGCCGGTTCCAAAGAGTGAAGTTGATAAACACACACAAGAGTACACTCCCAACTGGTTTGGGAGGAGCAGCACCAGCAACCAAGAGTCTGGTTGATCAGAATGTCAAACAGGAGACAAAATCAGGGATCGGGGCAGCGAGGGCACGCATCTCTGGGAACCAGCTTCAAGTAGGCTCAAGTAATGACTCAGATGTCAACGAGGTAATAACGAATATAAGCGACTGCAGTAAGGTGGCATCCGTAACCCGGACCGAGTAATTGTCATCTTCACTAACGAGGCGAGCTGCAATTATCTCCCCTCCTCCCTTCCCTTCTCTCGCCAGCTCTCTTACAGAGGAGCTCTACAATCAATACTTGACAGTGTTTCCACAGAAGGTGACGACGGCTGTGTGTGTGTGTGTGGGGGGGGGGGGTGTATTCACCTAGTTGTGCTTGGGGGGGGGGGGGTGTATTCACCTAGTTGTGCTTGGGGGGGGTGTATTCACCTAGTTGTGCTTGGGGGAGTTGAGCTCTGCTCTTTCGGCCCGCGTCTCAGCTGTCAATCAACTGTTTCTACTACTATCCCCCCCCCACACACACACACACACACCAGGAAGCAGCCCGTGACAGCTGACTAAGTCCCAGGTACCTATTTACTGTTAGGTAACAGGGGCATCAGGGTGAAAAAAACTCTGCCCATTGTTTCTCACCGGTGCCCGGGATCGAACCCGGGACCACAGGATCACGCGTCCAGTGTTCTGTCCGCTCAGCCGCCGGCTCCCTAAGGAGTAAGGAAAGGGGTAAGCTAGAGGTAAGGTGACTGGCGAGGACGACAGCAGGAAGGAGAGCCCAGTATGCATGATGCGCACACTCACAAGGTCTACGTCATCCCGCAAGTCTTGGAAGGTATACCTTACCTTGAGGTTACCTTGACGTGCTTCCGGGGCTTAGCGTCCCCGCGGCCCGATCGTCGACTATTACAGACTACAGACTATTACAGACAGTATTACGGTATTACAGACTCTCACGCTTAATCCAGACAGTATGTCACACTACCGTCACCAGCCATCCAGGCCAAGGTTGCCGTCTTCCAACCAAGGTAATTATTTACAAACCAGTTAAAACACAATGTTTCCATTCATTTAATTGTTACATTCCCCCCTCACTGTCGAGAGTAGACAGGCCAGAAGCCTCCCTGTGTGCTCCGTGGGCCACTACGGTAGTGCACGACCCTCGAGCTAGCGAGAAGCTAGTTAAATTAAAGCTAGTGGTAACATGCGCGCTGGGAACCGCCACTCTTCCGCTGCCTATCCTAGAGGTAGATCCCCCCCTGGTGCTACCTATGGTAGCGGAAGATCCCCCCTGGTGCTACCTATGGTAGCGGAAGATCCCCCCTGGTGCTACCTATGGTAGCGGAAGATCCCCCCTGGTGCTACCTATGGTAGCGGAAGATCCCCCCTGGTGCTACCTATGGTAGCGGAAGATCCCCCCCTGGTGCTACCTATGGTAGCGGAAGATCCCCCCTGGTGCTACCTATGGAACTCGCTACAATGACCCAGGCAAACTCTACTCATCATAATGTTTTGAAGTTAGAGACATTTTCCAACTCCTGGCACGGCTCCAGGAGGAAAGGTTGTACGTGCTCAAGTTAATGTGGAGCCTGGCGAATCCTAAAGAGCCGGAGATTAAACAAAATATCAAGTTTCCTACAGGATATTACCGAGATGCCCCCCCCCCCTTGCGCAACTTGTGTCACCATTCCCTGGACAAGAGACCTTAAGCCCTTGCCAGCAATCGTCGCCGCCGCCCTCCAGGACAACAACATAATTCCCCACCTTAAAGATCGAAAGAGAGCCTGTGCCACAGTGCTATATTAAATTTATTCCTCAATTACTTAATCTTGGCGAAGGAAGGAGCACTAATGTAGAGCATCACTAGGGACCTCAGCATCGAGACATGTGAACACTAAAGGGATGACCAACAAACGTCGGTATTCGGCCTTCCCCAGAAGCCCTATGGACCCTATCCCCCCCACACAAAACAAAAACACGCATGTTTGTTCCCCCTCACTAACGACAAACAGCGCCCCCCCCTCCCACAAGGCAAGTGGCTCATCCACCCTGCCAACCGTCATTCCGGCTTCACGACTGTATCATCCGTGTTGCAAGGCGGATGACAGGGTACAAGGACGGTGCTCTCAATGATGCAGGTGGGTGGGTGACAGAAGATAGGTGGGAGGATGACGGGATGAAGGTGGGTGGCGGATACTAACTGGAGACAAGAGATGGATGGCAGGAGGAGGGGGGGGGGCGATGCTCTGGGGTTGAAGACAAGAGCGGGGCCCTGAGAGCTCGCTCTGTGGGAGTTAAACAATTCAAAGTTTGTTGTTAAACTTACAAATGGTGACAAAATTTGGTCGTCAAGAAATTCCCAAGTTCCGCGAGTTCAACTTGCTGGGTAATAGGGTTTTATGGACTATGGAAACTATTACCTGTAGTTTGCCTGAAGTCTGTTCTACTCCGGACTGGGTCCAGGGTTGTCTTGTGGTAAAATCTTAAAGGGTGTTGCTTGGAGGTGCCTGCAGGCCCACACCCAGTTGGTCCGGCACTTACTGCCACAACCTGTCCAACTGCCTCTGAAAACCTCTACTGGTATTCTGGCAATATTTCTTATTTGGTGGGAAGAAGTTTAAGAGCCTCCCAGTACCCTCCGTGTGTCACGTGATACGCCATTCTCCTTTGCTGAGGATACATCTTTGAGCGCTTTCAGACCGTCCCAGTAGCTTAGGTGATTTTTTTTTTTGCTGTATGTATGCATGCCGTCCAGCAGTCGAACATTTTGCAATGGAGGCGTCTTATTGTGTTTGCAGAAGGTGCGTACTCCACACTAGGGTAATGGTGCTCCCTTCAGGAGGCACCTGTATCATGCACACACTGACCCGATTCTTGAGAGGCACTTTGAATAGTTTGGGCGATTGAAGAGCAAACATTTCCTTAAAGTGTGGTGATAATGTGTGGTGGGAGAGGGGCGGGTGCCACACTGGGCGGCTGACAAGAGACAGGGGTGTCTTGAGGTGCGCCTGGCCGCCGGGACCTGCACCACCACACTAAGCCCTTGATGTTGCTGTGTACCTTGTGTGCATTCCTGGGATCAATAATGTTCTCGCGGCCCCATCTCTGACCAGGCCTCCTGGTTTGTAGTCTGGTCAACCAGGCTGTTAGACGCCGCTGCTCGCAGTCTTGACCTATGAATCATACACTGGTTGATCAGGTATTTATCAAGTTCTCCCTTGAACGCCTTGGGGGATTGGGGTCCCCTTATGTTTAGAGGCGAGTTCTGAACAGTCTTGGGCCCTTGATGTGATAGAATTGTACCTTTCCTTTTCGTCAGGGATATTTTCCACATCCGGACATGCCTTCTGGCCTCGTGAGGAGTTATTTCCCTGTGCTGATTACGAACCAGTGCCACTTAATATTTTCAATGTAAATTATTGTATTTCTCGCGCTCTAGAGAATACCGTTTGAGGAATTGTAAACGTTCAGATGATTTATTGAATGGATTCGGGCAGTGCATCTAAGATCTCTGCACGTTCTCCAGCGTAGGATGGACAAGAATATTCCACCCTAGGGTGCGTTCATATCTCAAGTACCACCACTGGTTTGGTATCCTTTGTTGAAAGCGTGTTGAAGGATGACTGGCGAAAAGCAAGTTATGATGAGTTATCAAACAACAAACACCTTATGAAGGCAACACAATAGCGGTTCTTATCGTAATGGAAGGTCAAAGATCAGCTGCAGGAATCTGACGAAGGAGCTGGTGGGCCTGACAGGCTCTCGCTATGGATCCTTAAGGAAGCTGCAGACAGTGCGCGCCAACTCTATGAGGTCATCGATCATCGCCAAATGATAGATAGGGCGACAATGTTTGGGTCGAGCAGTGACGTAACCAGATACTGAGAGCCACAGGAATGTGAGTAAACACTTCGGTGTAAGGGCACACAACGCAGAAGTAGAAGAGCAAATAATAAGAGGCCGACAATGGGAAGGAGGAGCCCAGGAGTTGAAGCTGGGTCTTGCAAACTATGCTAAGTAGACTCTCCAACAAGGTACACTGTTCGTAAAGGCTCCTGCAGGGTACCAGGAGATACATTAGAAATGATGTTAAAGGGAAGATAAAAGCGGTGGAGAGGTCTGGAGTGTGCAGGAACTGGTGGTACTCACCTAGTTGTGCTTCCGGGGGGGGGGTGAGCTTCGGCTCTTTGGTCCCGTCTTTCAACTGTCAATC
>WNGS01000337.1:1396040-1399624 GCA_020271785.1 Procambarus virginalis | reverse complement strand
ACATATCCATATATTAAAACATTGATTGTAACCATGATATATATGTGCTTCAGCCTACAGTTTAGACCTATTGTCTTATGTATGACCCTCTGTCCTGCGTGACAGTGACTACTAGCATTATCCTCACTTAATCAGACTATCAAAATCCTCAGATTAGGCAAAATTGTAATTAATTTTGTCAATAAAGATGTTAATAATAATAATCCAAGTAGCGACTGCCAAGATGTAGCAGCTAAACTGGTGTCGACGGAGAGATAGCGGTCAGATGATGGTTGGGCACTAGTGGCTCAAACGCTTAGGCTCAAGCTGCAGGCGAGGAGTCTCAATAACGTGGTTGAAAAATGTTGACCAGACCACACACTAGAAAGTGAAGGTACGACGACGTTTCGGTCAGTCCTGGACCACCCTCAAGTCGATTGTGATCTTAGGCTCAGCCTTGGACCAAGTTATTACAAGTCGAACCTGGCCTCAGGCCAGGCTCGGGGAGCAGAACTACTCCCAGAACCCTCTCCAGGTATGCTCCAGGCATTCTCCAGGTATGCTCCAGGCATTCTCCAGGTATGCTCCAGGCATTCTCCAGGTATGCAGGGACACAGGTGACGACGGACACTCCCGGCAGCTCACCACAGTTGGTTCACTTAATCAAATAGTTCACACCCTTCCCCAAAGTTTTTAGAGATTATTAAGATAACACTTGATTCCTCTTGATCCAAAGTCCCCCGAGAACGTTGAAATTTCAGGGTTACCTCGCTTCAACTATATGTAATAATCCAAATTTGAATAAAGGATTTGGATATTGAGTTTAATTGTGCGATAGTTAATTTGACATTGCCAGGCGCTCGGTGCCGTGATTATTTCCTCTAGCCCAAGAAAGAGAAATATGGCCACTGACATGTCAGCTGGGAAAATCACCCACTCACAAACACATCCATTGTTACCATTGCTCTTGACACACACACACACGGCGTCAAATTTCAATCAAATCCATAAAGTTTACTTAAATTTTACACCAAGAGTTTTGTTCTACTTCCCGGGCTAATTAATCTCTAATAATGTTGACCAATCCACACTAGAAAATGAAGGGACGAAGACGTTTCGGTCCGGCCTGACTTGAGAACCCTGACACAATCGACTTGAGAATGGTGTGTGTGTGGATTGGTCAACATACTTCAGCCACGTTATTGTGACTCATCGCCTGCAATCTCTAATACTCTCTCAGTACCTGTGCTAGAGATATGTTCACTTCATTATAAGTACGAGTTCCAGGAATCAGACAAGGGAGGCAGGAAGCATGGATAGGTTGGCAACTATTCAAAGTGATGGGCAACACCAACAGGTGACAACAGGGAGTCGGCCGGCCGAGCGGACAGCACACTGGACTTGTGATCCTGTGATCCGGGTTCGATCCCGGGCGCCGGCGAGAAACAATGGGCAGAGTTTCTTTCACCCTATGCCCCTGTTACCTAGCAGTAAAATAGGTACCTGGGTGTTAGTCAGCTGTCACGGGCTGCTTCCTGGGGGTGGAGGCCTGGTCGAGGACCGGGCCGCGGGAGCACTAAAGCCCCGAAATCATCTCAAGATAACCTCAAGATAACCAAGACATAGTACGTGGGAGGAGTGGGGTGAAGTGTGGGAGGAGTGGGTAAAGGATGGGTGAACTGTCCTGACATGCTTAAAAGTCTGGCACAAGTGGAGCGTAGTTAGGTGGACCAGGAACCCCCCTCCCCACCCGCAGGTACCTGGTTGATACCTGGTTGATGGGCTCTGGAAGTTCTTCTACTCCCAAGCCCAGCCCGAGGCCAGGCTTGACTTGTGAGAGTTTGGTCCACTAGGCTGTTGCTTGGAGCAGCCCGCAGGCCCACATACCCACCACAGCCCGGTTGGTCCGGCACTCCTTGGAGGAATAAATCTAGTTTCCTCTTGAAGATGTCCACGGTTGTTCCTGTAATATTTCTTATGCTTGCTGGGAGGACGTTGAACGCGGACCTTTGATGTTTATACAGTGTTCTCTGTGCTTATGACACCCCTATATGGCAGGTGGGGAGATTGGCGGAGAGTGGGGACAAGGACCTCCCCCACCACCAGCAGGTGGGGGTGTGGGACCAGGACCTCCCCCACCACCAGCAGGTGGGGGTGTGGGACCAGGACCTCCCCAACCACCAGCAGGTGGGGGTGTGTGGGAGTGTGGGACCAGGACCACCCCCACCACCAGCAGGTGGGGGTGTGTGGGAGTGTGGGACCAGGACCACCCCCACCACCAGCAGGTGGGGGTGGGTGGGAGTGTGGGACCAGGACCACCCCCACCACCAGCAGGTGGGGGTGGGTGGGAGTGTGGGACCAGGACCACCACATCACTATTGATCCCCAGGGTGTGTGCTCTCCCCTCCTCTACCCCGTGCTCTTCACGCTGACCCAAACACCCTACACCACTTGTGGCCTCACACTGCCCCAACACACCGTGGCCTCACACTGCCCCAACACACCGTGGCCTCACACTGCCCCAACACACCGTGGCCTCACACTGCCCCAACACACCGTGGCCTCACACTGCCCCAACACACCGTGGCCTCACACTGCCCCAACACACCGTGGCCTCACACTGCCCAAACACCCCGTGGCCTCACACTGCCCAAACACACCGTGGCCCCACACTGCCCCAACACACCGTGGCCCCACACTGCCCCAACACACCGTGGCCCCACACTGCCCCAACACACCGTGGCCCCACACTGCCCCAACACACCGTGGCCCCACACTGCCCCAACACACCGTGGCCTCACACTGCCCCAACACACCGTGGCCCCACACTGCCCAAACACACCGTGGCCCCACACTGCCCAAACACACCGTGGCCCCACACTGCCCAAACACACCGTGGCCTCACACTGCCCCAACACACCGTGGCCTCACACTGCCCCAACACACCGTGGCCTCACACTGCCCCAACACACCGTGGCCTCACACTGCCCCAACACACCGTGGCCTCACACTGCCCCAACACACCGTGGCCTCACACTGCCCCAACACACCGTGGCCTCACACTGCCCCAACACACCGTGGCCTCACACTGCCCCAACACACCGTGGCCTCACACTGCCCCAACACACCGTGGCCTCACACTGCCCCAACACACCGTGGCCTCACACTGCCCCAACACACCGTGGCCTCACACTGCCCCAACACACCGTGGCCTCACACTGCCCCAACACACCGTGGCCTCACACTGCCCCAACACACCGTGGCCTCACACTGCCCCAACACACCGTGGCCTCACACTGCCCCAACACACCGTGGCCTCACACTGCCCCAACACACCGTGGCCTCACACTGCCCCAACACACCGTGGCCCCACACTGCGCCAACACACCGTGGCCTCACACTGCCCCAACACACCGTGGCCTCACACTGCCCCAACACACCGTGGCCTCACACTGCCCCAACACACCGTGGCCTCACACTGCCCCAACACACCGTGGCCTCACACTGCCCCAACACACCGTGGCCTCACACTGCCCCAACACACCGTGGCCTCACACTGCCCCAACACACCGTGGCCCCACACTGCGCCAACACACCGTGGCCTC
>WNGS01000337.1:1386040-1393540 GCA_020271785.1 Procambarus virginalis | reverse complement strand
GAGGACTGAACAACATTCCATACGAGACAGCAGCAGTGCTCGGAAGAGTACAATCACTGGTCCGCCATCCCTTGTTCTAGAGGTGCTCATTATCCACCCTATCATTGTCCTAGCTTTACGGGCTATTCATGCCCGTGCCACCTCTTGGGTGGCTTAATCTTTATCAATCAATCTGTCCTGACCGTTGCAAGCTTTGTATATTGTGCTCTCTCAAAGTTACATCTTCCGACATTATTATTTAAGGCCTTCGACTTGGTCATTTTCTTTCTATGACACTATCGGACTTAAATTTAAATTTACTATCGGACAGTTGAACGCCATTTTCCGCGGGCCCATTGGAGGGTTATCTTAATATCAGTTCGTAAATATTCTGCATCTTTCTCAGAGGCAATTTTTATGCTTATTTTGGTGTCGTCTGCGAACGATGGCATAAAACTGTGCCTTGTATTCCTGTCTATGATTTATGTGAGGATAAGTTACAACAGTGGTGTCATAACCGTACCTTAAATCACTGCAAAAGCCAACTTTAGGCTGTGGCATTGAAACTATGGAAATTTACAAATGATAATTCAGTAAACCTGATTGGTTACTGGGTTGTAAATAAATACTGGAGATCCCAATAGGGATCGGCTGGGGTTCGAACCTGTCCCAGTGTTAAACATATCACTACTTTAAGAGTCCAGCATGTACCCCAAACAGTTATGGTTGTGACCCTAAACTCTCCCGTTAACCCAGTTCCTTGTACTAGTTATCTTGAGGTTATCTTGAGATGATTTCGGGGCTTTTTAGTGTCCCCGCGGCCCGGTCCTCGACCAGGCCTCCACCCCAGGAAGCAGCTCGTGACAGCTGACTAACACCCAGGCACCTGTTTTACTGCTAGGTAAGAGGGGCATAGGGTGAAAGAAACTCTGCCTATTGTTTCTCGCCGGCGCCTGGGATCGAACCCAGGACCCCAGTGCTGGGTCACTTGGAACCTAGTGTTGTCATTTGCGCCGTACAATTATCATAGAAGCTTGTAGCGCCCAGAAATACCCCCCCCCCCCTCCACAGACTATAAACAAATATTTCTGTCCCAAATATCTGATGCATTTTTACCAAGAATTCAAGAATACTTTGATGTATTCTTTGGTAAGTGAAGGGTTAGACGATAAGCCTCCTTGTTCCGGCGCTGAAGGATGGTATCTATTCTTGACAACCCGTCCTCCGAATTGACAGTACGTTTTAATACTAAGTGTAATATGTACATTTCCTGACTGGCATACATTGTACATAATTGCACTTATGGGGCTGTTACATTTCCCTCCCNTTATAGAGTAACGTCACCACAGTTTTTATTTTTGACTTTTTTGTTTGCCACTGTACATAGCCAAGGAATTGTCTTACTCATAATTTGTATTTTCCGTGTGTATATTATTTGGTATCTCTCTCGTCTCATTTCTAGTTCTTCTACTCCCTGGATACTGGGCTAAGATTTCTTGCAGTACATCATTATGAACGAAGTACTGACACATTTTTGATCATTAGCAGTTAGCTCACAGGATACGGAGGGGTCCAACGGTACACAGGAGGGGGTCCAACGGTACACAGGAGGGGGTCCAACGGTACACAGGAGGGGGTCCAACGGTACACAGGAGGGGGTCCAACGGTACACAGGAGGGGGACCAACGGTACACAGGAGGGGGACCAACGGTACACAGGAGGGGGACCAACGGTACACAGGAGGGGGACCAACGGTACACAGGAGGGGGACCAACGGTACACAGGAGGGGGACCAACGGTACACAGGAGGGGGACCAACGGTACACAGGAGGGGGTCAAACGCTACATGTTGTCATGAACGCCGGAGGCTTTAAAGGATGTGAAGGGTGTGGCCGTTCTGTAATACGGGAATGTGCCTCCCAACCCCAAGTAACTGCTATATAGGCTCCAGAGCCTATTGGTAGGTCTCATCTACTATATATGGAATTGCCTTCCCTACTTCACTTATATTTATATAAATAACGTATATTCACTTATACTTCTTAGTGCACTCCATTTACCCACCATCCTGATACTGATAACAAAAAATAAAACATGTACAATGGGGGTTGCCAGCTGGTGGTGGGATGTTGTGATTGATGTTAATTATGTTGATGCCAGAGTACCGAGAACCGATGTCTGCAAAAGCGCACCCTCCCCCCCCACACACACACACACACACACAAAAACACACACAGCAACACACACAACGGTCCTGGTAGCCTGGTGGATAGCGCACATGACTCTTAATTCTGTGGCGCGGGTTCGATTCCCGCACCAGGCAGAAACTAATGGGCCAAGTTTGTCACCCTGAATGCCCCTGTTACCTAGCAGTAAATAGGTACCAGGGAGTTAGTCAGCTGTCACGGGCTGCTTCCTGGTGGGTGGGTGGGTGTTGTGTGTGTGTGTGTGTGTGTGTGTGTGTGTGTGTGTGTGTGTGTCGTGAGGAAAAAAAAATAGTTAGTAAACAGTCAACCAGGTATCAACCAGTTGATTGACAGCTGAGGCGGGCCGAAAGAGCAAAGCTCAACCCCCGCAAACACAACTAGGCGAATACACACACACACACACACACACACACACACACACACACACACAGCTTTACACCTGGGAGCTTAGTTGGGATTATCACATTCAAACTGAACACACTCCTGCTATCTCCTGGCGTAGAGAGTTGTGCAGCCCCGTGACGCAGAGTGACACACACACACACAGAGGTGCAGTAAGCGTCGCACACACACAACATTTCCCTCACGTACGCTACCGCCAGCCACGGGAGACGCAGCTCCCAGGCGGACCAAGCAAGCCATGATGAACACGTCCAGCATGATGGGTGACATGAGCAATGGCCACCACCAGTAACGTTGGCAACGGGCACAGTGCTAATACCAGGGGGAGGGGGGGGAGAGGAAACCACCCTCCGTAACGGTTTTTAGGGGGAGGTGGGGGGGGGGGGGAAGGCAGGCTAGGTGCACCGACTCTCTCTCTCTCTCTCTCTCTCTCTCTCTCTCTCTCTCTCTCTCTCTCTCTCTCTCCCCGGGGGGCCGGTGGCCGAGCGGACAGCACGCTGGACACGTGATCCTGTGGCCCCGGGTTCAATCCCGGGCGCCGGCGAGAAACGATGGGCAGACTTACTTTCACCCTATGCCCCTGTTACCTAGCAGTAAATAGGTACCTGGGAGTTAGTCAGCTGTCACGGGCTGCGTGGTGTGTGTGTGTGTGTGTGTGTGTGTGTGTGTGAGAAGGGGGGGGGAGAGAAAATAAATGTATGTTTTACAAGAGCTAGTAGCTCGATTCTGCAGACACAAATAGTGAATACAAATAGTAAACACACACACGCGCTCACACACCAACATTTGGGATGGCAAAAGGTCAGAGGATGAATCACAGTATCCCGCTACGCTCCGCTGACTATCTGACCAACGTTTGCTGTTCTCGCTACACCACCACAACCACCACAACCCAACTACCATTATATAACTCAACCAGGAAGCTCCAGTCGACCGAGTGCAGACAACATGCACCCACCATCTACCCCCTGCCAGCGACCACCACCTAACTTTTAAAGTAAAGTTGCAATTTCCAAGGCCAAATGAACAATGAACAATACATGGCCGGCCAGGTAATAAATAGCGATGGCCTCTGAAGTGTAGGTTTCCCAACAGTCACCAGGATGCCGTTACTTTAGCGTGACGGTATTAAACTCTTCAAGATAAAACACTATAATTGAATTTGAAACTAGTACCTGGGCTAGTGCTAGTTACTGAAGAATGTCATGCAAAACTAGGTGCTCATAAGAAAGAAATATCACAACAGATCCTCATGTCTGACATTCAGACTAGAAGGGTCCAATGTAGTGCGCGTAGATCAGACAAATATGAGTGCAATGTTAGGTACCCCTGGCTGGAATATCTCACGGTAGAAATAGGATGAAGTGATGAGTGCAAGGAAAGTAATGATTGCAGAGAGTGCAATGAATAGCTAGTGTTGTGGAGGAGGGGGGCATTGACCCCCCCGTAACCATCGCTGGGTAGGTAGATGGTGCTATTATTACTGGCTGGTGTCACGTAACGAGTGTTGCATCGTATCATACGTAGCACACAAGCAACGCAATGCCTGCAAGTTGCACACCGTTACCAGGTTGATGGGGTTCTGGGACTAAGGACCTCCAGGCCTCTGGGGCCAAAGCACTCTGGGGGAATGAAGCGTCATTGTCATCACATCAAGAATAATTAGCCAGTGTATGCGAGATCGATACAGGCCGGGTGACTGCAACCTGGCTTGGTGACACCACTCTCCCGGCCTCGGGTGATGACACAGTCTCTGCTCAGCGTGTGCGGGGGCAGCACCACGGAACGCCATGCAACTTCAAACATTTGTGACAATGAGTCACCGACGCAGGAGACGTGGATTTATGTTAGAAAATCAGCGGAGCCCAGTACGCTCAACTGTACAGTAACCAAGTACTTGGTTATTTACTGTTCCGTTGGTGTAGTGTGGACATACGCCATGTGTCAATAAACCTTCTGTTTGTAGAACTTCCCATTATTTACTAAACCTGATTTACTCAACATGTGTTATTTGTGTACACCAAAACTGACTACATACATTTTTGGGTGGGGGGGTGGGGGGGGGATATGGAGGAAGGAGAGGCGAAGATGAAGAGAAGTTTAGAAGTGGGAAATACAGTGAGAGGTATGAAAGCAGGCGGGCTGTCCGCCTTGCTGACACGATGTGTGGGTGTTGGCAGCTAAGTTAAGCTGGCTCCCTCTTGTCAGGGAGCTGTGAGTGTGCGAGAGGTTCTTCACATGTGTTTCACCATATATGGATGTCTATAGATTAGTACTGTGTAGCACTCATATACACACACACACACACACCCACCCATGCTTCCACACATGTTCTGTTTAAGGCTACTTAATTTATTACTATTTATTGATTTACCAATACATAACGATGAGGAACCTTCCACTAAAGGTTATCCCGACTAAGGTGGCCCTCTGAGCCAGGAGGGGAGTGTGGGGCCAGCACCATGACCTACACACAAGTACAGGGCTGCCTATCTGAACTGGTGTAGGTGCCGCTGTTCAGATATCGCCAGCGAGGAGTGGTCCGACTGGTAATCTTACTCACCAAGCTGTGATAGCTTCTTACAGAAGCAGTCACAATACCCGATGGTTCAACAGCCTTGTGTCTACGTTACTTAGACCAGCTTGGCCAAACTTGTTCCTGCCTCAGGGTATGACTAACTCTCTCCAACCAGCGGGCATAAATACTAGCCAACCCCCAACTCCTCCCCCTCCATTTCAACAAATAACTAAAGCCAAAGTAGCAGCCGAGGCGTCAGTGATACATAAATATTCTTTTTTGCTCTTGCTGTACAGTGTCTACGCTTCCCCTTTACTGGTTATACCAGTGTACAACACGTTGAGGTGAACGGTGGAGCCGGTAGGTACGGACAGGGGAGAGGTGCAGGGGGGAGGAAACGAGACAAGGAGAGAGGGGGTTAATAAGGCTGCGGTTGAATAACATCCTGCAAAGGCAGATGCCCAAGGGAGAGTATGACAGAAGGCAAAGCAGAGAGGGAGAGGGCGGGAGGGAGGTGGAAAGGGCGGGAGAGAGGGAGGGAGGAGGATAACCGAGAAAGGCGAACAAGAAGGAATAACAGACGACATTGTACCTGGTTGATGGGGTACAAGAACGCCACGAGAACGGAAATTGTAATGTTAAGTAATACTGAGGAAGAGTTGCAAGCGAGGGAAACCTGCAGAAATATGAAGAGTTGCAAGCTAACAGGTGCTGACACTGTGTTCTCATTTAGATAAATTTGCGGGAGGTGAGCTACGGCTCTTGGGTCCCGCCACTAAACCCTTAATTGACTGGTATATAAATTCCGAGCCTATCGTGCCCTGCACAAAACAAAATCACACTAACGCGATGTATCAATGAGAAAATTCACTGTAACAATGCGGGGATTCGAACCAGCAACCTAGGTACTGCCAAGCATACATTTGGCATCTGAACCAATATATGATATAAGTAATGTAACGTAGAATTCAACTGAATCCACTAATGGGTCTTGTGACACCGAGCTGACGCCAAAATAGATTTCTTGACTTTTCCTACTGTGCTCTGAATGTTCTAATCCTGACACTGGCCTAATTATTTATGGTGTGGCTGTGGCTCAACTGGGTACTTTGTTTTCATCTGTGCCCCTTTGTTCGAACACTAAATAGTTTGTCCTTGTGTTTGCCCTATCAATTCCTCTGAGCATTTACTATGCAGTAATCACATATCACGATCTTTGAACAAAAAGCTTAGAACGTGAGAGTAAACACGGAAGGAGAGACCCTAATCTCCGTCGCTGACACCATTAGATATCTGGATGGTTCAGCCTCCACAGAAGCAGCATATCGATGATCAACACCGGAGCGCCATCACATCGGCCATACCCAACCACTTGGGCTGGACGGTAGAGTGACGGTCTCGCTTCATGCAGGTCGGCGTTCAATCCCCAACCGTCTAAGTGGTTGGGCACCATTCCTTTCCCTCGTCCCATTCCAAATCCTAATCCTTACCCTTTCCAAGTGCTATATAGTCGTAATATACTTGGCGCTCTCTCCTGATAGTTCCCTTCCATTACAGCCCGCTCCTGTGCCAGGTAAGTGCACTATGGGCTCGCCATAGCCCGTGCTACTTGGAACTCTTTGTTCCCAGTAGCTGAATCTAAAAACAACAATAATGACTTTGGGCTATTCATGCCCGTGCCACCACTTGGGTGGCTTAATCTTCATCAATCAGGAATAAGGACGTGTCTAATTACCTTACAGCGGGTATCAGTCCTTGCTAGTTTCATCAGCTATTTTAGATAAACCACTATTTTCAATTTATCTATGCACAGATTTTTTTCAGTAAATTATTTTTGTTCCATTGGTATGCATTTTGGGCCTTTAGTATATGTAAATGTGTAGGAACATTCGTCAACACTGTGATGCCTGTGTTGCTGGCATGTTGCTGGCATGTTGCAGCCATCATCTCTGGCCCACCTGTCGTGCTCTCGGGGGTAAATATAACCTCTCCAGTAATACCTCAATTCGTCATAATCATCTCTCTAAAAATCTGGCAGCCTCGATGTTTTTTCTGAACCTTTCCACGCTATGTTAAATATGATCCTTTACCAACACGAACATAAATATTGTTTCCCCATCTTGATTTTGTATTCATTCTTCATCTATAAGATAATGTGATTATGCGTCCATTGTTGGAAGCCCAATGCTTACCTTGCGATGATTTCGGGCGCCACGTCCCTGCGGCCCGGTCCTCGACCAGGCCTCCTGGTTGCTGTTGCTTGGATGTTAAAGTTCGCTACGCGGAACAAAAAGTTCCAATAAGCACGGGCTATGGCGAGCCTGTTTTTTTTCTTCTGAAGCCAGCCTCACGTCAAACTTTAGGAGCACTCGCGGGCCAGTTGGCTGGATCCAG
>WNGS01000337.1:1340865-1368207 GCA_020271785.1 Procambarus virginalis | reverse complement strand
AGTAAGTAATAAGTAATATTACTTTGCAGTAATATTACGAGCAGTAATAAACCTCTATATATTATGCAGTTTGGACATGCCAAAGATGTGAGGACCTCTGAATATTTACACAAGAATACACGATCCCTGAAGAGTCCTTAGAGCCACATCCACCGTGTTTAAATATCATTATCCGCTATATACTGTTGCTGTCAATCCGGGCAGCCTTACTATACCATGATCTTTTATATGATCTATGGTACACATTGAGTGCCATTCTTATCCAGTTACCTGGATAGTACCTGGAGTGGGTTCTGAAGAGTTGTTCCGCTTCCCAAGCCGGCCTGGAGCAGGTTTTGAGAGCTTGGTCCAACTGGCTGTTGCCTGGAGCGGCCCGTCGGCTCTCTTATCCACTACAACTCGGTTGGTCCAGCATTTCTTGCAGGAAACTCTAATCTTCCAACAGCTTGGTTGACCACATCACCAAGCAAGGAGACCTGGTCAGAGACCGGACCGCGATGTTATTGAGCCTCGGAACCATTTCATGGTATAATAACGACGAACTACTATACTTTTAAAGCAATAGACAAGGCGCATCAGTATCAACACTGATCCACACATCACAAATGTGTCTTGGAGCCTCTCCCAGCCGAAGGGAGGGGGAACTATCAGGGGAAAGGGCCAACATTACGACAATATAGCACTGGGAATCAGGATAAGGATTTGGGATGGGACGGCGTGAAGGAATGGTGCCCAACCACTTGGAAGGTCGGGGATTGAACGCCGACTTGCATGAAACGAGAAATGACTCGTGGTCATCACGCACACTGTACCGTGAGCACTAGCACGCCGTCCATGTGACGTGCTGACAACATGCTAAGGGAGCCGGTCGGCCGAGCGGACAGCACGCTGGACTTGTGATCCTGTGGTCCTGGGTTCGATCCCAGGCGCCGGCGAGAGAAACAATGGGCAGAGTTTCTTTCGCCCTATTCCCCTGTTACCTAGCAGTAAAAATAGGTACCTGGGTGTTAGTCAGCTGTCACGGGCTGCTTCCTGGGGGTGGAGGCCTGGTCGAGGACCGGGCCGCGGGGACACTAAAAAGCCCCGAAATCATCTCAAGATAACCTCAAGATAACTCCAACGGTCTCTGAATCTTCCTATGCTCGCGTTGCACACACTCCTGAAGGCACCGTCACATCTATTATGTATGATGCGAGACTTTGTTTAATTCCCCTTTTCTCATACAAAGTTGGTAAGGAGTGACCTAAATAATATTTATACTATAGCGATTAATGCTACACTTGAGAGGGAAAGTATCGGAGAAGATATTAAAAAACAGTTAGTTAACACCTCAACCATAACGAGCTCTTTAACGAACTCTTAAGTAGGATATTAAGTTTGAACAGCAAGAAAATCAAAAGTCAAATAATGGCGAAAGGGATTAACTCCAAAACGAATGAATATTTATATTTTATACAAGTACGCGTGCGTGCGTTCCTGGGTGTTCGTGTGCGTGCGTGCGTGCGTGCGTTCCTGCGTGTTCGTGTGCGTGCACAATCGAGCTATTAGCTCTTGGACCCCGCCTTTCTAACTAATCTATTTTTCCTTTTATTATATCTACTACATATATTTCTCTCTCACACACACACACACACACACACACACACACACACACACACACACACACACACACACACACACACACACACACAACCGTTCTGGGTTAAAGTAAGAAAGAATTCGTTGGTGTTACTCTAGAGGTGTGGCCACCGTCAGCACCACCAGGGAACACCGCCAGCACCACCAGGGAACACCGCCAGCACCACCAGGGAACACCGCCAGCACCACCAGGGAACACCGTCAGCACCACCAGGGAACACCGTCAGCACCACCAGGGAACACCGCCAGCACCACCAGGGAACACCGTCAGCACCACCAGGGAACACCGTCAGCACCACCAGGGAACACCGCCAGCACCACCAGGGAACACCGCCAGCACCACCAGGGAACACCGCCAGCACCACCAGGGAACACCGCCAGCACCACTAGGGAACACCGCCAGCACCACCAGGGAACACCGCCAGCACCACCAGGGAACACCGTCAGCACCACTAGGGAACACCGCCAGCACCACCAGGGAACACCGCCAGCACCACCAGGGAACACCGCCAGCACCACCAGGGAACACCGTCAGCACCACCAGGGAACACCGTCAGCACCACCAGGGAACACCGCCAGCACCACCAGGGAACACCGTCAGCACCACCAGGGAACACCGTCAGCACCACCAGGGAACACCGCCAGCACCACCAGGGAACACCGTCAGCACCACCAGGGAACACCGTCAGCACCACCAGGGAACACCGTCAGCACCACCAGGGAACACCGCCAGCACCACCAGGGAACACCGTCAGCACCACCAGGGAACACCGTCAGCACCACAGGTGTATCACACACACTTGCCATCACATGTAATCAGTATTAATGACACAAAGGTGGAGGCCTTCGGGAGGTAACTCAGGTTCCTACTCAAGTGCTGGGTTACCCTGGTCGCGCCTGCCGTGTGGTCACGTAGTGGTGGTAGTGCGGTTAACACACTCGCCTTGCACACCAGACGACCAGGGTTCCAATCTTGGGGAGGCTGGAAGGTCGTAGCCGCCTCCTCCCTTCTCTCACCACTGCCTGAGTACACAGAAGCAACTGGGGAACCTGGGGCCAGATTCACGTAGTAGTTACGCAAGTACTTACGAACGTGTACATCTTTCCTCAATCTTTGACGGCTTTGGTTACATTTATTAAAACAGTTTGCAAGCATGAAAACTTCCCAATCAACTGTTGTTATTGTTATAAACAGCCTCCTGGTGCCTTGGGGCTCATTACTGTTTAATAATTGTAAACAAAGCCGCCAAATATTGAGAAAAGATGTACAGGTTTGTAAGTGCTTGCGTAACTGCTTCGTGAATCTGGCCCCTGGAGTCCAAGCCTAAACGCCTCGACCCTTCCATCAAAATTACAGCACCTTACGGAGACTGTAGGGACATGTATACAAAATACAGAACAAAAAAATTAACCTCGCCTAGCCCAAATGTACACAGACTTAGATCAAATACAGTACATAAATGAACAATACAAGGCCCAGGAGAGGTTACGGTGTTGCCTTCCTATGTCACACCATCAATAACAATAGTATATAGAACGGAAACTTGGCCAGTGTGTCACACCATCAATAACAATAGTATATAGAACGGAAACTTAGCAACTGGTGTGACACACTGGCCAACACCGTACAAGATACTTGTTGAGAGATGCGTTGACGTCCTGACACAGAACAGGATCGCCCGCGGTTCCAATACTATAAGGTGTGAAGGATAGATGAAATTGTTTATGTAATAATCTAAGATGAGGTCTGATAAAGACCTTTTGTGCCCTCTGTAATGCTTTTTTGCGCTACCGCTCACAGGATTAGTATGGGGTGCACAATAAACTAGCCGCCTCCGGTGGCAACAATCAAAACGGTAAAATCATCCCTCGCGGCACTGATGCCCAGTTCGCATCCCTCCTGGCGTCGTTTCCTTGCTAACTGGAGCGTTAGTCATGTGCTTTTGTTGATGTTCCGTATTCACTGGGCAACTTGCTGTCTTTAATGGGAGTTACAATTTCCTCTAGTTTTATGTAGTTACTTTTGCTTTCGTAGGCGATGAATAAAGGTGTGAGCACTCCCTAGCCATGGCGCGCCGCCCACTGCAACACCGGCCTTACTGTTTCCTGTACATGAAAAATTTGTGACGTTACGATGCCTCCACTCCCTTACCGGGAGTCATGGAGCCCGCTCCCTCCAGCCTCACCCTCTATCCCGTTCATGCCCCTCTCACAACAAGGGATCAAGAGTCACACACGGGTCACACTCCTCAACCTCCCAGACCACACCTGACCTCGGGAATTTCCGCCTTATCTTGCGTCCTTCTAATGCTTGCCTGATACCTGTTTGATGGGGTTCTGGGAGTTCTACTACTCCCCAAGCCCGGCTTGATTTGTGAGTTTGGTCCACTGGGCTGTTGCTTGCAGCGGCCCGCAGGCCCACATATCCACCTTGTTGGTTCGGCACTCCTTGGAGAAAATTATCTAGTTTTCTCTTGAAGATGTCCACGGTTGTTCCGGCAATATTTCTTATGCTCGCTGGTAGGGTGTTGAACAACAGTGGACCTCTGATGTTTATACAGTGTTCTCTGGTTGTGCCTATGGCACCTATGGCTCCATACACACACCTGGTCGCCGCCACCGCCGCCTGTGTCTCCTGGCCAATTCTGCCTCTTGCGTGCTCCGGCTCCAAGGCTATTTATACCAGCATTTCTATTTTCTACTATCTTAAAGGAATGCAGAGCTAGCGCGCGCTGGAGTATTTTCATCCTTGACCTTTTGGCTGGCACTTCAACTTAAATCGGGTTCGCTCGTTTTTGTTTTGTCTTATTAAGGTGTTCATCACATACTCGCATAAATGACCATAATGTTCGGGACAAAAGAGCAGCGTGTTGGCGAGCTGTGGTCCAGTGATGGCACTATTTTGACGGGTATGAGAATCAGAGCCAACATGAGCATCTGAACACAGGTGTTGAGCACGTGGTGTTTCGCAGCTGTTGCATAAACGACATCTCCCCCGCATAAAATGAGGTCTAAATGAGTAACAAAGAACAAACATAAAAGATTCCTAACAAGCAGATAAAGGAAAGTAAATTAAACAAAATCCAGTTTATGTGTATCATTAAGAGTCTAAACACTCACTGTCCTATCATAAAACTCTCTCCGACCACGATAACCATAATAATTAAATGTTTCGATATTAGACAAAAAACAGTTACAATCAGATGACATGCTCAACGATCGTAATTCCAATTACTTCGGTACTGAAACCCTCCCAAGAACTTCAACTATGGCAGTGTGAATGAACAGGCAGGCGAAACATTCGACACAAGCGGGTCAATGTCCCCAAGTGTGGTGGTGGGTCAATGTCCCAAGTGTGGTGGTGGGTCAATGTCCCAAGTGTGGTGGTGGGTCATCCTGCACATTATGGCAGATCTCGCCTATTTGTGCCTGCTGGATCTTGCTCCAGTCGTTGTTGTTATAGATTCAGCTACTCGGAACAAGTTCCAAGTAGCACGGGCTATGGTGAGCCTGTAACTTACCTGGCACAGGAGCGGGCCAAGTAGCAGGGCTATGGTGAACCCGTAGTGGACTTACCTGGCACAGGAGCGGTGCTGAATGTGCACGTGGCTNTGTTCATTTGGTGTTATTATGCTCTCAGAATAGCATATGATCTTCCTTTTCATCAAATTAGAATATAGTATAGGTTTTCTGTATAGTTTACTGTAAAAAAAAAATTTAAGTATGGCATTTGAAATATGTGGTAAATTTGACAAAAAAATTTATAACTCCTAATGTTTGGTTTATGAAAAATCCATTTTATAGGATTGTAGAACAGACAGTTGCACACACTACTGTATATGTAAAAATGGTGAGAATCGGTCAGAAACTGAATTTTTTTTATCCGACTCAAAGTTGAAATTCTAGTTATAGATATAATTGAAGTTGAAGTTATCGACAATAAGGTAGTTCCTATTCGTTAATTTACTGTATATTTTAACATTGTTTAGCATTCATACTCGAATATATGAAAGTTGAAGGTCAATGTGTGTTGAAATGAAGTCAAGACAAACCCACAAAAAACAAAATACTGTATAGGGATAATTATAATAATTAGAATAATTAGGGAATATATTTAGGGTATACTTTATGTAAGTGAAAAAGCCCTAATCTGATCCCTAATCATTAAAACAACTTAGAGACAAAGTAAATAGAGTTTGAAATCTGTGAAAAAAAATCAGCCAAAAAAATCTGAAGTCCCAAGTTCTGTGAGTTGTGACATGTATTGTTGACCAATTTCATTCTATCTTCACATAGGTATGCACTCTCCGGATGTAAAGTTACAACAAATCTGATAATAAACAAATGAGAAAAAAAAAAATTTGGACATTGATGAAAGTAACATATTAACATTGGGCAATGTATTTATATGATATATAACAATATAGAGCATAATAATATACTCATAATTATTTGTGTTATTATGTATTGCTCAGCAATGCTATAAAGGCACCAGCTGCATGTCCACTTTGGGGAAACTTCTTACTACTGTTCTTCTTTGAGCGTCGGACAGGTGCTTGCATCTCTACTACTGCACTACACATCAGTTCCAGTTAATAGGAGCTGTTCTCCTTATCAGCAAAACGTTCTTCGTTTTGAAAAAATTCGTCCAAAATCAATTTCTGAAAATATTTTGATGAAGGTTTTACGACGCTGAAGTCAGTAAGTTGGAGATTTGCTTAACATTTTTAAGTAATTTTTACATAATTTGAATATCTTTGGCTTTCCAGCCCCCATTTTGCACTGTTTAAGAGTTAATAGGTGGCATGGGCTATCAAGACCCATAATGTATGCCAACAGTAGAGTGTAACACAAAGAAATATTAGTGCTGGAAGACAGATACAGTACTATTAGCATAGCTCACTTTTTGTAACGACAATGAGGTAATCACACACACAAGCATGAATGTAGACGTAAGAAATTAAGCAGGCATACAAAATACATACATGACCATGCAAACAAGTACACTTGCAAACAATCCAGCAAATCTGTATATGCAAACAAGTACACATGCTGATATGCACGTGTGTGGATATGTCAATATAATATGAATATTGTATATGGCACATCAAGAAAATTATTCATTTTGTTAGGTGCTATACTGTTCAGTACAAAGTACAGAATTGTAAATACTGTATCTTGCATATTTACAATTTTTATTATTATTAAACCCAAACAAACTTGAATGGAAAATATATCTAAATATTATTTAATGCTTGTGTTTTAAAAAAAATGTACTGTGGGAAAATACAGCCTGGGAAACAATGTACGACAACTTTCTGGCAAAAGCAGAAGAAAACTAAACTGTACTTTACACTTTTCAGAAGAAAATCATCAAAGCCGACTGACAACGTCTTCTGTATGAGATATGAAAGGAGAGTTGATACAAAGTTTCACCTTATGAAGTTCTAAACAAGGCTGGCAAGATAATTACTCGCAAGTGTTTTGCTTCTACTCCAAGAAGATAATGGACACATGTTAAAGTATTTAAGATTACAAGTTGGTCATGCAATAAATTCCTTACAAAAATATTTCTGGAATTAAAAAAGTTTGTAAGAAAACGGGTAACTTACACATTTTAGTAATTTAATTTCATCTAGGGCCGTCTCTGTATAGTGGGAGGCACTCTTCACTACCTTGAGTGCTACAAACCTCTTGGCTCTGAAATACATAGAAACACATGCATTAAACAGTAAGTGTTGTGCCTTCATTATTAACAAAAATTTTGATGACCATTAATAAAAATAAATACACATCAGAACTGTTTGTATAGAAAGGCAGAAACCATTTAAAAATACAGTAATAGTGTTTACTTTAATGAGAACAAATTAGTTTGGTAATAGATACAAGCTTAATGCATACGCTTTACAAAAAAATTAAACTTTAACAAAATTTACGAATTCATCTTGGTCTATGATAATTTGACAACTTTGTTCAATTACAGTACAAGGCACAGCACAAGCATAACCTCATGAACCCTTATGCCTACAAAAATCAGCAATCATTTTGTCACTGAAGAGAAAACCTGGATACTGGGTCGTTATTATCGAGGCAGTCTCGAGTTAGACTAACTTTGTGAAAAAGTACCTCTGGGAGTTTGCACCAACTGCTGATGTAGACTTTACTAAATGTAAACTATGTCAGCAGAACTATTCACATACTCTGCATCATAATATACTGTAACTGAATATGAAAAGATTGTGGTGTTCAGAGATAATGCCATCAATGGTGTTAAGGAAATCTAAGTACTTCATTCATAATGATGCATTGTACAGTGGTACCTCGGAATATGAGTGTCCCTGTATACGAGTTTTTCGGAATACGAGCAGGATTTGCTCGGAAAATTTGCCTCGGAAAGCGAGGGATGCCTCGGAAAGCGAGGGATGCCTCGGAACATGAGGGTGTTGATTCGTGTACAGGCCGACTAGCGCGTGGAGGGACGGCGATCGCGCCTCAGTTTACCAGTGCCTTGTGCCCAGTGACTATCCCGCCTGAATTTTTCACAAGGATTTACAATTTGTCAGATTTTTGCCCATTCGAGCATAAAAGTTGTTATTATATATCTCGCCATGGGTCCCAAGAAAGCCAGTGGTAAGGTTCAACCTAAGAAAATAGTTGTTAGTAGAGGCAGTAGAGGATGTTCCTTCTTCATTAAGAAAATGTGTGAAGTATGGGAAGAACTGCAAAGTTTTGTTGAAAAAACTCGCCCAGATACAGCTGTAGCAGGCCGCCGCATTGACTTTTAAATGACAATGTGATGTCTTACTACAGACAAGTGTTAAAATGTAGGGAAAAACAAGTGTCTTTAGACAGATTCTTAGTAATACAAGCAAGTCCTAGTGGTATGCAGGCAAAATGTGCCAGAGAGTGCACACCAGTGAAGTCCTCACTGCCTGATGTTATAATGGAAGGGGATTCCCCATCCAAACAGTAAAACCTCTCCTCCTCCCTCCTCCTCACCATCTTCCATACGCCAACAGTAGTCATAGTCATCAGCAAGGGTAAGTAATAACTTGAACATAGTTTTGTAGGTTTATTTAGATGAATTAGGTATAAAATTTAGTTTGAAGTGAGTTTTTGGGTAGTCAGGAACGGATTAATTCATTTCCCATTATTTTTTACGGGGAAATTAGCTTTGGATTACGAGTTTTCAGAATATGAGCTGTCTCCAGGAACGGATTAAACTCTTAAACCGAGGAACCCCTGTACTGTACTACCAGAAATCTTTGACAAGTATCCAAAATGGTGCATGCACATGACGGTAAAGCTGCCATGCAGTTGGATGGGTGTGGAGCAGGATTAGCAACCGTTTAATTCACCACAGATGTAAACTGCCTGTACAGATACTGTTTAACCACTTCTTGAATCACTTGTGATATAAAAAGACTACCAATATATGTACATGTATTTGTGTAAAAGAAAAAGAAACTGTACAGCTAGCTTCACAAAATTGTTATTTGCTTAGCTAAATGAACTGTGGCATTCACTTCCTGAACCCATTTTGTGCCTATGTAAGCCTTTACACCACCACCCATGGGATGGTTATGTGGTGCATAATAAATGACAAAAATATAAGTAAAAATAATTTTAATGACATTTATGTTCAAAATTTAAAATTTACTGTACAGGTATTTATTATTGGGGAATAAAGTTGTCTATAGAAAGTTGGTATACTGTACCTTGAAAACTCTGAAATAATGTCTCAATTATAGAGACAAATTAATTTTAATTTAAAGTTGTGCAAACTTTTTTTTTTGTGCTAAAATTGTAATACAACAAAAAACAACGTTTGTAACCCCTGCTATTCATCTATTCCTAAATAATGAAGGACACATTTTTGCAAATAAATTTAGCATTACAGTATTATTGTTTTAGATTTTGCTACCCGGAACATTATGTCCATGTAGCACGGGCTATAGTGAGCCCGTAAATTTAGCATTAGCAAACAAATGTCAAGTTGCAAACGAAACATTCCTTTAAAATTCTACATAATAACCTCAAGACAAAAAAAAATCAAACAATTTAAGTACTTACTGAAGATCCCAACAGAGCCAGACAGTGGAAAAGTGACCCCAGCCTAGCTTACGGATCACATGATATCTATTGTAGAATAGGTCACCTATCTTCACAGGATGATAGCCACCTGCAATGAAGAAATATTGTTGTTATCTGACTGTAACACACTGTTCTATTGAAATATAACATGAAAATGGGAAACAGAACAATGCTAATGTACAAAAAAATTAAAAATTTAATCTTAAGATACAGTACAGGCAAAACAACTTTATAACAACTTTAGCTGAGAAGTCATGTATGGACCAAACATGAAGAGAAAGTCTAGTTCTCTTCTCAATCAAAATACTGTATATTAATTAGTTGACTTCATAATAATAGTATATTTAGACCCTAATTAACTTTGTAAAAAAAAAATATACCCTGGCTTTTACAGACTACACTAATTGGAATGTACCTCCTTCCCTTTCCTCTGACATCCCCAAAGGCAGATTACTGGTCTCTTTTGTAAACAATATAAAATGCACTTACGCACATTTTAATACATTCATAACATCAAAATCTTCTGCAGTACAGCAATATAAACCATTAGTGGCAGCTTGTGGCAGAATATAATGGGGGCAACTGCATCATTATCGAACAGCAGGAAACTTTTTTCTCGTTTTAATTAAAATCTTCAAAATTTAGTCAAGAATATATTGAAAATAACATTCATTTTGCTATGACATTTGTTCATTGCTTATTATTCTAGTGTGAGATTGATGGTGCTGCCATAAACCTGGCAGCGAGTGTCTGGGGGATGGGAGGGGGGGGGGGGAGGGAATTACTAAAGCTCAGCAAATCTTATGGGTGAGCCACCACTGAACTTACAGGCAACCCGTTCTTGCACTTGCTTATAATCAATATCTGCTTATGAATAAGTGCATATGTGACATACTAATTTATTGTGAATATTTGAGTTTACCTTGAAAAGTTGAATAGAAAACCACAACCTGACCTAACCTTCTTAGTATGTTAAGACATTATAATTAGTACTGAACCTATACCTATACTGTACTGATATTACAGTTTTATAAAATAATAAAACAAAACTAAAATATTTAAATAAATTGTAAAGTAACTCGGGATATTGTCAAATTTTGTATAAAATCTCTATTGTATAAAACTCATAGGAAAAGTTAGTGCCTTGAAAAAAATATGGCTTAGAATGTCACATATATACTTATTTATAAGCAAAATAGTAACTATAAGCAATAAGTCATATGTGCGCTGACTCGTTCGTGCAAGAGCAAGTTGCAACAGTATACCAGCTTGATGGGGTTCTGGGAGTTTTCTACTCCCCAGTCTGGATCATCAACTTTCATATTGTTTATTGGTGTGCTAAACATGGCCTCATACTGGCTTCTTAGAGTTTCACTAATTTCTTTGTTGTCCTCTGTGTACGTACCTTTGGTTGTAATTAAAGGTCCAATACTGGACCTTTTTGATTTTGCGTATGTGAAAAAATATTTTGGATTTTTCTTTATCTCTTGCATAGCTTTGATTCAATTCCATTTCCTCAGACTCGTATGATCGCTTCAACGTTTGTTCTATTTCTTCAATCTCCCTGTTTAGGTTTCTTTTCCTTTCTTATGATAGTGGTGTCTGCCTAAGAATTACTGTTATTTTTTTTCCATCTCCTGTACAGTCGTCTGCATTCTCTTTCTGGAGTGGTCCTCTTTCTGACCCTCCTCACAAGCACGTCCTTTAAGCAGACCTTGTATGCTTCAGCTGTCAGTTGAGCTATTCCCTGTGTGGGAATTTTGTCGCTTAAGACCGTCTCCCATTGAATGTTTGCAAGGTCTACATTTATTTTTTCCCAGTTGATCCTCTTATTGTTGAAATTGAATTGATTGAATACCCCGTCTCGCTTGTTGGGTCTCTTGGACTTACCTAGTATACATGATGCAGGAATATATGGGGAAAATTTTGTTAGCTTTTGTAATGACGTTCCAGCAGCCTTGTCGCCAAGTGAGATGTCAGTGTACTAATGATGTCAAACTAATGCATCTTCACCTCTGATGCTCCTCGGCCCATCCTCCTAAAATAGTTACTTATTGTGTATCTATTTGGTCAAACAAATCAAGATGTACTGCTCAACCCCCAGAGTTCACAATTTGTATTACTGAATTAGCCTAACTGTCATTCTAGAAATCGTTAGTGTATATAAAGATCCTAACCTAACCTGCCCAAGGAATTTAAGCCAAATACATGCTATCTTAGGCCTAATATGTGTGGGGTGGTGGGGGTGTGGTGTGTGGGGGGTGTGTGGGGGGGTTTGGGGTGTGTGTGTAATTACCTAAGTGTAATTACCTAAGTGTAGTTACAGGATGAGAGCTACGCTCGTGGTGTCCCGTCTTCCCAGCACTCTTTGTCATATAACGCTTTGAAACTACTGACGGTCTTGGCCTCCACCACCTTCTCCCCCAACTTGTTCCAACCGTCTACCACTCTGTTTGCGAAAGTGAATTTTCTTATATTTCTTCGGCATCTGTGTTTAGCCAGTTTATATCTATGACCTCTTGTTCTTGAAGCTCCAGGTCTCAGGAAATCTTTCCTGTCGATTTTATCAATTCCTGTTACTATTTTGTATGTAGTGATCATATCACCTCTTTTTCTTCTGTCTTCTAGTTTTGGCATATTTAATGCTTCTAACCTTTCCTCGTAGCTCTTACCCTTCAGTTCTGGGAGCCACTTAGTAGCATGTCTTTGCACCTTTTCCAGTTTGTTGATGTGCTTCTTAAGATATGGGCACCAAACAACAGCTGCATATTCTAGCTTTGGCCTAACAAAAGTCATGAACAATTTCTTTAGTATATCCCCATCCATGTATTTAAAAGCAATTCTGAAGTTAGAAAGCATAGCATAGGCTCCTTGCACAATATTCTTTATGTGGTCTTCAGGTGATAGTTTTCTATCTAGAACCACCCCTAGATCTCTTTCTTTATCAAAGTTCTTTAAAGATTTCTCACATAATATATAGGTTGTGTGGGGTCTATGTTCTCATATTCCACATTCCATAACATGACATTTATTAACATTAAATTCCATTTGCCAAGTGGTGCTCCATATACTTATTTTATCCAGGTCTTCTTGAAGGGCATGACAATCATCTAAATTTCTTATCCTTCCTATTATCTTAGCATCATCAGCAAACATGTTCATATAATTCTGCATACCAACTGGTAGATCATTTATGTAGACAATAAACATCACTGGTGCAAGAACTGAACCCTGTGGTACTCCACTTGTGACATTTCTCCAGTCCGATACATTGCCTCTGATCACAGCCCTCATTTTTCTATCAGTCAGAAAGTTTTTCATCCATGTTAGAAGCCTACCTGTCACTCCTCCAATATTTTCCAGTTTCCAGAACAACCTCTTATGTGGAACTCTGTCGAAAGCCTTTTTTAGGTCCAGATAGATGCAGTCAGCCCAACCATCTCTTTCCTGTAATATCTCTGTTGCACGATCATAAAAACTGAGTAAATTCGATACACAGGATCTACCAGATCGAAAACCATACTGTCTGTCTGATATTATATCATTTCTCTCCAGGTGTGCTACCCATTTAGTTTTAATTATTTTTTCCAATATTTTGACTATTACACTTGTCAATGATACCGGTCTATAATTAAGGGGGTCTTCCCTGCTTCCACTCTTGTAAATTGGAACTATGTTAGCCTTTTTCCACACATCAGCTACAACTCCTGTAAACAGGGATGCCTGAAAGATCAGTTGAAGAGGGATGCTGAGCTCAGGTGCACATTCTCTCAGAACCCATGGTGAAACTCCATCTGGACCAACTGCTTTGTTCTTATTTAGCTCTTTGAGCATTTTTTCCACTTCGTCTCTAGGCACCTCTATGTGCTCTATGTTGTTCTCTGGAATTCTTATTGTATCTGGTGTGTGTGTGTGTGTGTGTGTGTGTGTGTGTGTGTGTGTGTGTGTGTGTGTGTGTGTGTGTGTGTGTGTGTGTGTGTGTGTGTGTGATATATATATATATATATATATATATATATATATATATATATATATATATATATATATATATATACATATACATATATACATATATATATATACATATATACATATATACATATATACATATATACATATATATATATATATATATATATATATATATATATATATATATATATATATTCACCTATTCACCTAGTTGTGTTTGCGAGGGTTGAGCTTTGCTCTTTCGGCCCGCCTCTCAACTGTCAAGATACTAGCTACTTTATTTTTCCACACCACACACATACCCCAGGAAGCAGCCCGTAACAGAGCTGCTTGATACCTGCTTGATGGGGTTCTGGAGTAGTTCTACTCCCCAAGCCCGGCCCGAGGCCAGACTCTACTTGTGAGAGCTTGGCCACGACGATTTTTGGGCACTGTTTGCCAGTGTACCTATAAAAATATTAAACAAAAAATTGTATTTGTTTTCTTATAGAAATATACACCATTATTCATTGACCGCAGGAAAATTAAGAGAAATTCCCAGCTATTTGAACTAAGGCCATTATACCATAAAACACGTAAATTATATTCTGAAAATAACCGCCCCAATAGAAAACAAAGCCAAATCACAAATTCAAACAGTGAAACTATTATATTCTGTGTGAATGACATTTAATATTATGAAGACAGTGACACTTCCTCTTATTAGGATAGGAAGACGAGAGTAAGGAGCTGGAGGGGAGGAAGAGAAGTGGGGAGGGGAGGGAGAAGAGAGAACGACAAGAGATGAGTGGGAGGGGAAAGGTGGGGTGGGGAGGATGAGTGCACTGCCAGATACCTCACCGAGTAAACTACAGTATAAACAAAATACAAAACTCCCAAGTCCAGTAATATATACTGTATTTCGAACATGTTATGGGAGAGCCAAACCTTGGCTGGCCCAGGCCAATAGCAACCCTAGTATGTTTTATCAGTCCTAGTGTTGCTGGCCCTGGCCATCAGCAACACTAGGACTGTCCCTGGAATACCGTACTGTATTTCAACATTAATCTCCACGAGTACTGATCTCTTCAAGCACTTGCCGAAACTGAACTGAACTAAGCTAATTATGTTCCATTTTCCTGTGCAGGATATGAGTCACAATAACGTGGCTGAAGTATGTGGACCAGATCACACACTAGCAGGTGAAGGGACGACGACGTTTCGGTCCGTCCTGGACCATTCTCAAGTCGATTGTGAGAATGGTTGGGCCAATCGACTTGAGAATGGTCCAGGACGGACCGAAACGTTGTCGTCCCTTCACCTTCTAGTGTGTCGGCTGGTCAACTTCCATTTCCCTTAAATTTATGAGCATTATTTTACAATACTGCATGATGTTGGGAAGTTCCAAAGCTGCAGCCACACCACCCATTCATTTAAGTCATTACATCTCTACCACTCTTCCATATAGAATTCCAAGTTTTCGGGGGAGGAAGTGGGGGGGGACTATCTGTAATTAATTAGGATGTTCTTAATGTTGCGAGTTTGAAAAGTCCTTGATTCTCAGTGATTAATAACCCTCGGTAATTTTTAAAACTTATAAAATCTGCCACCGGAGGGCTACGTCACATTTGATAAGTGTGTAATTTTATATTCGAAGTAGCTAACCACATCTCAAAATCAATTGAAAATGTCACCAATGCAACAACCACCAGAGTAAACTGCAGATTATACCAGACCTTAACCATCAGTAGTTCCACGGAATAAGCAACAAAAAATGTAAACTTAAATTACCAGTATTCAGGTTACTCCCATTATACCAATTGGTCTTTGCCACGATGCAAATATTACCACTACCTGCTTGATGGGGTTCTGGGAGTTGTTCTACTCCCCAAGCCCGGCCCGAGGCCAAGCTTGACATGTGAGAGTTTGGTCCACCAGGCTGTTGCTTGGAGCGGCCCGCAGGCCCACATACACTACAGGCGAGAGTAATCAACAAAAATTTGAGACTAAAAGTAACTTAAATCTACCTTTGCTATATTCATTAAACGTGGACTTTGCTTTCCTTCTTCCAGACAGAGACTTGAGGCGCCCCAGAAGGCTGGGCCGGCGGCCGTCCGGTGTGGTAATAGGGGAGCTGCTGGCTGACGCTGCATTAGCATCCAAAGCTTTTAGGAACTCCCTCTCCCACTCGCTCCCCTGGATCCCTGAGCAAGGTTTGCTTAACACCTTGTCACGTGATAGTGACCTGGGTTGGTCGACAGTTTCACGTACATTATCAATTGGAGAAGACTTTGTTATCGTTAGTGATGGAGAGGAGAGACAGTAATTAAGCGATGACTGCTCCAGACTGACTTTCTCATCTTCCACAGATACCTTCTGCCGTATTAACCTTTGCTGGCTGCTGCCTCGGTTCAGCTTCAGCACTGAGGTAAGTGACTTTGGCGATGGCTCTGGAGACAAAATGCTGTCCAAACTACTCTGCCTGGTGAATGGCACTGATCTGGCCTTGCAACCTCCCCTACTCCCTTCACTTAGGCTACCTTCCACATTCTCAAGCTTCTGGTTACCAATCAGCGGAGACTGCTTCTTCCCTTCATCTGGGCGCAGCTTCCACAGAATGTCAAACTTCTCGAAGTTGGCGTCGTCACTGGAGCTGCTTTGCTTCTTAAGGCGAGGCCTGGCCACTGCTGGCAGCTGCAGGCAGGTGGAGGGCACACCACACTCTGGCGTCGAGCTGCGACTCTGATCACTTGAATTCTGCCTCTCGAAATATTCTCTCATTTGAAACTTTTGAGGTTCTGGCGACTTGCCCCTACCCTTACTTTGATCACAGAAGCTCCATTGTTTCTTCAGGACGCCATTTCTCTGGCGGACCACTTCTGCGTGCGATGAGGTGTTTTCACTGTCGGAGGACGGGTTCGAGGTGTTAAAAGTTATACAGTTATTAGCAGAACGAAGGGCCTTGACGGAGGAGTCATCACTGGTGAGGGTGTAGCTGGGTCGCAGGTACTTGAGGTGAGGTCTGCGAGGCGATGTGATTGGCGACGTCTTGCTCGGTCTGTTGACTACCTTCTTGTAACTTTCTTTCTCATCACTTAGCGAACCTCCGTCAGACACCGTCGGGTTTGGCATAAACCTACCCGTTTCACGAGGTACTGCCTTCACACTAATGTTTACACAACTACCAACACTCTTTCTACGAGGTATATTATGGACGCTAGTGTAGAAACTAGTGCTGGGAGTAGTAGTATTGCAGATAGCATCACTGGTGTCGGCGGCCAGTTGGCCGGTGCTGGTAGGGGCCAGTTGGCCGGTGCTAGTAGGGGCCAGTTGGCCGGTGTTGGCAGGAGTGAGCACAGGCGGCGTGCGTTTAACGCGAGGGGTTGTGCGGCGTGAAGGACGAGTTTCATGAGTGGCCAGCCTCCTCCTCGCACTTCTGATACTGCTGAAACTCATCTTTACTGCACGATATTCCTAATACCCTTCACAGTAACTTGGCCCTGACGTGGGCTTCACATAGTCCGAATCCGACACCATTTTCCCGCCAATATACCCATGGCAGAACGAGGTCATGCATCCTGCGGGCCTTGCAGCCCCCCAAAGGCCGGCCGCGTCCCCGAGGGAGTGTAGGAGTGGCTGCAACGGACAGCAAGTGACGAGTGTGAGGTTGGCACTATAGTGAGGGCTACCGTCGCCACTCCCACTGACGTCTGCCCTACATATTCCCGGTTTAATCCTGTCAGTTTACCTGACATGCTTGAAGCCCTTCTCTGCCGCCGGGTCCATCCCCACTCACGCACACCTGCACCTGGGCTCCACCCTCACGCTCTCCCTCCAGCCTTCTATTATACCAAATTAATTTTTCCTTCATATTAACCCATTCAAAATAAATTGCAAACATTGCAATTGTAACGTGACGTATTGAAAGTAACGGTTAAAACAGTAAACAATTCTTACGTTGAATTTGACAGATGACAAGCCAATGACTTGACTGGAGACTATAGTGTTATTTAGGTTAGAGTATTATGTCACATTATTTGTAATATGTTCAACAGTTGCAGACTTTGAGAATGTGCACATAATATTTACGGCCAAAATCCATTCAATAAAACACTTAAATTGTTATCAACGATATAAATACCTTAATTAGTATTGGCTGGCAGGCAGGCGAGATGTACATATCATAATGTACACCAAGATAATATTCCATCAACTGGCGCCATATCTGCACCCACGGCCAACCCCTTCAGCGACCAGACCGTCAACCAAGAGACCGGGCCTCGGGGTCATTGAGGTTACCTTAAGGAACAACCTGTTGTTGTTGTTATAGATTCAGCTACCGGGAACAAGAAGTTCCAAGTAGCACGGGCTATGGTGAGCCCGTAGTGGACTTACCTGGCACAGGAGCGGTGCTGTGTGAACCTTATTTCCCAAAGCTATATAAAACCTCTACACCCCCCCCCCCCCCGGTAGTGGCCAGGGGAAGGCAGGGGAAAAAATGACCTCAGGGGATTTTAACTATGACTGGCAAGAATGGGAAGAAAACTAATGAAAGGTGGGGGGGGGGGGGGAAGAGAGTTAACCTAGTCAAGTTAGGATGTGAAGGGAGTAATCATTTGCTGCCAATGGACATCCGGAACACACTACGCGCCCTGGCGCCAGACCGGGCCGCTTCAAGCAACAGCCTGTTGAACCAAGCTCTCACAAGTCAAGCCTGGCCCCAGGCTGGGCTTCAGTAGAACAACTCTCAGAACCTCATCCAGGTACAATTCAGGAGTATTGTTTAAAATGGTAAGGATAATTTTGTACATATATACTTCATATATTTATATATGAAAGATTTCTATGAATAAAATTGAGTGGGTCGAACTCAGCCCTTGTCTGGACACGGGAGACATCTCCTGTCCACGAGGCTAACCATAGCCCGTGCTTCTTGCCCAGCTCCTGTGCCAGGTAAGTTACGGGCTCACCATAGCCCGTGCTACTTGGAACTTGTTCCGAGTAGCTGAATCTATAACAACAACAACAACCTTGTCTGGAGCCTGGTCCATGACACAGATGAGAATGTACCTAATCGGCAAGGCTGAGGAGACTTGGACATGCACCAAAATATTTGTACAAGCGCTGAGAGAGTCTGGCCGAGTCACTTGGCCACTGTCAATATAAACATGTTGGTGTTGACGAAAGGCTTATTCAGCTCATCAAGATTGTAACTTGCTTAGCTAAATGAATTGTGGGGTTCAGTCCCTGAGCCCATTATGTGCCTCTGTAACCCTTTCCACTACCGCCCACAAGATGGGTATGGGGTGCATAATAAATGAACTAAACTAACACCTAGCTGCATTTGAAGAGGGCGAGCCACAGCTCTTGCGTCCCGCCTCTCAACTCTTAATCGAATGGTGCACTCATTCCAGTGCACAATCAGTAAGTTCCAGAGTACAATGGCTCTCTTATCAATTTCAAACTCTGTATGTAGTTTACTCTGACATTTAACAAATTATTTCTAACGTCTCTGTGGTTCATTTGAATACTTTATTGACATCTGTCCCCTTCCCTTGCCCCTTGCCCTGTCTATTCCCTCCCGGAGTATTTTGTATGTAGTAATAATTTCTCCCGTTTCTTCTCTCCCAGGGACATGATGTTTAACACTAGTAATCTTTACTTGTAGCTCATGCCTGACACGTCAGGAGCCAGTTGTCACGTCTCCAATAACACCAACCATCTTAACCACCATCTCCCACCAACACTGACGAGCCCCGTTATGTAGTAATAGTTGTAAACACAGTGTGAGGTGGTGATGGTTAGTTGTGGTGGTGAAGATGGTGGTTGGATGAGTTGTGGTTAAAAGTGAGCATCACTGTGGGTGGGTAGGTGGGTGCCGCTGGGGGGGGGGGGAGGCTTAACAAGTGACAACAGAGGAGTCTAATTCTTTACGCCCCGCCTACTAGCCTTGCATTTTTTTTAACTTTCTTGACGTTAGCTATATGTGGCTTCCACGGCTGCTAATCTTTACCATTTGCATTTCCATGTGCAAGTTGCGTCCACTATTTATTTTCGAGAGGCTGCCCTTGTCTACCTTACGTAATCCCCCCCCCCCTCAATATTTTTCACATAGTGAACATATCTCCTCTGCTCCCAATGGTTGTGAGATTTCTCTCAAACTGCCCGCAGTTTAGTTCTCTAAATTCAAACACTAGTTTCGTTGCAAGCGCATTCCATGCCAGTGCTGCGTATTCTATTACTCACACTGGTTTTGTAGACTGACATTAAGGAAACTTTATTTAACGTTTACAACGTGGTGGTCATCAACAAATCCACAAGGGCCGTGACGAGGATTCGAACCTGCGTCCGAGAGCATCCCAGACGCTGCCTTAACCTCGGACATAGGTTCGAATCCTCGTCACGGCCCTTGTGGATTTGTTCATTTGATTCATCGCGCTATTGTGATTTCTGTGTGTGTAGTGGTGGTCATGTTTGCTGGCTTCACACATGTTGCCGGTGTTGTGTTCTATTTACACTTCTGGTGTTAATGATGGACAGAGATGCCTTGTGACAATACAACAAACGCAGGTATTAAAGACACTAAACTTACGACACCATACCTGTGATTAACCTGTGGCTAGTTTCAAGTTATCATCTGGTAGATTATACACAAGCATGCCTCGGCAAGTCTGGTTAATCTCGCCCCCATCTGCATGACTGTCTTAAGTCCCTCGCTCAGACATGTTCTATAATATTGGTTACATCTTATGGTATAATGTAAGTCTTCCGCCTCAAATGCCGACAGCTTTATATATTCTGTACATATACGTGGCTTCCCTTCATTAGTTCCTTGTGCATCTCCTACCGTACATCTCCCTCTGGCCAGGATAGTCGTTACTGGTCTGCGGCCAGATTCACCAAGCAGTTACGCAAGCACATACGAACCTGTCCATCTTCTCTCAATCTTTGGCGGCTTTGTTTACAATTATTAAAAGGTTAATGAGCTCCGAAGCACCAGGAGGCTGTTTATAACAATACCAGTTGATAGGTAGTTTCATGCTTGTAAACTGTTTAATTATGTAACCAAAGGCGTCAAGATTGTGGAAAGATGTACACGTTCGTAAGTATTTGCATCACTCCTCTGAATCTGACACCTGGTCAGTCGCTACTGGCCAGGTTAGTCGCTACTGACCAGATCAGTCGCTACTGTCCTGGTTAGTCGCTACTGGCAAGCTTAATCGTTACTGCCTAGGTCAGTCGCTACTGACCTGGCCAGATTATGCTCTGACTTTGAAATACTTTCCAAGTACAGATTATGAAATTTAAGTCAATCGTTTTCTGTCTGTGAGAGCATTAGCCCCCCCCCCCATTCCTCAGAGTAGTGTAATGCCCCAGTTAAGTGTTTGGGGTTGTGCGGTAATAATTCGCAAAGTAATATTACTTTGCAGTAATATTAGTATAAGTAATAAGTAATATTACTTTGCAGTAATATTAGTAAGTAAGTAATAAGTAATATTACTTTGCAGTAATATTACGAGCAGTAATAACCTCTATATATTATGCAGTTTGGACATGCCAAAGATGTGAGGACCTCTGAATATTTACACAAGAATACACGATCCCTGAAGAGTCCTTAGAGCCACATCCGCCGTGTTTAAATATCATTATCCGCTATATACTGTTGCCTGATCGAGGCAGCCTTACTATACCATGATCTTTTATATGATTTATGGTACACATTGAGTGCCATTCTTATCCAGTTACCTGTATAGTACCTGGAGTGGGTTCTGAGAGTTGTTCCGCTTCCCAAGCCCGGCCTGGAGCCAGGCTTTGAGAGCTTGGTCCAACTGGCTGTTGCCTGGAACGGCCCGTCGGCTCTCATATCCACTACAACTCGGTTGGTCCAGCATTTCTTGCAGGAAACTCTAATCTTCCAACAGCTTGGTTGACCACATCACCAAGCAAGGAGACCTGGTCAGAGACCGGACCGCGATGTTATTGAGCCTCGGAACCATTTCATGGTATAATAAACGAACTACTATACTTTTAAAGCAATAGACAAGGCGCATCAGTATCAACACTGATCCACACATCACAAATGTGTCTTGGAGCCTCTCCCAGCCGAAGGGAGGGGGAACTATCAGGGGAAAGGGCCAAGCCATTACGACAATATAGCACTGGGAACATCAGGATAAGGATTTGGGATGGGACGGCGTGAAGGAATGGTGCCCAACCACTTGGAAGGTCGGGGATTGAACGCCGACTTGCATGAAACGAGAAATGACTCGTGGTCATCACGCACACTGTACCGTGAGCACTAGCACGCCGTCCATGTGACGTGCTGACAACATGCTCAAGGGAGCCGGTCGGCCGAGCGGACAGCACGCTGGACTTGTGATCCTGTGGTCCTGGGTTCGATCCCAGGCGCCGGCGAGAAACAATGGGCAGAGTTTCTTTCGCCCTATGCCCCTGTTACCTAGCAGTAAAAATAGGTACCTGGGTGTTAGTCAGCTGTCACGGGCTGCTTCCTGGGGGTGGAGGCCTGGTCGAGGACCGGGCCGCGGGGACACTAAAAAACCCCGAAATCATCAAGATAACCTCAAGATAACTCCAACGGTCTCTGAATCTTCCTATGCTCGCGTTGCACACACTCCTGAAGGCACCGTCACATCTATTATGTATGATGCGAGACTTTGTTTAATTCCCCTTTTCTTATACAAAGTTGGTAAGGAGTGACCTAAATAATATTTATACTATAGCGATTAATGCTACACTTGAGAGGGAAAGTATCGGAGAAGATATTAAAAAAAGTTACTTAACACCTCAACCATAACGAGCTCTTTAACGAACTCTTAAGTAGGATATTAAGTTCGAACAGCAAGAAAATCAAAAGTCAAATAATGGCGAAAGGGATTAACTCCAAAACGAATGAATATTTATATTTTATACAAGTACGCGTGCGTGCGTTCCTGGGTGTTCGTGTGCGTGCGTGCGTTCCTGGTGTTCGTGTGCGTGCACAATCGAGCTATTAGCTCTTGGACCCCGCCTTTCTAACCAATCTATTTTTCCTTCTATTATATCTACTACATATATTTCTCTCACACACACACACACACACACACACACACACACACCACACACACACACACACACACACACACACACACACACACACACACACGACCGTTCTGGGTTAAAGTAAGAAAGAATTTGTTGGTGTTACTCTAGAGGTGTGGCCACCGTCAGCACCACCAGGGAACACCGTCAGCACCACCAGGGAACACCGTCAGCACCACCAGGGAACACCGTCAGCACCACCAGGGAACACCGTCAGCACCACCAGGGAACACCGTCAGCACCACCAGGGAACACCGCCAGCACCACCAGGGAACACCGTCAGCACCACCAGGGAACACCGCCAGCACCACCAGGGAACACCGCCAGCACCACCAGGGAACACCGTCAGCACCACCAGGGAACACCGTCAGCACCACCAGGGAACACCGTCAGCACCACCAGGGAACACCGTCAGCACCACCAGGGAACACCGTCAGCACCACCAGGGAACACCGCCAGCACCACCAGGGAACACCGTCAGCACCACCAGGGAACACCGCCAGCACCACCAGGGAACACCGCCAGCACCACCAGGGAACACCGTCAGCACCACCAGGGAACACCGTCAGCACCACCAGGGAACACCGCCAGCACCACCAGGGAACACCGCCAGCACCACCAGGGAACACCGTCAGCACCCCCAGGGAACACCGCCAGCACCGCAGGTCTATCACACACACTTGCCATCACATGTAATCAGTATTAATGACACAAAGGTGGAGGCCTTCGGGAGGTAACTCAGGTTCCTACTCAAGTGCTGGGTTACCCTGGTCGCGCCTGCCCTGTGGTCACGTAGTGGTGGTGGTGCGGTTAACACACTCGCCTCGCACACCAGACGACCAGGGTTCCAATCTTGGGGAGGCTGGAAGGTCGTAGCCGCCTCCTCCCTTCTCTCACCACTGCCTGCGTACACAGAAGCAACTGGGGAACCTGTTGCCAGATTCACGTAGTAGTTACGCAAGTACTTACGAACGTGTACATCTTTCCTCAATCTTTGACGGCTTTGGTTACATTTATTAAAACAGTTTGCAAGCATGAAAACTTCCCAATCAACTGTTGTTATTGTTATAAACAGCCTCCTGGTGCCTTGGGGCTCATTACTGTTTAATAATTGTAAACAAAGCCGCCAAATATTGAGAAAAGATGTACAGGTTCGTAAGTGCTTGCGTAACTGCTTCGTGAATCTGGCCCCTGGAGTCCAAGCCTAAACGCCTCGACCCTTCCATCAAAATTACAGCACCTTACGGAGACTGTAGGGACATGTATACAAAATACAGAACAAAAAATTAACCTCGCCTAGCCCAAATGTACACAGACTTAGATCAAATACAGTACATAAATGAACAATACAAGGCCCAGGAGAGGTTACGGTGTTGCCTTCCTATGTCACACCATCAATAACAATAGTATATAGAACGGAAACTTGGCCAGTGTGTCACACCATCAATAACAATAGTATATAGAACGGAAACTTAGCAACTGGTGTGACACACTGGCCAACACCGTACAAGATACTTGTTGAGAGATGCGTTGACGTCCTGACACAGAACAGGATCGCCCGCGGTTCCAATACTATAAGGTGTGAAGGATAGATGAAATTGTTTATGTAATAATCTAAGATGAGGTCTGATAAAGACCTTTTGTGCCCTCTGTAATGCTTTTTTGCGCTACCGCTCACAGGATTAGTATGGGGTGCACAATAAACTAGCCGCCTCCGGTGGCAACAATCAAAACGGTAAAATCATCCCTCGCGGCACTGATGCCCAGTTCGCATCCCTCCTGGCGTCGTTTCCTTGCTAACTGGAGCGTTAGTCATGTGCTTTTGTTGATGTTCCGTATTCACTGGGCAACTTGCTGTCTTTAATGGGAGTTACAATTTCCTCTAGTTTTATGTAGTTACTTTTGCTTTCGTAGGCGATGAATAAAGGTGTGAGCACTCCCTAGCCATGGCGCGCCGCCCACTGCAACACCGGCCTTACTGTTTCCTGTACATGAAAAATTTGTGACGTTACGATGCCTCCACTCCCTTACCGGGAGTCATGGAGCCCGCTCCCTCCAGCCTCACCCTCTATCCCGTTCATGCCCCTCTCACAACAAGGGATCAAGGGTCACACACGGGTCACACTCCTCAACCTCCCAGACCACACCTGACCTCGGGAATTTCCGCCTTATCTTGCGTCCTTCTAATGCTTGCCTGATACCTGTTTGATGGGGTTCTGGGAGTTCTACTACTCCCCAAGCCCGGCTTGATTTGTGAGTTTGGTCCACTGGGCTGTTGCTTGCAGCGGCCCGCAGGCCCACATATCCACCTTGTTGGTTCGGCACTCCTTGGAGAAAATTATCTAGTTTTCTCTTTAAGATGTCCACGATTGTTCCGGCAATATTTCTTATGCTCGCTGGGAGGATGTTGAACAACAGCGGACCTCTGATGTTTATACAGTGTTCTCTGGTTGTGCCTATGGCACCTATGGCTCCATACACACACCTGGTCGCCGCCACCGCCGCCTGTGTCTCTTGGCCAATTCCGCCTCTTGCGTGCTCCGGCTCCAAGGCTATTTATACCATCATTTCTATTTTCTACTATCTTAAAGGAATGCAGAGCTAGCGCGCGCTGGAGTATTTTCATCCTTGACCTTTTGGCTGGCACTTCAACTTAAATCGGGTTCGCTCGTTTTTGTTTTGTCTTATTAAGGTGTTCATCACATATTCGCATAACTAACCATAATGTTCGGGACAAAAGAGCAGCGTGTTGGCGAGCTGTGGTCCAGTGATGGCACTATTTTGACGGGTATGAAAATCAGAGCCAACATGAGCATCTGAACACAGGTGTTGAGCACGTGGTGTTTCGCACCTGTTGCATAAACGACATCTCCCCCGCATAAAATGAGGTCTAAATGAGTAACAAAGAACAAACATAAAAGATTCCTAACAAGCAGATAAAGGAAAGTAAATTAAACAAAATCCAGTTTATGTGTATCATTAAGAGTCTAAACACTCACTGTCCTATCATAAAACTCTCTCCGACCATGATAACCATAATAATTAAATGTTTCGATATTAGACAAAAAACAGTTACAATCAGATGACATGCTCAACGATCGTAATTCCAATTACTTCGGTACTGAAACCCTCCCAAGAACTTCAACTATGGCAGTGTGAATGAACAGGCAGGCGAAACATTCGACACAAGCGGGTCAATGTCCCCAAGTGTGGTGGTGGGTCAATGTCCCAAGTGTGGTGGTGGGTCAATGTCCCAAGTGTGGTGGTGGGTCAATGTCCCAAGTGTGGTGGTGGGTCATCCTGCACATAATGGCAGATCTCGCCTATTTGTGCCTGCTGGATCTTGCTCCAGTCGTTGTTGTTATAGATTCAGCTACTCGGAACAAGTTCCAAGTAGCACGGGCTATGGTGAGCCTGTAACTTACCTGGCACAGGAGCGGGCCAAGTAGCAGGGGCTATGGTGAACCCGTAGTGGACTTACCTGGCACAGGAGCGGTGCTGAATGTGCACGTGGCTCCAGTCCTTGGAGCCCGCTTTTCTAGCCCCTTGGTTGTCTGATACCTGGTTGATGGGGTTCTGGGAGTTCTTCTAGTCCCCAAGCCCGGCCCGAGGCCAGGCTTGACTTGTGAGAGTTTGGTCCACCTGGCTGTTGCTTGGAGCGGCCCGCAGGCCCACATACCCACCACAACCCGGTTGGTCCGGCACTCCTTGGAGGAATAAATCTAGTTTCCTCTTGAAGATGTCCACGGTTGTTCCTGTAATATTTCTTATGCTTGCTGGGAGGGTGTTGAACAACCGTGGACCTCTGATGTTTATACAGTGTTCTCTGATTGTGCCTATGGCACCCCTGCTCTTCACTGGTTCTATTCTGCATTTTCTTCCATATCGTTCACTCCAGTACGTTGTTATTTTACTGTGTAGATTTGGTACTTGACCCTCCAGTATCTTCCATGTGTATATTATTTGATATCTCTCTCTTCTTTCTAGTGAGTACATTGGAGGGCTTTGAGACGATCCCAATAATTTAGGTGTTTTATCGCGTCTATGCGTGCCGTGCATGTTCTACATATGCAATGACCACCTCACCTATCTCCCTCTATCATACCTGCTTGCGTGCGTGTTCACACACGGAAAATACTCAAGGTCAGGATGTGATATGCACAAGTCTTGTAGAGTTTTTTTGGTTAAAGTCGAAACTTTCGGGCTAGTGTTGCCAGGTCCATCACCAGGCTCTACCATCACCAAGATAAGCCTGACTTCAGGCCGGGTTCGGGAAGTAGAACAACTCTCGCAATGAACTACAAGTAACACATAAGCAACAAACCTACAAGCACCAATTTTGTTGACGAAGCGCACACAAGTGAAAGATTACAGAAAGAAGCGAGTGAATGAGTGAACGCAGCAAGCAGCGGCGGCCCAGGTGTGGTGACGGTGAACAATGGCAGTTATTACTCTTGGCGCCTTCCCCCGGGCTATTCCTGCCCCCACCCAGCTCAAGGACGCCTATTTCAGGCGCTTTCATGGGGGGTGCGGATGGATGGGGAAGGGGGGGGGGTGAAT
>WNGS01000337.1:1331521-1340840 GCA_020271785.1 Procambarus virginalis | reverse complement strand
TTGTGGCATTCTTGAAGTATGTGGGAAAGTCCAGATGCAAGAGCTGCATTTAAAATACAGTGTATTGACGGAGTGCAATCACTGGTAGGTGGATAATACCATATTATTTATTTTGCTGTTTCCCGGCGCCTTGTTCTTGAAACCCATAATTGTTTTACCCCTTAGTTTGTTTTACCCCAAACCACCAACAGGGGGCCCTCCACACCAACCACAGGGGCCCCCCCACCCACCACAGGGGCCCCCACACCCACTACCACAGGGGGGCCCCACCACCACCACCACAGGGCCCCCACACCCACCACAGGGGCCCCACCACCACTGGGCTCCCACCCACCACAGGGGCCTCCAGCACCACCCCAAGGACCCCCACACCCACCACTGGGCCCCCCCACACCCACCACAGGGCCCCCACACCCACCACTAACCTTTGCAGTAGTCGAAGGGGTCTTCCTGCTCCTCGTCGTCGGAGCCCAGCACCTCCTCCCTCTCCTCCCCTCCAGCTCCGGTCCCGGATGTCGGTTCTGGAAGCACATCAAGACTCGTCAACACAGCCTACCTCCCCGACGACACACACAACACAGAACCCCAAACATTACAAACACATTCAATACACAAACACATCCATACAATGACACATTAACCGTAGATAATATGGTGCATTAATTCACGGGGGAACAGGTTACAATAATCATACAAGCTTCAGACACTTGTTGTGTTGTGGTATAGATTCAGCTACTGGGAACAAAAAAGTTCCAAGTAGCACGGGCTATGGTGATCCCGTATTGGACTTACCTGGCCAGGAGCGGGGTGTGGAAGATTTCAGACAGTAAAGGATGTCTTCATCTTACCACCAACAGACCGGAAATCAAACATCCGGCGAGATGTAAGCTTCACCCCCCCCCCCCCCCGGTTTACACACAATAGGTATAAAGGCTGTGGGCCAGACGCATCACTCGCACGGGTACATGTTACCATCACAACACGAACTCTTATCACAATGCTGAGGAATCTGGACACTACTGACTGGTCTCCGTTTACTTAGGGTTCACAACGGCCCAACACCCACAACGGCCAACACCCACAACGGCCAACACCCACAACGGCCAACACCCACAACGGATCAATAGTTCATTCCTGCCTGAACTTCAACTCTTTCCCCAAGCAAAATTATTCGGCATTGTTTTATTACTTTGAAGTATTACAATAGCTAATATATCAAGCAAATGTTCTTGCTAAAATGTTTTCATTTTGTAATGTTTGAAATATACATTTAAGGGCCATGTTTCCGCTCGAAGATGCATCTGGGAATGTGTACACCTTTGCAAAGATTGATTAGTTAATAACTGATCTTGTGACAGTTGACGGCTCCATTACACTCATTCGTCTCCTTTCTGGGTTATGTTTACAAACCCGTACTCCAAATTACATGCGAAGATAAGTACTGTGTATGACTAGTACTAATAACATCTGGACTACACCCCTGGCAGTAGAAATACGACTTACCAACCAAGCAAAGAAAGGTGGTCTCCACTAAGGGGTTACACAAGAGGGCTTTGAATAAAGAGTTTAGTTTGTAATACATTTGTTTGTAGCTGCTACACACATCCTCACAACGGAAGCTCACTAATCATGAGCGCCTCAACGGGGTCCCAAGTGTTTCCCGTCTGAGGAAACGGAGCGCATTAGCTGCAAGGTTCCTGTAGACGGAGCGTGGGAAGGAAGGTGGGAAACAGCGAGACCTTTTGTACCCTCTCAATCATTTTTGCGCTACCGCTCACAGATAAGTATGAGGTACACATAAACTAGCCGCCTCAGACGTAAAAAAACAAAAGCTCTGGGAGAGACAGAATTCCCAGGTTTTAGGGGTGGTTACGCGTGTCTAGTTGTACACCCCACAACCCCTACCCCCGTCCCTGAAGGGGGGTGGGGGTGGGGGGTGGGGGGGGGGGGGGGTGGGGGGTGGGGGGGGGGGGGTGGGGGGGTGGGGTGGGGGGGGGGGGTGGGGGGTGGGGTGGGGTTGTAGTGGTGTACTGATCTCAATTAACGCCAAACATGCCTACATCAACACGAACCCTGTCTACATAAAAATGCACCACAGGAGCAAACGTTCAACTCGAAGAACGTCTTTTTATTTATGAGAAGTGCTGTGTTTTTGCATATATTATAATAATATTATTATAATATATATATATATATATATATATATATATATATTATATATAAACTTGTTTGACACTGAGTCAACGAGGTCTAGAGCAAGTCTGCCCTCCCGTTGTAACATTTGGCGTTAACCAAGAACTGGCACAACCACTTCACCTCATAAAATTAGTGACTACAAATATCCCACAAGACCACTAGTGTGTGTCCTCCCGCAAGACCTCCCACACCTGATGCCCTCCACCTGCGGCATCTCCAGTGGCACCATTTATATGGGCAGTGGGCAGGCGCTAATGGCTTCCTCTCGCCCAGTAGGGTTGATGGCATGGGAGTCGAGGCTGGTGTACTCGCCTAATTGTGCTTGCGAGGGTTGAGCTCTGGCTCTTTGGTCCCGCCTCTCGTGTACATCATCTGCATATTTAGTGGTCCACGTTGCAACCTGTCCTCTTAAAAATAACGTCGCTTTGGCCGCTTGCTCGTATGGCCGAAAGTGGACGTAATTTGAAAATGAAAAAAATGAAAATAAATTCGGATTTTTTTTCAACAACAGTAAGTTAAGGGTCCTCTGATAGGTTAGGTGGACAGGAAATTCTCAAAGTTCAAAACGTTATGAAAAACGTTAGTTGAAAGTTTCCTCTTCTAACCTATCTGCGAAGGCCGACGACTCAAACAGAAAACGGGACAGTACGTCACTTTTGAGAGTTTCATTTCAAATTACGTCCAAATTTGGCCATAGCGCGCATACGAGCCAAAAGTGACGTTATTTTTAAGAGGACGGGTTTGCGCACACCCCGTTCTCTTCACTTACCATAAAGTACAAGTATAAGGTGCTAATATAACCAGAAAGGTTGGCAGTCCACTTAGCCTAGCTTACGATGTATAGAAAACGGGGATATTTATGAGCTGCTGCTTTTTAAAGTATTTTGTACGCTGCTGACCACAACGTACAAAATGAGACGTATTAGTTGAGAGGACAGGTTGTAACTACAGTACTTGAACTCGGGTATCGTAACAACCAATCAGAGCACTGGTAGCCTTCATTACCTTCAGGGATTGCCAAGCAATATTTTAATTTGCATTACCATGTACCACTTTACATAATGGAGGTGATGAAGATTTCATCCTAGTTTGGATGTATTATGTCTAAGAAGGTGGGCTCTCTATAGAGCTATGACGTCATGTGTGTGACTCGGGGTCACGTGACCTGGTGAAGCCAATGAGAGTGCCAGTTACGTCATGCATCAGCAAGCCTATTTTTTTAAATCAAATTTCAGCCACATTTTTTTTTGCGACTTACTCTGAGCCCATTTTACTTCAACATATAAGAATTACTGCAGTTTAATGAGCTATAAAATAGCAGTGACGTTCCTGAACAGTGTGGAGCCAAGGGTCAGGAGAGGGTAACGGTGAACAACCACTGACCTCAACTGTACACTTCTAATATGTCCATATGTTTATTACTGTCATGAGCGGCAGTGACCATTACAGTCGACCTTTTGAGTGTGTAATTGTCAACTCTACGATGTACCAGGACTTGCCACAAGACAGTGCCTTATGGAAGAGTTACTACTGTCCACCTGTCCTGGGTGACAGTGAAGAACAGGAAGTTGCATTTACAAATTCGTGGGGTAAACTACGTATAACATCTGATGTAGAGTGAAACCTCATAAAATGTGACTGAATCTGCAATTTGGAACTTATGTCTTACGTGTGATATGTCCCGTGTGGCAGTGAATATAAGCAACAAACTCACTCCAGTAAGACTTAACAAAAATTACCCCTATTAGGCAAAACATTATATTACTTTTGCCCAAGAAACATGTTAATAATAATGGTGTTAGTTTTATCTCAACCTTCCTCACCACCCCTCCCCCCGCCCACCTTCCCGCTCCTCAGTATCGCCTCGGCAGGTACCCGACCTAGAGACCATCGACTTTAAGCTCTCCGCTAGTAATGTAAGCAAGCAAGCGAGCTAAGTTAGCAAGCCGTAACTCTCCCACAGACCAACTAAAGCGTGCTACAGCGGCCTCGGAAAATATTGGCCCTTGTAAAGTTTACCACGAATGTATAGTTGCTAGAGGAAACTTTTGTTACTGTGGCAGTGGTGATAAGGTCGGGAGTCCCCCACACCTCGACGCCTTCGCGCATGACGTACTGGATGTATAGAACGTACACTCTTAAGCTTCGTGTTCCTCAGCATCACAACAGACAATAGAACTACCTGATGGAGGATGAAGATTTTGCCACCCAAGAGGTGGCAGGGGCATGAACAGCCTGTAAGAGAACTGGCTGCGGTCAGGCTATTTATATTGCATACAATGTTATACCCACCTTGCGATGATTCCTAGGATCAACGTCCCCGAAGCCCAGTCTCTGACTAGGCCTCCTGGCTGGTCGTCTGGTCAACTAAGTTGTTCGACACGACTGCTCGCAGCCTGACACATGAATCTCACACAGCCTGGTTAATTAGGTATCCTTTGAAGGTGTTTATGGAGTTCTCTTTGAACACTGAGAGATCGGCTAATTATGACCCCCTCATGTGAATCGGGCGTGTTGAGAAAGTCTTGGGGCCCTTGATGTTGATAGAGTTCTCTCTCAAGAGTACCTACTGCACCTCTGCTCCTCACCTTCACACCCAACACCATGATCCTGCACATCCTGCCATGCCGTCTGGTCTCGTGTGGAGTTATTTCCGTGTGCAGATTTAGAACCAGTACCTCTAATATTTTCCAAGTGTAAATTATCATGTACTTCTCCCGCTTGCGTTCTAGAGAATACAGATTTAAAGATAGGGAAGCTTAGTGCAGTATACAAGTATAAAGCAACCCATCCCCCCCCCCCTGAAATTATAGTACTTATAGTAACTATGTCGTCAAAAGTACCAACATGTAGTGACGGACCTCCAGTAAACCACTTTCTGGTATTAATTTTATAGTTCGGAAAAAAGTAATGATAAAAACCAAGCTAAAATATTCCTCTAGCACAGACTACATCAGGCCTAAGATACCGCGTATTAGGCCTAGTATTGATAGGCGATATAAGGTCAGGTATTTATGTTATATAGGTCTAATATTTATGTTACCGGTAAAAATGTTTCCGGTTTGTTCAAATTCAACACTACAGAAGTCAGCTTACCGGCGGTCGGTAACTACACATTGGTACTTTCGTACACAAATTCACTGAAAGTTAAGTATTTTCAAATATTTTGAATACAGTAATGTCTTGCTTCTTTTTAATACTCAATGCATGTGTGGTTATCTTGCGTTATCTTGCGATGATTTCGGGGCTTTAGTGTCCCCGCGGCCCGGTCCTCGACCACGCCTCCACCCCCAGGAAGCAGCCCGTGACAGCTGACTAACACGCAGGTACCTATTTTACTGCTAGGTAACAGGGGCATAGGGTGAAAAACTCTGCCCATTGTTTCTCGCCGGCGCCTGGGATCGAACCCAGGACCACAGGGTCACAAGCCCAGTGTGCTGCCCACTCGGCCGACCGGCTCCTGTGTGTGTAACATTTCTGGAGGAAGTTCCACCAAATAGTTACTACAAGTACCTTACTTTTATGAGGACTGTGTGAAGATGCTGGCGGGCGCCTACAACAAGCGAGGCTTCCTTACTCAATTAAAGGAAGAAATGTACATGTTTCTCTCTCAGAATGTTCGGTAATATGTTTATTGTTTGTGATGTGTGGCTATGTATGTATTAACACTGTGTACTGAACGGGGTGAGAATAGCTTGAGCCAAGCCTCACCCCCAACACCATGAGCCAAACCTCATACACACGTTACAAATATTCCTAAAACAGAACAGAACAAAACAGAACTCGGAGCAGCTTGTCCCTGCTGCCCACAGTGTCCATTACACACATTCAATACGGAATTAAGCCATTCATTAGATGAATATTACAAATAAATAAACTTTATTCATAAAAGTTTGTAAATTTAAAATTTAGAAAATACCTGGATCCCGTGTACAACGCAATGTCTATATGAGCGTAGGAACAACTAGGCGAGAGGCAGAACACTTGATCTAGCCTAACATTACGAGCGCTGCTGTCAGCAATAGATGACAGCGGGCGAGTTACGGGCTACTCATGCCCGTGCCACCTTTTGGGTGGCTTAATCTTTATCAATCAATCAGCGGGCGAGATTATCAGATATGAAATAACCGCGCTATGTAACAAGCAGTTTGACTAATACATACAACTTCGTGTCTTTGTTTCTTTGCTAAGCTGGGAAGTCCCTTGTGTGTAGTTGGAAGGTCTTGGGGTCTTTGTTACGCGGGCGTCACGTGGCGGGGATACAAGTGACTCACTGGGTGCGTCTCACCCCAGTCTTAGATGCCACCATGTGAGGGGATCAGGAGGGCGCGCGGAGCACCTCGCCAACAAAGGAACCTGCGACTGGCTTAACCCACACCAGGGACGGCCCCAACATTACTGTGAAACATACGTAGTTCTTACAGGTTAAGGTAGGTCCATTAAGGTTTATCGCTGCTGCAACACGTGCCTCTGGTAATCCGGGCAAGGCTCAGGGGTGGGATCAGCTAACATTTAGGTACATGCACGACTAATGTGAATCACTTCACTGATTAATAAACGTAGCACCAACATTACACAGTTCTCGTGTATTTAGATATTTACATTATTAAACTACAAGTTATTGCTCTTCCAGAAGATTTGTTCCAGATGCAGGCGATTTGTCACAATAACGTGGCTAAAGTAAGTTGACCAGACCACACACTAGAAGGTGAAGGGACGACGACGTTTCGGTCCGTCCTGGACCATTCTCAAGTCGATTGTGAGAATGGTCCAGGACGGACCGAAACGTCGTCGTCCCTTCACCTTCTAGTGTGTGGTCTGGTCAATTTGTTCCAGTCTAATATTCCTGCGGACACAGCCAGAGGAATAAAATCCGTTATTTTCGAGGGAGTGAGGAGCACCCAGCAGAGCCATTACCCTCGCCTCATGCTCCAGTAACTTCCCTGGGTGAGCCTCGCTCTCAAACACAGGTACAGACACGCCTTCATGCTCCACATCTCCCCCTTCTATTGCTTACCACTATTACCATTTTTTTATCGACTGGTTCTCTGTCGATTACACTGGAATACGTTTTAAATAAGACCCACAGGCTGGGTGTGGCACGGACAAGTATTTCTTATAGTAAGAACATCTACTAAGGCAATGAGGTGGGCGCGAACCTGCCACCTTGGGCATTGCCAGCCGCATACCCTACCACTTCTCACTCATATATATCACGTTAATGTGATTGGTGTATATCTTAGTGACCCAACTGAGCTATCTTCCCCACGTTTCAAGAAATGAACAGCTATAAGAAAACGTTCTCGTGGAGCGACCAGTAGCAGGCGTATTTATCCTGTGCAGCGACCGTGAGAACATTACAAAGCCCCAGAGAGCACTCCTCCACAACAGACACGCGCGGAGACGTCAGGAGACGCAAGGAGACGTCCCAGGGGCCTCCCCCACCACTCCTTCAGGCAGGTGACAACAACTTCGAGAAAGTTACGTTGTGCATGACTCTCCAGCGTTTTCCCCGAGAAGTACTGGTCTTCTCATTCAGGCTCCAGCTGGATACATTTCTGCCAGCCCTCGCACACAGCTTGTACAAGACTTCATACCTGCCAGGCATCATGCACGCGGATATAAAACACAAGCGTGTTCAATATCTGTGTGTACATTCACTAGATGGGGTACCTGGGTACCTTGGGAGCCCCTGAATAATATAATGAACAAATTAAATAATTATGGACTACCCCAAACATGTCATCTACGTCGACAATAATGAAAGTGAGGGGAGGGGGGAACCCTAACCTGCCTATGGCCGTGCCTCACACCCCAGTAGTCACCGTGCAAGGGTTTAGTGAGGCTATCCCTAAATGTCTGGCCTCCAACATAGTACAAAGGTATGCTCTTTTATAGATATATTCAACTATCAGACGTCTTCGTGAGAATTATAATTCTTAAAATTATTTGTCCACACCTGGAGAAGCAAGCTCGGAATTTTAATATGACGTCCAAATGACAATTAAAATCATCTCTCTTCATCCAACCACTTGAGCTGGACGGTAGAGCGACGGTCTCGCTTCATGCAGGTCAGCATTCAATCCCCAACCGTACAAGTGGTTGGGCACCATTCCTTTCCCTCCGTCCCATCCCAAATCCTTATCCTGACCCCTTCCAAGGGCTACATAGTCGTAATGGCTTGGTGCTTTCTCCACATAGTTCCCTTCCACTCTTCAGATAAAGACGCCCTATGGATAGGAAACTCAAGTTACAGCCCCGCTCCTGTGCCAGTTAAGTCCACTACGGGCTCACCATAGCCCGTGCTACTTGGAACTTGTTCCGAGTAGCTGAATCTATAACAACCACCACCACCCTACACCAAGCCAAGTGAGATCCTGGCAGCCAACCCACCTACGCTCTCACCAAACAATCATCCCCACACCCGTATAAACCACATGGATAACAAAGGAATATATTACGATCTGAGGTAATTATCTTAATATTAGTGACCTTGGCTCCCCGCCTCGCTCACCAGAGTGGTCATAGTTCCACAGCGAATTACCTTCATTACACATGATAAACCTTCAAATTACCCTTCTCTAATTACATTGTAATTATAATGGTAGGCCCAAGATTCAAGCTGTAATTATAATGAGTGTCATGTATTTAAGACCCCGTCTCTCCAGCTTCCTGCCCCCCCCCCCCCAGGTCAAGGCGTGGGATCAATCGCCTCCAGATCTGGGTTCTCCAGCCTCCATGATAAGAGCCCCGTCCCCCGGCCCAAGTTATTCAAGTCGACTTGTGAATAAGCAGAAGCTCTGCTTTAATATTAACCCAACTGTGTCTTCTGCTGCTGGTGGTGGTGGTGCTGCTGCTGCTCCCTCTCCTCCATACTATGTTCAATCGCCTCCATCATTATGACTCTTTCCTCCCGTTATGTAGCAACGTCCAGCTCGCCGCAACACGTCACATAGTTCAGCATTTTCCGTTCTCGCCTCGTTCTGGTCTTTCTTCAGGTGGGCGTTTTACCCTGGGGCTGCACACGCTACGATGGGCTTCAGACACGTGTCCTCTACAGTCACCTGTAGTTCTTATTCAAGATACTATTCTTATATTCCATATATGCTGTTTGTGCGCGCCT
>WNGS01000337.1:1309772-1323428 GCA_020271785.1 Procambarus virginalis | reverse complement strand
CGGCCTGAGTCATCTTGAAAAGTTTGAATGAAAAAATTATGGCTTATGTTAGTCAACCATAACTGGGTACTTAAAAAAAATGTAATTAGCTTGTATAATTTTACAAGCTGTTAACAAATATTTTCTAAATATATATATGAAATTCCTAGTTATGGTTTACCAACATAACCAACGTTTTTTCATCCAGATAGTTTGTTGGACAATAACATTAATGATATCAATAATGACTGATATACAGTATTAATCTACACCAATATCTTTGACTGTAACTGCCAACAATCTCTTTGTTAACTTCTCATTTTGGCAATACAGTGTTGGTTTCATGAAGAGCATGTTTACATGTTAAAAAATTGCAGAGCAGATTTTCTATTATTTAACTTACATACCGATGTTGTGCATGACAACAACATTCATCAGCATTTACATAAAGATTCATATCTAGGGTAAATTTGAACTTTTAGAAGTTTTAATTAGTGATCTGGTGTTAATTGGTATTTATCCTGTCTCAGTTCCTTACATATATGTATTGAATTATGTAGCATCTCTATTAGCAGGATTTTATTTAATAATTGTATGACAGACTTCATTGTTTTGCTAATATTCATGAAAATCATCAATTTGCTTTAAAAATTTAATAATTTGTTGAAAAGAGAGTAGTTCCTCACCACCTTTTCACTATAATACTGTCACTTTTAACACGATCTTGTATTTTTAGGTGCTGGAAGCATTGGACTACCTGCATACAAAATGTCAGATCATCCACACTGATATTAAACCTGAGAACATACTCATGTGTGTAGACGAGACCTATATCCGAAAACTTGCGTATGAAGCGACACAGTGGCAGAAGATGGGACTCAAACTTCCAGGTTCTTTAGGTGTGTATTAGATGTGAAGTGCAGAAAGTTGATCCCCTTAATTTGACTAGAGAAAACAACTTTATTTTTTATAGTATTTTATTTTATGTAAATTCAGATTGCTAGTTTTATTTAGATTTTTAATTAATAAATTTGTTGACTATTTTTTTTATTTAACAGTGAGCACAGCACCAAAGCATTACTCCCAGCCAGATCCTAATGCCAAGATGTCAAAAAATAAGAAGAAAAAGTTGAAGAAAAAGCAGAAGGCAAAGCAAGCACTTCTTGAAACCCAAATGAAGGAATTGGAGGAAATGGAGGAGAAGGAGGCACGGCAAGCCCTAGAGGCGTGTGACATAGCAACAGCTAACACATCAGGTGCGTCAGTTATAGGGGGCCCCTTCTGGTTGTTGTTGGAGTGTGAGGTTATAAGTGCACTCGTACATTATTATGGGCCAAATAATGCAAATTGGAAAATAAACATGAATACTGAACATAAGAATTGTCTTGTACATAATTATGAAATGGTGAATCAGTTTTCGTATTAAGAGTTGACATTAGGGGGGGATGTTTGGCTTGAAAGGTTACAAATTTTAAGAAGTGGTCACTTGTGGATGTTAGTTTCATTTCCCACTGTCTGACTGTGATAGAATGTTAATATCATGGCAAGTCATTTGTTTTGTTTGTGTGGCTGGCAGTCTCAAGGAATCGGTTCATTATTGGTTGCATGATTAGCTCTCAATTTCTTATTAAGTTATAGAGCCTAAATACATACACCAAGTTTGCAGATTAGATGAACTGCCACATTTAGGAGAAGGTTTCTGCAGTCAGACTTTTTGTAACAGACATGCACTAAAGAATTTAATTTTCTGGCGAGAGATATACAGTAGAAGAAAAACAAATAAAGGAGAAAATTTCTATATACAGTAGTAAAAAATTGTGAAGATATTGAAATAATTGCAGTACTACAGGTTTACTCTTTTCAAGACATTTGGATAGTTTGTGATAAAAATATATTTCAAGGTTTTCAGTTTTTTTTATTGTTTTATTAAAGTTATTATGGCGGTTTTATCATTAAATACTGAATAATATATATATACAGTATTTATTGAAATGTTAGTGTGTTTAAAGTATCAGAGTTTTTTTTTAGCTCGGGATATGACAAAAAAGGAAAGTATCTGACACCACAACAATGGTTGCTGAGAAAGTGCTGGTCATAGCATATCTGTCATTTAGTATGAAAATGATTTGCAACAAAAATAAAACTGGGAAACTGGGAATTATGACAAATGGTGTTATTTATTAGGTTGATAAACATGAAAGATAAGCTCTAGTGATATAAATGTGCAGGAAGAAGACTGTGCGTTTAATAACCGAATCAGTGAGATGAGTTGGAAGAAAGTAAAGAGGGGCAAAGGGTGGTGTTGAAGGTCACTCTCCAGAGTCGCATATGTCAGCAAGGCTTTTCTAAGTTTTTATGTTGGATCATTGCAGCAGTATTGGTCAAGTTTTGGTGTTAGATATATGGTGCCAGTCTTGTACAAGCTCTTATGACTGTTCTACTCTTAACTAATGGGAACCAATAGGATTTTTTTTTCTAGATCACTACCATGTGCTAAGTCTTAATGCAGTCTCGACTTTATAAAGCAATTTGCTTTTTTTGCCATTTCTCTTTTGTTCCAATGTCTTTTTTTTTTTTAATGTACTCATGTTATATACAGTACTTATTTTACTACAAATGCAAGTCAGCATTTATGTTACATATAACCCAGTTAATTCAGTGTCACTAATTGTAGAGGGTATAAATTATAGCAAACAGCACACACAAGTAAATGATAAGTTTTCAGTTTAGTTTTATGTAATAAGTAAAACCATTTAAGTCTAAATGATTTAAAGTACAATGAAGGGAAGGGAACTATTGGGAGAAAGCGCCAAGCCATTGCGACTATATAGCACTTGGAAGGGGTGAGGATAAGGATTTGGGATGGGACATAAAGTACAATGAAAAATGGCTCATAATGCAGAGTTATAAATAAATATATGGCCATTTCTGATGTTATATTTTGTCTTGACCAATACATCCAAATGTTTAAAAAAAATGCTGCATCATGACTGCCACACTGCTTATAAATTTGAACAAATCTGAATCGAACACATCTTCATTAGCTGAAGGATATATCAACTTTGGAATTTGCCTTTAGAATTTTATTCCCATAAAATATGGAGTGGATCAAGAACACTGTTATCTCTCTTCATGTAAAATTTACATTTAGACATTGAACTAGAGTAATAGATGTTTATTCTGTAATGACTGTGCCAGTGCATTCATTGTATAAAGACAAAACCTTCAATCACTGTAAATACATTTTGCCCAAACTCTTCTTCAGGGTACGTTTTATACACTACACAATCTAGATAAAACATTGAATTTTTAGGACATCTTATAATAAAATTGAGATTCATATATTACACGCACAAATCACATCAATCATGTGATCACGAAGAATCATTAGGAATCACGAGATTCATATATCTTTATTTTGTTGCATATTAGCAATGAGAGTGCATAAATCCTAAAAAGGTCGCTACTGGTAAATTGCATATTCTCTGGAAATTGTAGTACAGGAGTAATTTGAGCAAACTACCTTACTTGACCATAAGTGCCTGCATCTACTCGTACAATGAATGAACAGTTTAGTGTACAAGTTGGTATAGTGAGTGAGGAGGAGATATGAAGGACTGGAATAGTAGAAGAAATTTTGCATTGGCCACCCAATTATTTATTAGAAAAATATGTATTGGGTATATTAAAAGGAGAAAATATCTTGAGGAAAATGGGAGAAGAGCTTGGTGTAATGTTTTAAAGAACGTAGTTTATATATTTATACAGTATACTGTGTATATATATATATATATATATATATATATATATATATATATATATATATATATATATATATATATATATATATATATATATATATATATGTATATTTATTCTGCATGAACTTATGTTTGTAAACTTGTTGTTACAATGTGAAATCGGCTTCAGTTGTTTTTAGCACCTTCATTGTTTTGTTTTGAAATGATTTATTGCATTTAATTTTTTAATTTTGTTATTTTTTAATTGATGGAGTATATAATTAAAATGCATGATGTATTAATTCAAGGTAGAGTGTTGTGTGTAATGTCATTTGCCACTACCTATTAAGACGGTTCAGGTTTACCTTTCAGTATTTATCACTTGTGAATATGGGTACATGTCCACATATTCCTATTTTTAAGGATCAATCACAACCTTTCCTATCCACTATCGGATACTTTTGATATCGTTCGCCTTATGCGTTTTTGTTCTCGTATTGGCATTCTTGGTGATATTTAGCACCCTCTGATTATTTCGCACTTTGATGGTGCTACATAGCCTTCCTGGTTTGGTGCCTTCTTTTGATAATTACCTTACCTTTCCTATCCACTTGATCACAAATCCACTGACTAAAATTACTTGAATGTGTGAATGAGAAAACTGCCAAAAGTAAGATCACAACAATAAAACATTTTGGTGTTTGTGAGAAAGAAATCTACTGAGAAATTATTGTGAATAAATTCCTTCTAGTGTTATTGATCAATATAAACATCTTGAATATACAACTGATGAAGCCAGTCTGTATTGGCAAAATTGAGAGTTGAAGAATTCTGAAGGAAGGTGTCTGGTGCAATGAAAGCCCATTTTGGGTGGAACGCAAAAGGAAAAGAAATGGGCCAGTGAAGCTGTACTCGCCTAGTTGTGCTTGTGGGGATTGAGCTTTGACTCTTTGGTCCTGCCTCTCAACTGTCAACTGGTGTACAGATTCCTGTGCCTATTGGGCTCTATCATATCTTCATTTGAAACTGTGTATGGAGTCTGCCTCCACCACATCACTAGCTAATGCATTCCATTTGTTATCTACTGACGAAAAAAAATTCTAATGTCTCTGTGGTTCATTTGGGTACTAAGTTTCCATCTGTGTCCCCTTGTTCGTGTTCTAACTATGGTAAATAGTTTCTTTGGCCACCCTGTCAATTCCCCTGAGAATTTTGTAGGTGGTTATCATGTCTCTCCTTACTCTTTTGTAAGATATAGATGTGTGTGTGTGTGCTCTGTAAACACACCTGTAATATAAATATATCATATTGTATAAAATAATAAAGTTGGGAAGGTAGAAGAAGTGTTGAGGAAGAATCTACAAGGTCTTCTCTTAATACCCTTTATTCTTTTCTGAGGCTATGGGTCCCTATAAATGTACTTCAGGTGGTACCCCCATCATCCATACATTCATCATGGTCAAACCCTCTTGGTTTCCTCTCCAAAGTCATATATTATTACTCTGTCTCTAGTTCTAAATACAAAATAGGCTTCTCATATTGTTCGTTTCAGCTGGTCTAATTCTTTTCACATTCATACTGCAGTCATCTCACATCCTTGCATAACTTGGTACATCATTTATTACTTTGCTGTTCATTATTGTATTTTTAGAACTGCCATGATTATTTCGAGGTACAGTGTGGCTTTTGAAATCTCTATTTAAGGGTCATATTTTGTTGTTGTTTTTTGTACAATGTTATGCACCCTTTTTAACAATTTGAAAATAACAATTAGTGTGGCATTTAGAAAGCTAACCCATCTAAAGCTAATAACATGTCTTCTAACTTAATTCCAGTGCTAAGTAATGACTCAAGCATAGAGGAGTCTTGCATGACACCGCAAACTAACGGGCAGCAACTAGAAAAGCAGAAGAGTATTGAGGAGGTGCCTTTGAAGCTTCAAGACCAACAACTACCACAGCTTCAGGAACCAGAGTTAACACCCACCCAGCCACATCCTCCGCTTATACCTCATCCACAGCCTTGCCTCATCACTCCTAATCTCACCTTAGAAGAAGAGGCTCAGCAAAAACTTGGTGTGTGGAGCAGATGAAAGCTGTTCAGTTGTAACATTATATTTTGTTTGGTCCTGTAATGTTGGTGCTGTGATGTCTTGCATCCAATTCCATCTTCAAATACAAGTTGGAAATAATCTAATGAATGGAAGCTTAAGTTTATTTAAATTAAGTTAAGAAGAGTGGTAATATTCACTACTATGGTAGTATTTTGAACCATTGCCTGGCATAGAGATATAACAATATAAATCAAAGGGTCTTGTTCTTGAAACTATTAGATTGGTGGAAGGAAATTCTCTTTTAAACCAATTTTTTTTTAACTAGCTTGCAGGTTGTTTCAGCATATATACTGTACTTCAAAATTGGCAGGACATACATGTACCTGTATATTATGTCCATGCTTCTGTTTCATGTCCAGCATTTATATTTTAAAACAGAATCTATATCAACCCTCTTAATTTCATCTTTTTCCATTAAAATGTTGCAGACATGAACTTTATTAATATTTGGATACATTCAGTGTCTGTGTTAGGCAGACTTTGAGGAATATATGCTTTTGTATGCCTAGGTTCCAAAGGAATTGCATATCATGCACGAAGAAGTCATTTCACATAAGGCAGAGATAGTATGAAGTATTTCATCTAAGATTAAAAAACCTGCCATAATGTATAAAAATATTCTTCTTCAGAAGATAGTGTTCTGGCTGATCATTTATATATCTATGAGCAGATTAGCCTTCATATTATGACTTTTCAGCTCTTGGTGTTGCATTGCCAAATAGAAACGTCTATTGGACATGCATGTCCCGATTGAGTTTTCTTTCTATTAAAAAAACAGTTGTTCTGTATGTCATTGTTGTAACTCCATGTAAACATTCATTCATTTTAGGTATCCTTTTCTTACTTGCATGGGGTGGAGGCCATCGGTCAATACTTCAAATAGTAATATAGTAAAATAAGGTTATAGTGCCAGTGGTTTCAAGCATTGTCTTGATTATTTGTGGAGTGTGCCCAGTGCTGTCTCCCCCCCCCCCTCCTACCATTGAGAAAGATCTAGACAGAGCCTCTATTACTATTGTTGTGGTGGTTTCTTCTTTCTCCTCCCTAAAGTTATCTTTCTCATCTTGTAGATGTTCTTGGAGCTGGATATTTGGGTCTGTCCGGCCAAAGGTGCATCATGTCTTCTGTCTGGTTGTTGCAGTGTGGCATCATTATTGAAATGTCTCAAGCTGTTGCATCTTTTTGTGAATTCAGATATCTTTTGCCTTGTTTAAAAGCCAGTGTATCTCACTGGGTGGTTAGATTCAGCCTTCCTTTGATATGTATCTTCATGAACATGTGCACAAGTCTTATTGCCTGCTTTTTTTAATTATGACTACAGCTCTGGGTTACAATATTCAAGATCTGGGTTTCTAGCAGGCTAACAGTGTATTGACTGCTCATTAGTTAGTTTTAAATGTTCCTCATCCTCACTGGGCCTGTGTGGTACTTGAATGCCATTCCAGTCGGTTAATTCTCCCCGAGCCCCTGGTTTCTTGTCTTTTCAACCTGCAAATTGGGCCTCCATCTTTGCTTGCATTGTAATTTTATTACTGTTCCTTTTAGCCCTAAGTGAGTTTCCACTTAAGAGATGCCATTCACAGTAAGTATTCACTGGGGAGCTGGTAAGGGGCAGTCCAGAAATAAAATGTTGCATATGATGAAATTTCCTTTTTCTGGTCAACCTCATTAGCTCTCTCTACTTGCTCTTTTTGCCATTCTTTCCAGTATTTTTTTTTTTTGTGGTGGTGGTGCCACAAAAGTGAAATTGTCAGGCAAGTTGAACCCTTGGATGAGGTAAGCTGTCTTCTGGTATTCACCTAGTATTCGCCTAGGTATGCTTGCGGGGGTTGAGCTCTGCTCTTTCGGCTTGCCTCTCAACTGTCAATCAATCGATCAATCAATCGATCAACTGTTACCATACCCCATCCCCAGGAAGTAGCCCGTAACAGCTGTCTCTCCCAGGTACCTATTTACTGCTAGGTAACAGGGCATCAGGCTGAAAGAAACTGCCCATTTTGTTTCTTCCATCACTGGGTCGTGTGCTTGGTTTGTTAGCATTGGGCAAACTTCCCGTCTTTGTGTTTTTGGTTTCATCAAGGCAATGTAATTCGTTTTGCTTCACCGGTACTTTGAGGCAGTTTTACTGTGTTTTGAGATGATCCTGTATACCTTAGCTTCCCTTGCCTATAAGAACACATCAAATTCTGGTCCTGGTGCTGGGTAGGCTTGAATAAATACAGAGGCCTGATGCTTTTGTGGCTGTTTTTTTGGTTCCAGAGCCAATGCACTGTGATGTTACTGAGGCGACCCAGAAAGAGGCATTTATTACATTTAATGCTTTATTATTTGCATTTCCTAGAATTCTACTTATTTTCCCATTTTAATCAATAACGGACAAATATGGGTACACAAGCATCCATTGTTTCCATTAACATGCATGCACTTGTGTATATTATTGTTTTTTTATTTTTACTCTTACTTTCTCAGTAAGAGGGACCTGACTATATCTTATAACATAAATCATCACAGAAAGAAGCCACCACACCTCATTATGTTTAAGGGGATCGAGTGCAAGTCCGAGCTATATATGTTCATGCCATAAAAGCATGTGTTCCTTTTCTCTGGTACCTCTTCAAAAAAATTTTGTATAGCACTTTTATAGGCATTTTTTTAGTATGAGAGAAAATCAAAAGAATTGAGTATTCAAAAAACTTGTAATAATTCATTACTAAACTAGTGAGGAATGTAATTAAATATCTTTTTAGCTTGATTAATATGCATTAAAGAGATATATATGGCTTCAGATACCTTAACTAATATTTGAAAATTGCTGATCATTGTTTTACCCCCCACACCTAAACTTAAACTTATTCCCCTATCCATGCTACATATTCTGTAAATTTTAGAACTAATGTGAGTAGCAATAGATGCATGATTAACATTTGTTTTGTGATTGGCCTGCAGAACACCGCAAGAGTCTAGCAGAGATGTGTGAGGGGGATGTGCGGCCGGGTGGGGCAGTGGGTCTCTCACTTGACCCACTCATGAATGGCCACGACAGCCCCCGTCCCACATTAGGCCGCTCAGAGTCTGAGATTACTCCTGATATGAGGCTTCCCCAGAAGATGAAGGTGCTAATATTTACATTGTCTCATTTATGTTTACATTAAGCATTGTCACTTTCTTACTATATCAAAGTTAGAAATATACCTGGAAAAGTAAAGTAACCAGTCTTGAGATTAACTTTGAGCTCTCATAATTATTATGTAACTTTGTTCAAGATTCTTTTATTGGAAACAATATATATAGTTCTCTAAGGCTTAAGTGTGTAAATCCTCACAGATGGTGATGATGTTGGTGCCAACTTCACCAACTACAGTGGGGGAACCAGCAGTAGTGGGAGTGGAATGCGCAGAGTAGCATCCTGTCCTGACCACAAAGCTATTGAACGTGTTCCTGATCCTGTCCATGAAGTTTGCGATATGAAAGTTAAAATTGCTGACTTGGGTAATGCCTGCTGGGTTGACCATCACTTCACGGAAGATATTCAGACGAGGCAGTATCGGTGCCTAGAGGTGCTGTTAGGAGCTGGTTATGGAGCGCCTGCAGACATTTGGAGTACAGCCTGTATGGTTAGTGTTATGTAAATTTTAAACCATATCTGATTGTATCGGTGTTACTTAGGATTTGTATAGTACAGTAGTTATATATTTTTGTTTACCAGCTATAAATTTCTTTTCAGGGCTTGATTTTAATGTCTAGTGGTTTTTCTACGTCATTATTTGCATAAAAATTAATTTTTGGAAATTCCCAAAGCAATGGCTGATGGATGTAAGAGTGTATAAAGTAAATGTGTCTGTAACAAACAGATTTATACCCAATTACTGAACTAATAATTAAACTTTGAGAATGCATAGAAGACCTCAACCTAACAATTTACTGGAAAAGGGAAGACATAAGCTACTAAAGATGATGCTGATAGGAATAGACAAGGTAGATAGGGATAGGCTGTTTAAAATAGTGATAATAGTACAAGAGAACATGAAGGCTAGAAATGTAATTACATCAGATAGATGTAAGAAGTCAAGTGGAAAGTACAAGTGGTAGTCAAGTGGAAAGTACAAGTGGTAGTCAAGTGGAAAGTACAAGTGGTAGTCAAGTGGAAAGTACAAAAAGTAGAATTGTTATAGAAGCCACACCCATCTGCAGATTATCATTCAAATATAACAGTGAACTTGAACACCAGGATACCCTGTCACATTGGACTGCAGGAACATGATAAAGTTGTTGTTCTTGCTAAGCTTGCAGTAAATATGGACAAAGTTGAATGTAATCTTGGGCTATTGAATGGAACCCTTACGTGACATTAGATGAAAACTCTGATGATTTTGAAGAAAGTAGAATAGTGCAAAGTGGAACTAACAGATCAAAATGAAATATATCAAACAGAAGATCTGTATGGGACAAGTAACAAAATGAATAGAATAACAGATGTCACAGCTGGAATATGGCTTGCTACAAATTTGCCATTTATAGGCAATAAGTGTGTAGATATTTACCTCCATTTGGAGTTAAATTTAAATCATGGCTGCATGAAATGGCAAACTATATTATTACAAAGGATAAATATCTGAAATCCTTGCACTGAATCCATATTTCACCTCTTAGTAGATAATGACATAGGAGACTAATAAATAAGCCGTATAGTGTGAAGGCTAATAATAATAACCAGCAACTATTCTATGATCCTGTAATACCCAATATCTAAAATATTTTATGTATCGGTAAAATACCTACCTGGAACGTATGATAATTTATTGTAAATACATTGATATTGTAATACAAATTTATTTTGTATCTAGCTCACATTATAATTATAAGGTGTGCAGGTTAGATATAATTGTTAATGTCAAAATTTCTGCCAAGGTTTGAAGAAGACCTTTTGTGCTCTCTGTAACACTTTTTAGTACTATCACGCTCAGAATGAGTATGGGGTGCACAATAAACTAGCCACCTCCAAGAAACACGCATCAGATGTAAAAGTACTAGGTACCTCATACCTGGTGCAAGTGGTTGGCATATGTAATACATTTAAGGAAGAATTGTTTCAAGGAAGAAATTGCATCTACAATTTTAAGAAATATGATGAGAACTTGGAGATACATAGTGTGCCAAGAGTAAATGGCTAGGAGGCATTACCGCCTCTTGGCATAGAGAATTATCGGTGGATCTCGCTCCCCAATACTCGCTAATAAGTCACTACTGACCTCATCCTTATGTTGCTGTGATGGCCCAAATGTTTATGTTCACAGATTATATAAATAGCAATTAAATTTTATATAAATCAAATTACATTGATAACATTAATTCTGCTCCAACAATGAGAGAGTATTTTTCAGGCTTTGAATTGCAACTGGAGATTACCTGTTTGAGCCACACAGTGGGGCTGACTATACACGTGATGAGGACCATTTAGCACACATCATTGAACTCCTGGGGAAAATTCCACGCCATATAGCTCAGTCTGGCAAATACTCAAAGGAATTCTTTGATAAAAAGGGTATGTACATGGAAAAAATATTATTTTAATATTGATTAGTGTTCAAGAGTAATCGCACTAATGGGACTGCATCAGTGAGAACTCCATAGGAGCCGTGATGAGGGTTTGAACCTATGTGGGTGTCCCCCACACATGCATCTAGCGACTAGACCATGTCGGGATCTAGTCACTAGATCGTGTGTGTTGGGGAACACCCATGACATAGGTTCGAACCCTCATCACTGCTGCTATGGATTTTCACATTGATTAGTGTGGTAAGGGAAGAAATATGAACTCAATTTTTGTATTTTCCTGATTAACATGAGATAATTATGATAAATAACTGGTGAAATACTGTATTGGATTGTTTATTATAAATTAAGTCATTATTAGATAATTTTCTACTTTGTAGGGGTGGGTAGGCATTGCCCCAGAAAAAATGGGATCATAATAGCATAGGAAAAGATTGTATACATATATGAAAAATGGCACTAATACGTTCACCATATCTTACTCCTTACATATTATCACAGAACCAGCACATTCGGTTGCTTCATTTTCATGTGTCATTGCAAAAATTACATGCAATTGCAGTGCAATCATTTCCCTCTGAAATTTAAATGTTGCAAACATGCCTCATTAACTGGCTTTTGTTGCCCAAGTTGTAGTTAGGTGCAGGCCTCACATAAGTTGTCAATCTGCTCCACCCCATTTTTCATTGGAGAGGCAGCTAATTGCGTCGAATAGCAGTATGCGGCAAGAGTTGCTAATCCCTACATCATATGATTTATTATAGTGTTACCTTGCTATTATGTTAGTGTATAGTAACCACATGAAGTTCAATGTTTTGTTATTTTAACGTTGTGAATATTTTAGCACCAGTTTTTTAAAAGCTGTATATCCACAGAAAAACAAATTGAATGTACTATATAAAACCTACATGCATATATTTTCCTTAAAGTGTGATTGTACACAGTATACACTCGTGTGTGTGTGTGTGGTGTGTGTGTGTATGTATGTATGTATGTAGGTATGTATGTATGTAGGTATATATATATGTATATATATATGTATATATGTATATATGTATATGTATATATATTATATATATATATATATATATATATATATTATATGTTATTAAATATGACCGAAAAAGTAAGATTAATAATTCTAACACACAATTTTCTCAATTTTCCTTATGTTTGTTTTTACTGATGACGGTAAATGAAAAACAATTCTCCAAAATCATTCTTTATTTCTTATTCTGACGCGACACTGCGCGCGTTTCGTAAAACTTATTACATTTTCAAAGACTTTAGTTACACACACTGAACAGAGTTTAAACAGCTTTTCTTTTTTTATACCTGCATTTGGTGAGGTGACATGTTACAATGGTTTGGGGTGAGGTGAGAACAAACACAGAACACGAAACAATAGGTATAAGCTAAAGGGAAGAATAGATCTGAACTGCAGAAGGCCTATTGGCCCATATTTCTTGATGTTTCTATATTGGAGCGGAGTCTTGAAGTGGGTAGAATATAGTTGTGCGTTAATTGGCTGTTGATTGCTGGTGTTGACTTCTTGATGTCAAGAAGTCAACACCAGCAATCAACAGCCAATTAACGCACAACTATATTCTACCCACTTCAAGACTCCGCTCCAATATAGAAACATCAAGAAATATGGGCCAATAGGCCTTCTGCAGTTACAGATCTATTCTTCCCTTTAGCTTATACCCATTGTTTCGTGTTCTGTGTTTGTTCTCACCTCACCCCAAACCATTGTAACATGTCACCTCACCCAAATGCAGGTATAAAAAAGAAAAGCTGTTTAAACTCTGTTCAGTGTGTGTAACTAAAGTCTTTGAAAATGTAATAAGTTTTACGAAACGCGCTCCAGTGTCGCGTCAGACTAGAAATAAAGAATGATTTTGGAGAATTGATTTTTCATTTACCGTCATCAGTAAAAACAAACATAAGGAAAATTGAGAAAATTCGTGTTAGATTATTAATCTTACTTTTTCGGTCTATTTAATAACATATTTCTACAGGAAAGACTGCTACCAAATATACTAATATATATATATATATATATATATCTATATATATTATATAAATACTAAATATATATATATATATATATATATATATATATAATATATATCTGTGATATGCTTAAGGTCACCTAGAAAACACAAAGTATTTGATTATTTGTAATATTATATATATATATATATATATATATATATATATATATATATATATATATATATATATATATATATATATATATATATATAT
>WNGS01000337.1:1294714-1309747 GCA_020271785.1 Procambarus virginalis | reverse complement strand
CCCCATTTTCATTGGAGAGGCAGGACTAATTGCGTCGAATAGCAGTATGCGGCAAGAGTTGCTAAATCCCTACATCATATGATTTATTATAGTGTTACCTTGCTATTATGTTAGTGTATAGTACCACATGAAGTTCAATGTTTTGTTTATTTAACGTTGTGAATATTTTAGCACCAGTTTTTTAAAAGCTGTATATCCACAGAAAAACAAATTGAATGTACTATATAAAACCTACATGCAAATATTTTCCTTTAAAGTGTGATGTTACACAGTATACACTCGTGTGTGTGTGTGTGTGTGTGTGTGTGTGTGTGTATGTATGTATGTATGTATGTATATATGTATGTATATATATATGTATATATATATATATATATATATATATATAATATTACAAATAATCAAATACTTTGTGTTTTCTAGGTGACCTTAAGCATATCACAAAGCTCCGTCCATGGGGCATGTTTGAGGTGCTGACAGAGAAATATGAGTGGCCTGAAGAGGAGGCTCGGGCTTTTAGTGATTTTCTCAACCCTATGCTGGCGTTTGACACATCAGAGCGAGCTACTGCTGGTGAGTGCCTCAAACACCCATGGCTCAACTCATGAACACGGGAAGAGCTACAACTGCTCCCTCAGCCCTCTCTCTGGTAGAAAGTCAGTTTGTCTGATTGGGCCAAGTTACCCAAGCAGGAGAACCACATGGTATCAGGGAGCAGTTTCCCATCCTCTCACTTGACCATTCACATATATGCACTTCATTATGGTGATCAGCATCAGGGCAGATACCAAAGATGTCTCCATTAAATGACAACTGTTAAAGAAATGTTCCAGATCAACTCACCTGGTCCTTACCCAGCGTAGTGTCACCATAGCACATGAGTGGTCAATTGAGGCAAGGGTTGAGGGTGGGCAGTGCACATACCAGGGTTCGCCTATGGGGTTACCGGCCCCAATCTTGACCAGAAGTGCTTTTGACTCTTGATTATAAAGGACTGAATTTTAGTTGGTTCATTCAGCTCTGATGATGCAAAGAGACTGATTGGAGGAACCAGTAATCTCTGTGCAAGTGTCTTAGTATGATGACTGTGTCCAGTGGTTCTGATGTGAGTGTACATAAAGACAGATGGTTGCTAATCCTCTCAATGTCCATGATAGTACATATTGCTGAGAGGGGACATTTGGAGGAATCATATGTTCTTTTGCTGATTTAACTGCTCAAACCACAAATATTTGTAAGAGGAAGCAGAGATCCTATGACTTATCCTGCATGAGAAGTGACTATACAACGTGTATTCTACCAGCACTGCTGCAGAACTTGGGATAATATTGGTACCAAGGACCACATGCCCTGATGACCTGCGGTGTTGTGTCATCGTGCACAACGGGATGGCTCTTTTCTAAACATTCATTTTAATAGTTATGTAAATATTGCACCACTCAATGAAGTTGGTTTCCCATCAGCCCTGAAATGTAAAATGTTGGCTTTGAGATACTGATGGAGCAATTTGGTAGTTTTCCGTAGGTTGGAACACAGAAACTGCAACTCTTCAAGCTACCATTGAAAAGTTTTGGTTTCTTTTCACACACACACATATATATATATATATTCATTTATTATCATAGTTTACTTGCTTTTTTAAATTATATATATATTTGAAGTATGAGTAAAAACCTTCTTGCTGAAAAAGACACCAGTCATTTACAGAATACTGGAACATAATTTATATCTATTTTATGTTTATTGAAAGGGAGAGGATCCTTCAAGATACCAAATGCATTTTTTTATTTTATTTTTTGAGTGATCTGAAGATGCAGTATTGAAATGTACCAACTGTGGAAATTCAAATAAAACAGGGCTGGTGTTATATAACATACAATTAGCCTTGTAGCCTGATTGCAATATTTTGTCCATCATTAAAATTGTATACTAAATGCAGGCCCTCCTAGAAGTCAGTAGAACCCTGTCCAGCTGGCTGTATACCAAGTACAATCCCTCTCCCCTCCCTTCCTATCCCCTTTGCTCTACCTTTTATCAATAAACTTCCTCTTGCCGCTCGCTGTTTCAGGATTTATCTTGAGCAGTGATGTTACGTCCCCTTTACTTTATTGAGGCTACTAGGCACTGTGTTTTTCTGTATATTTAGCCACATCTATAAGATGTCATACGTATGCATCAGTGATTATATAATTTATTTTTACTCAATTTTAGATATGCACCTTTGTTTAGTAGGTTCTTTCATTGTGACACAACTGTAGCGTTCATTTATGTCTCCCCCTTGTGACTCTGTTCCACCAGCCAATAGTGTTATCGACGGCAAGTAATGTGACACCACCACCTGCTCTCCCTGTTTGGCTTCTATTACGCTAACGCTTTGTGTCGGATTAACTACATGTGTTCCAGCATTGGTGTGGCATCACATGGAAAGATTCTATGTACAATGCAAATATTGTATGTAAAAAAAAGTCTAGCAGGGATGTAGGTGGAGGTGAGCACAGAAGTGGGTCGGGTGGCCTCAACCCTGCTTATGGAGCGTCTCCCATAACCAGGCTAACATTGTCTTATATTAAGATGCCTCTAACCTTGCCAAGGGTGCAGTAGGCCAACAAATTTTGTACATCACACGAAGAATTTGGGCCTTGCTGCTGTGGTAGACTTGTCCGATCCTCTGTATAGCAGGCATAATGATACTCTTGATAGTAAAGGTGAAGCACACCAGGTTTGTGTTTAATTTACTACCAGACACAGTCCACTATAACTAAAATTTAAAACGTTTTTTATCAAGAATTTGTAATAAATGTGCACCTTTGACTTATTTAGTTATGTTGTAAATTTTGAAATTATAATTTTTTATTGTTTGGTGGCCATACCAATGTTCTGGATTTTCCATGTAAAGTATTTTTGAAAATTTGTTTTTATGTATAATGAAATGAGTAAAGGCAATCCTGTTATGTACATTATTATTTTCAAAATATGACAGTGACAAGTGACTTTTTTGTCTTACCCTTATACAGTATTATGATTTTTCTATTATGCACCAACTCGCTAAATTATATTTACAAATAATTTAGATATTGCTATAAATTTAACACTTTTAACCCCAAATAATATGGGCACATTTGAAGCTCATAAGACATTCTCCATAAAACAAAACTTCTAATGCCACCTGGATGTCATGTGTTTTCACTTATTTCTTATCCTTATTTCAAGTTAAATTCTCTCTGGTTTCAAGTTACCCCAAATGAGCATAACCTCTGTATATTTTGTATTCATTGAAGATACAGTATTTGGTAGGTTATATTATCTACCTATGACAGCTTGAGGGCTTTACTCCTACTGACAATTCCTTCTTCCCCCACTAAATACTGCCACACTGAGAATGTGCAATGTTATTAGTGCTCATTCAGTTGTGTGATGAGTGACTTGTATGATAGTGTTGGTGTATTACATGCTTGCGTGATGTCTCCATGGTTGCACAATGTTTGGATGGAGTCATGAGGATGGTTTAGGTAATAAAAAAAATGGTATGAAATTTATGTATGATAGGAATAAATGATACATCTGCCTCTAGTGGAAGAGGGGATGTAGATCAAATAATTGCATAGATGGATTATTGAGAAGGCACATGAGAAAGATTAAGTGTTTATCTGAGTTAATGAGTGTGTGTAAGTTAATGTTGTATAAAACGAACTGGTTCTGTTAATGGAGGTGCACACCAGGGTTGTGTGATGTGGTTCAGGATACTGTATACAGTATGCTGTATGAATGTGGCCATGAGGGAGTTAAAAGCAAGAATATTTTAAAAAGGTGTAAACCTAGTACAATTCGAGAACTAGATGTGCATAATTTGCTTCCTAAATTAGATGTACAGTATGTATATGACTTTATTTAGCAATGTGAAGAGATTTATGTAGACCAATTACAAATTTTATTGAGGTGTATTGGAGACAACTGAAAAATTAAAATAATTTTTTTCAGAAAAATCCAAATTTGTGCACAAGCCTTCATGGAATGGGTTAGCGACTTGTGTATGGTTGCTAGATAAACATATGGTATGAATGGGAAATAGCAAGGTAGAGCAAAAGAAATGGATAATCTGAAGTGTGTGTGCAGTGCTAAAATATGAAATGAAAAGGTGTGTACTGTCAAAGCCAGTTAACTGAAAGATTGAGTGGAGCACACTGAGATACTTTGTACAAGTTGAACAATTAGATGATGGGGGGAAAAACTAGTACTGTAGATTAAAGTTAATTTGAGATGAAGTAGGCTAGAAAGAAAGTGTAGACATATAGTGTGTGTGTTGGGAAGGTGGAAATGATTATGGATAACGCAGGATTTAAAATGCAAGGCCGAGTGGAAGCAATTCTTAAAGGAATAAATATGTTCATAAATGAATTCATAACGAGCACTACACCTAATCTAATGAAATGTTGGAGTGTGCTAGTGCTTATCTATTCCTGGTACTGTTTATTGTATTTTGAATGATAATGAATGGAAGTGTGATATGTACAGTATTTTAAAATTTGTATATAATGTCTGTAACCTTCTTTTATTATAGCCTTCCCAGCTTGATGCCTTCTTTGATAATTACTTCTTTTACTATATTACTTGCCTTTTCTTTTTTCTCTGGGCTTTTGCCTTACCACACCATGAAAGTGGTTAATGGAGTTAATGTGTGCACTCTATGTATGTACGTACGTACATATACATGATTCATCCTACAAAATCTGGATTTACATTATATAACAGATTCCTCTAATCAACAGTCTAAATACACCCACTGTGAATCAGAACTAAATATTCACCCAATACCTCTTTAAAATACTGGTTTTTTAAGAGTTAATGAAAAAAATGAAACTTTTACTGAAGGAAAGTTGGTCTGTGGGAAAGTCAATGAGATCTGTTTAGGAAGCAGTAATAAGGCTGATTTGTCATTTTGAAAGTCTGAGTATCGTTGAGATGTGTTATGCTTTTAAACAGTTGAGCTACATATTCTTCCTGGCTTGGTGCCTTCTTTTGATAATTATTTACTTTTAAACAATTGATCATATCTTTTCATTGTGGCCTATAATTAATAAATCAAAGTTGATTGCATGAAGGTGGACACGAATTTAAAGTGTTGCTAGTCAGGTCAAAGTCTTCAATGTTACTAAGTGATAAATATTTATACACATGGTTTTCATGTCACATGCACATCATTATTAGTGTAAAAAGTTCATACAAATTTATCCAAAGTAATTTGGAACATGGCTACAAGGAAAAAGCTACCCATACTAATACTAAAGCTTACTGAACAGTGACAAATCCACCAATCTAACTCTACAATCGGGATTGTTAAACTTTGATATTGATGCCATGTTATTTCCCTTGGTCAGGAACAGGAAGTCTATTAGGCCTTCCTAGGTAAATGACTGACATTTCCCAAGATGCAACCTGCAATAATTGCTTTAACTCATGAGTACCTACTTACTGCTAGGTGAACAAAGGTATCATGTGTAAGGAACATGCCTTAGTCTCTACCAGTGTAGAAATTGAATCTGGGACTGCACTCCAATAAGGCTACATTGAAATGTTATTAAATACTGTATACAGTACTGCAAAATGCAAATATTTTTGTGAAAATCTAATTAATGTATACAGCATAAAAAGGAAGGTAACTTTTAATTTTAAAATTGTGGAAAACTTAAAGGCCTTTAAGAGTGTTGCAGGTGTCACCGAGCAAGACGTTGAGATGCTCGGAACGTTTACAGTCGAGAATGTACCAGTTGGTCGAAACAGTAATGTTAAAACATTTTTGAGATTGCTCTGTGAGAAAGCATTGGAATATCTGGCTCCAGCTTAGATGCATGTAGCTTAAGCCGACTCTCCAGGTGCATATCCATTCGTGACCTCAAGGAAGTTGACTCCATCTGCAGCTTTTTCGGTGTCTTGGATACATTAACTAGGTAAGGTTAGAAAGTTAATTTCAAGACGAGGTCATACTTCTCAAAAATTTTCTCCAAGTCCTTTAATTGTATTCTTCAATTGACGGTCTGTAACAGTCTTAAGTTCAGTCCTATTATGTAAAAATAGGTGTATATTATAATTTTTATTTAGGTATTTTTGTCTTTTTATTTTACAACATTTGGATAAAAGGTAATTAAAATAATATATAGTATAATGTATGCTGTATTATAAAATTTTGACTGAGAAGACTGCAGTACAGTACAGTGCTGTACAGTACAGTATACTGTATTCATATTTCAAGCAAATCTACCAAATCCCTGAGTTAAGTTTTATAAATTTAAACAAAATTTGCCACTATGCTTATACTGTACTTCTATTTAGCCTGGATCAGACATTATGCTTATTACATTTAGAAGTGTAAGTGAAACTCAATAAAATGTAGGTCATTGTAATCAAGTGTGTTGAACTATTTTCTATAGTGCTGTATGTCATGTGGCAGTAAGATATTTTGTGTTTGGTCCATCAAGTGATTTTAGGAATATATTGAATTGCTGGTGGGTGACTACTTTAAAACCTACATACAATGTACACTAAATGCATAATCAAAAGATAATATCTTCCTGGCCCCGATAACCACCACACTGACACCTTCCTCATCAATCTAATAATCCACATTCATTGTGTCAGGTTCATTCTAAATGTACTCCATTTATATTCTTCATTCCTTCATCTTTATCCTGTCCAATACATCCTCCTCTTTTGCCTATATGAATAAATCCAAGTCTGTCTCTCTGTCCACTATACAATTGGACACTAATGATCAGAATTCAATCAAATTTTTCATATTTCCCCCATTTTATCCAAAGAAAGTCATAGGTTATACAGGTTCTTGACCTGTTAGGCTTAACCATCTGTGATCTATTGGAAGTCATAAGGTCAAAGTGCCTTGTTTATTGTTAAAACATAAGGGTCACTACAAAAGCTATTGATGATTAAGGGAATAGTTAAATGTACTTAAAAGTTTTCTGTACTTACAATAGTGAATCCTTTTCTTTCATGCTTTGAATTTTTCTTTAAGTTCAGTAAATACTTCTCTGTAGATCTAATTTATCCTAGCTGTGATTGTTTATGAATGATCAGTGCCATTATTTCACAGAGAAATAAGAAATAAGCAGAGAAATAAGCACCAAGTCTATGTATGTACCATGCACTTTGCTTCCCATTTTTCTTTACTGTAAAACTTAGACATATGGGAATTTCATGTTTGGTACTGCAGTGAATTTACACATTCATTTTCATGTTGTGTTTGGGGGGAAATAAAATTAAAAGTTCTTTAGAAAATGCCACCGTTCATGCGTTCGTGACGCATGTTCGTGACGTTTATAAGTCACTGTTCGTGATTTATAAAATAATAAATAAAATAAAACCAATAAAATTTGTGGTGTGATCAACATTCACTCTCTCGAGTAATGAAGTCTGTGGGGAAAATTAAATCGCTCTTAAATATGTAAAACAACACTGTTCTGAGGACCAAAAATCATAAACATTTTGGGAAAATATGGAGTATTTTGCTCTCACACATGCACCTTGTCTCTTCCATTTTCTCAGCCTTTCTCTTTTCTTATTTTTTATTAAAGTTGTACATAGTAAGAAAGTACTGCAGGTTTATCAAGTAGGAGCTTTCTATGCAAACTGTTATTGGGGTGCCTACTAAATTTTATATCTTTTCATTTTCCCCAGATGTGAAACTAGTGCCATTGGCATACACTGTTTTAAATCATTGGAATGTTCAGCATAATGATAACACTTGCCCTGCATCTCGCAAGCCTGGGTTTGCAAACCTCAGAGTTTGGGTTTGAGTCCTGGCTAGGTAGGATTGACTGGGTGCTGGTCTATAACTGTTCTATTCACCGAACAGTAATTGGGTATGTGGTTGTTAACCAGCTGGTGGGTTGTGTTCTGGGAAGGTTACTAGAAGGTTCACCATGAGCTATGGGAAAGGAAAGCCGTCTTATCTGCTAACAAGAGTCGGAAGTCATCTGCTCCTGTACCCACAGGTGTAAAAATAAACAGTTGAAACTGATGGTTTTCTTGTAATTTATTTCTTGGGTATACATTAACACACGCACACGCGTGCACACTTACTGCTAGGTAAACAGGTGAAAGGAAATGATGCTCAATTGTTTGCCTTGTCAGAGAATTGAACCCGGTGTCTCAAATGCAAGTCAAGGTTGTTCACCTCTAGACCTTGGGTTTCTCATATGTATACTGTATGTATGTATATTTGTGTGAGAGATATATTTATGTATTAATTTATGTTACTGACAATTGATCTGGTATTACAGAATGCTAGTAACAATAAAATTATTAGTGTTGTAAATTTGAAAGACTAGGTCACTAATAGATGCACGAAGCTATGGTTTTGATGAGGAACATAATTGAGAGGTTATTCTGAAAGCTTGAAGATTGACGGTGTCATAACCTTTTCAAAAGTTGGATATTTGACTGACAAATATCTTCACTGTAGGTAGTGCTGAAAATCATTTTCGATGTGTGTTTGCCAAAATAGTTTCCAGTAATTGTAAGACAGACAGACAGCATGTGTTTGGAGATACCAATTCTTTTTCAAGTACTGTATATGATATATCATCGATAAAATTTACAAGTGAAGTAGAGATATAAATAGAAAAATAAAGTTAGTATACAGAGAACAAGAGGAGGTGAAGCATAACTAAACTGTGCAGGGTGGAAGGTTCAATATGGAGGGCTGGTCGACCAGAGGAACAGACGTGAAGAGTGACATGTCTACACTTTTCCTGGTGGACGTCGCTGTACGAGAGTGTCGCCGTCATCTTCTTCAGGAATACCGCCTGCAGCTTGCCGCAAGTGAGGTAGCTCATCCTGTACACACAACTCAGGAACTTCTCGCGAATACTGTTGGATAGAAACAAATTTAAATTACTGTATTGCAAATGTGATTGTTTAATAATAACAATCAATAATATTGAATGTTTTGTACACAGTATACAGAATAATCAATAATCTCCAGTATACTTGGTAGATATGTGTTGAGGATTGATTGAACTGTGCCTTATTAAATGAAGGCTTAACAAATATTGTAGTTAGATTTTTTTTTATGAAAGCCAAGGTTGGCTTTCACAAGGCAATAAATTTGAATTTGTAAAAAAATATCTGGTGATAATACAGTAATCAATTAATTCAACCATCTCAAACTTAGATTTTAGTAATATTTCAGTTGTAATACTGGCAACGAGAAACATGTACACCTGACTGTATTAGTTAAGGTGTAACACACAGATTATATTATTAACACGATAATCTCTATTTATAGAGATATGTGAAAAAATGAATGTGGTCAATATGCTAACAGCTAACTTGTACACATTGATAGTATTGAACAGTGCACTTGTAAAGTCTTTAACCTGTAGACATTGGTAAATCTTCCTTACTAAATTAGCAAATTTTACAAGCAGCCGGGTATCCTGAACACGAACTTTAGTAGTTAACAGACATAAACACAACTATTTTTTTTAATAAATACAAGAGATCTTGCATTCTTGTACATCCACTAGCACGCATAGTGTTTCGGGCAAGTCCTTAATCCTAATTTTCCCTGGAATACAACCCGCCAAATCGTATGACAACCAGGTACCCATTCACTGCTGGGTGGACAGAGGCTACAATTAAGGATTGGTGATCAATCCCAGTCAATCCTCCCTGGCCGGGATTGCAACCCGTCCTCTTAGAAATTACGTTGCTTTTTGCTCGTATGCGCGGTTTGGTGCCTTCTTTTGATAATTACCTTACCTTGCTCGTATGCGCTACGGCTAAATATCGACGTAACTCAAAATTAAAATTTATTAAAAAAAATCCAAAATAACAAGTTAAGGGTCCTCTGGTAAGTTAGGACCCTGTTAGGAAGTTCTCCCAAAATTTCAAAACGTCATGAAACCTGTTAATTTAAAGTATCCTCTCCAAACCTAACAGCCTAAGCCAAAGGACCCAAAACGGGACAGTACATCACTTTCGTGAGCCGATTTCAGTTTGAATTACGTCCCCTTTTTTTTTTAACCTGAGTGCGTTTACGAGCGAAAAACGACGTAATTTGTAAGAGGACGGGTTGGGATACGAACCCAGGCCTAATGCCTAACGAAGCGCTGAGCGAGTGTGTGTTACCACTGCGCCACGGGGACCAATAAACTTTCACACGTTCTCGACCATTGTAATGTCCTCCTCCGGCCTTCACTAACCATCTTACACATAAGCAACGTAAATATGCACTCTAATAACCAGACGAGGTAAACGCACCATTTACAAGCCAGCAGACTGCAAACGCGTGTAATTAACTATACCAGGCCGCAGAAGTCTCCATTTGCTTCACTAACCAGCAGATGTTGTGGTCGCGCTGCACCTGAGTGATGTTGGGGCGAGAATGTTCGAGTCCCACCAGGTACTTGAAGTGAAGGTGGCAGCGATCCCAGTCCTCCCGCACCTCCCGGATACACTTCCCGTGGGAGAGATACTCTGTAGTAGTAAAGAAGGAAGAGTTAGTGTGGGAAAGTTGGTGACAGTAGGGAAGTTGTTACTATTATTAATAATAGGAGGTACAGGAGAGGAAGAGTTAAACCATTTAAATGTACACAAAACGGGTAACATTTGTAACGGCTATACTGTATTTATGTTTACACTTTAAGTGATTTTTTTTCCATTGTTTAATTTCCGGAGAAAATGTTATTGTTTTGTCCGGTTCCGCCAGCTTTTCATACTTGTAAACACGAGCGCATGGCCAGGCAGGAGACCTTAGTGATGTCTGCATACACGTCTCCCGGGTCACCTCTTCCGTCGTCAGATGGACTCTCCGGCCTCTTGGTGGTGTCCACAGCAAGAAGGAACAAGAGAACCTCTACACCATCCACGTTTTACCTCCGGCAGGACTCCTTCGCTACACCTACTTGGCTTGTCAAAGCTCCTATCTCACGCATCCCACACACACACTCCTTGATAGTGCCGGACTCGACGAGGAAACACGTTTTGCCGTCCTCCAACGCCTCTTTAGCATCCTAATTAATAACCAGGCCATTCCGACGTATCTGAACAGTCGCTGAATCCTATGCCGGTTGACTGTTCTTGAATTACGGGATAATAATGGGACCCTAGTCCCATCACTGCCCTCGACTACAACACGAACAACAGCGACGTCGTTGTCATGGTGTCTAGCAAGAAGTAAGTTCTGTACTGTTAATTAGTTATACATGATTTATTTGTTATAGTGGCTGCATGAAATGAGCAAAACAAACAATTATTTACCTGAGGGCCACTAACACACTAGTTGTCTCGACGATGACAGGAAGCCGGCGGTTTGTCAAAAGGTCCCCCTTTCCCCCATTTACCCCGATGATTTTTTCCTAACTGGATTTAAAAATTTAAAGAATTTTGGCATTCATGGCTTCGGTGGGTAGGTGGTTCCATATAACCATGTGGGTGAAAATATTTCCAGTTTTCAGTCCAGCATCAGGTTAACCAGTTTAGTTAGAATTTTGATGCCCATCTATAATTAATTAAATGGAGTAGGGTTCACGAACTGGCTAAAGTGAAGCCATTATATGCCATCGTTGTTCTTTAAACAAACGTAATGATCTATGTAATTATAACTTAACCTTACCTTATCTTATAAACCTAACCTTACCTTACGGGAGCCGGTCGGCTGAGCGGACCACTGGACTTGTGATCCTGTGGTCCCGGGTTCGATCCCGGACGCCGGCGAGAAACAATGGGCAGAGTTTCTTTCACCCTATGCTCCTGTTACCTAGCAGTAAAATAGGTACCTGGGTGTTAGTCAGCTGTCTCCTGGGGGTGGAGGCCTGGTCGAGGACCGGGCCGCGGGGACACTAAAGCCCCGAAATCATCTCAAGATAACCTCAAGATATCTAATTAATAGATAAATTTAGGTGTTTTATATATACTGTTCATGAGGTGTGTAATGTCACTGATGTCATAATTTTAACTGGCACTGTTTGGATACCATGCGAGTTTAAATTGACTCGCATGGTATTGACTATCAATACCATGGAACAAATCACAACGGGCGTCGTGAATTAATTACGGGTCAGTATTCCAACTACATTATTTTTTTAGTCGTGTTCATATGTAGTTGTCAAGAGCCATACTGCCTTGCTTAAATAATTCAGAAGAAACCCCATATCCAAGTCAAATGAATAAATCCTGTTTACGTATTGGTTTATTAAGTTAACCGTAATCAATAACATTTACCAAAGTATTAAGGACAAACCCGAGTAGGTATTGCTTTCTAGACAAACTTTAAACTCAATTCATCTACAATAATTATGTTTCTGCGTACTTTATTCATCTCCTTTGGTGGAAACTTTTACTAATAACAGAGCAATTAGTCGAGTTGAATAACCTTAATAAAGCAATTGCGTGAGTGAGATGAGGCAACATTAATTTTGTACCGATGTTCATCAGGCGAATATGCTTCTCGGGGTTTTGATGAGAATAGTTTGTTTACACACACTCACACACACTCACTCACACACTCACTCACACACTCACTCACAACAACAACAAAAAACAACAGCTAAAACAACAGCTGACGCTGTTGACGCACCACTCAGCAGCCGCCAAGCATCAAGTCTACACCACAAGGTGGTGTAGGTGACAGAAAAAAGAAAAAAAAAAACAGAAAAAAGGTGACACCCCTAGGGTCAACACTTGCAGCAGAGGAGCTCCAGCATATTTCAACAATCCTAAGTATTGTAGTACAGGTTGAGGATAGTGAGTGGTGTCCCAGAGAACATAAAGGTATAGTGCTTTTGAAAAATAGGTGAGATAATAGGAATGTGCCAAGGGAAGTGAAAAATTGGGTGAGAAAAAGTTGCCCCTATAGTGTTTACAGTGCAGAGAAGAACATTCAAGATGGCCACTGACAAGAGGAAATACAAAACAGAGCTTGATTTTGAGGGATTCAATGAAGAAAGCATTGATATTAGCAGTCTACACAACAAGTTGGTAAAATTAGATACTATAGTGAACTCTCATGTAGAAATAATTAGTAAATTGAAAGAAAGTAATGATCATTTGAATAGCAAAGTTTTAGGTCTTGAGGGTTTAGTGAAAGACTTGCGCAAGGAAAAGAGTCAATTGGAAACAAATTGCAAAGCCATGGAAGAAGAAAATATACTCTTAAAAATAGCTTTGGAAGAAGTTAGAGCAAATTTAAACATAAATGATTACAATAGGCTAGGCAAGGAAATTCAAGAGGAGAAACAGCTTTTGTCAGCACAGATGGAGGAAGTTACACAGGGAATAGAACAGTGCAAGAAAGATATGCAACTCACTTATGCACAAGTGGCCAAGGAGAAGAAAATAATGGAAGCAGCAGTAAAGGAAGCCCAAAAATGCAGCAACCAAGATAAAACAAACATTAGGCTGGAAGTGAGAAAGGAATTGAATTGGCATCTACCTCGTGTTGCAAAAAACAGTTTATCGGAGTAATCACTGATAATTTTTGGCTGGCCAAAGAAAAGGAGATAACATAAGGTCAGAAAGAGCTGTAGAGACTAAATGTAGTACGATAAAATTTGGCCTCGTGGAAGGTGCTTACAACCAAAGAGATATGTGTGCCGACTACAGGAGAATAGGCAGATATGTAAAAGGAAAGAACGACCTTTAGGAGGTCACCCTAAACGGTGCCATAAGGCAGATGGAAGAATGATTAAGGAATGCTAGAATAGTTACATAGTGACATGATGATGGGAAAGTGATAGGTCATTATAGACGAGATCTTTCAAGAGAGACAGAGAGAAGCTGATGAACTGAACCCTCGCTGGAGAGGCAAAACATTTAAATAGAGCCGGAATGAAAAAGAAATCAAATTCTTTTTTCTAGCCAAAGTAGTTGATCGGGGCTATGCAGAACCAGTAAGAGTGGTTACATAAAGGCAAACCACACAATCAATAGAAGAGAGGTGGAAGAGTGAAGAATAGGAGAGGGGAGGAACAAGTTCCTGAAGGATTGCATACACCAACATAGATGGAGTAAGACTCGAATGATATTTGGGAGTTAAGGTGATGTTAATACAGATGCAGGACACCATGAATTGTTTGCATCCTCACGAGAGACACAAAGCTTGAAAGATTGATATTTAAATGGATGTCATATTCCCAAGGGGCATACTCATATTGGACAGGGACAGAAAAATTAGGAAAGGGCGGTGCGTGCTGATGCTGCGTGATAGTGATGATACCACATAAAGGGTGCCTGGAAAATAATGACTGCCATCACACCAGAGGTTGACATACTACGCACTAGAAGGTCTCGCCATGAAGATGATAAACTATTGATCCATAATGCATATAGCCCACCGCAATAGCAGCACATGGTCAAAGGAGGACTAGCATAGTAGACACGAGAGGTCTTGTAACAATAATGAGAGACGATTATAGCGAGAGCGGATAACAATAAGGTCAACGACTGTGATAGGATTGGTGACTTCACTTGACCAATCCAGTCATGACTGGGAAGGCCACTATGAAGCTAAAACAGAAGATTCTTCTGAGACCTGATTAATATTTGTGACCTCCATCCTGGAAAACCATTTCTTGTATCAACGTGGTTAACAAGCTAGCCGATGGTATGAGGGAAGGGGGACGTTTCCCTCCAAGTGCTAGATTGATATTTACCAGGAAGGAGGAAGGAGTATTTGACATCAGTCCTTCCTCCCTTGGGTAAATAGTGCACCATGTCATTTTTGTGTGGTAATAATAAGTATGCAATGTGTTATAATCTGGGAAGAAATAAGGCAGAGAGAGGCAAGTGAAGACAACCTGACTTCAGAGAGGACATTATGGCAACTACTAGAAAATTTTTTTAGTGAGTATAATTGGACAGACTTGTTGCTAGGCAAGGAAGTTGAATGAGATTGTCATGTCAAGTTTTGAAATATATGATAAAGGGCACACAAAATTTATACCAAACATAGATCAGAACTAGGAACAAGATTTGTTCAATAGGAATTGCGAGAGGTCCGGGCCAAAGAGCACAAAAATG
>WNGS01000337.1:1266298-1283471 GCA_020271785.1 Procambarus virginalis | reverse complement strand
TCGCAGTGTCGTCAACCATCCTGGGAAAGTAATGGTGCGAGGTTACATGTTACTCGCAGTATCGTCAACCATCCTGGGAAAGTAATGGTGCGAGGTTACGTGTTACTCGCAGTGTCATCAACCATCCTGGGAAAAGTAATGCATATCTGCATGGCGCCAAAGTGTCGTTCAGTAACTGGGGCGGGTGAAATAGTGCAGTGATATTTTAGTGATAGTCCGGATCGTCTACCTTCTTGGGGAAAAAAATTATTGAGGTTAAGAGATCATAGATGCTATGTTAAATAAGAGAAAGGAATTTATTACAAGAAACGGAGAAGGCAGTGAAGGTAAACTGCAGCTAACAATCCCATGAGCCACGAGTTAAGGTCAGCTTCGGCTGATGGGTCACTGAAATGATCGACTTTTAGAAACGTTCAGCAAGGCGCACAATTAATTCTGGAACCCGGAATGACCCTCCTGGGTTGGCGCCAAGTCTATTTTTTTTATTGTCGTGTATGTAAGGAAGGAGAAAACTTCAGGTGTTTGTGTGGATCTGCGCCCTCAATATTTCCTGGAACATTTCAGTATCTCTGTATGGGAACTGAACTTGTCTGTGGCGACACCAATATACACAGAACACTAGGAAAAGCAGAAATGGTTTATCGTCTAGACTGCTATAAAAATATTATTTAAAGACACAAAGGACGAAGATAATAGAAAGCACTGTTGAGTATATTTTTAGTCATGAGAGTGGTGTTCCAAGGGTTCCAAGGGAACAGGGAAAAGTCAAAATGACCTCATGAAGGAAATGTTAGCCCACGTTTGGGAGGAATTCAGGAAGAAGATGCATGAAATGAAGAATACAATAAACAACCTGCAAAGTGAGCTAACAGCAGCAAAGGAGGAGATCAAATCCCTCACAGAGAAAAATAATGAGGCTGAGCAGGAAGGAAAAACCTGAGAAACAAAAGAAGAATCCGTGGTTTAAAAGGGCATGTATGGAAGCAAAGGAACTGAACAAAAGGGCGTGGAGGAACTTCCGAAATAACAGAACACCAGAAAGCAGAGAGATACCAGAGAACCACGAATGAGTATGTTAGTGTGAGAAGAGCAGCTGAGAAAAAGTATAACAATGATATACTATTAAAGCAAGACCGAACCAAAGCTACTCCACAGTCACAGCAGGTGGAAAACAACAGTGAAGGAACAGGTGATGAAACTTAGAATGGGTGAGGACAGGTACACAGAGAATGACAGAGAGGTCTGTGAAGAACTCAACAAGAGGTTCCAGGAGGTCTTCACAATAGAACGAGGTGAGGTCACTGCGCTAGGAGAGGGTGGCAGTGCGGTGGTGGTCACTGCGCTAGGAGAGGTGAACCAGGCGGTCTTGGAAGAGTTCGAAATTACAAGAGATGAGGTCAAGAGGCATCTGTTGAATCTGGACGTGAGAAAGGCAGTTGGCCCAGACAGAATCTCACCATGGGTATTGAAAGAGTGTGCAGAAACACTTCGCTTGCCACTCTCCATAGAGTATAGTAGGTCACTGGAAATGGGAGACCTACCCAAAATATGGAAGATGGCTAATGTAGTCCCAATATACAAAAAGGGTGACAGACAAGAGGCACTGAACTACAGGCCAGTGTCCTTAACTTGTATACCATGCATGGTGACGGAGAAGATCGTGAGAAAAAACCTAGTAACACATCTGGAGAGAAGGGACTTCGTGACAACCCATCAACATGGGTTCAGGGAGGGTAAATCTTGCCTTACTGGCTTAATAGAATTCTACGATCAGGTGACAAAGATTAAGCAAGAAAGAGAAAGATGGGCGGACTGCTTTTCTTGGACTGTCGGAAAGCCTTTGACACAGTACCCCATAAGAGGCTGATGAATAAGCTGGAGAAACAGGCAGGAGTAACTGGTAAGGTGCTCCAGTGGGTAAGGGAGTACCTAAGCAATAGGAAGCGGAGAGTTACAATGAGAGGTGAGACCTCAGATTGGCGTGAAGTCACCAGTGGGGTCCCACAGGGCTCTGTACTCGGACCTATCTGTTTCTGATATACGTAAATGATCTCCCAGAGGGTATAGACTCATTCCTCTCAATGTTTGCTGACGACGCCAAAATTATGAGAAAGATTAAGACAGAGGAGGACAGCTTGAGGCTTCAAGAAGACCTGGACAAGCTGCAGGAATGGTCGAACAAGGGGTTGTTAGAGTTTAACCCGAGCAAATGTAATGTAATGAAGATAGGTGGGGAGCAGGAGACCAGATACAAGGTATCATTTGGGAGATGAAATACTTAAAGAGTCAAAGAGAGAGAAAGACCTGGGGGTTGATATTACGCCAGACCTGTCCCCTGAAGCCCATATCAAGAGGATAACATCAGCGGCATATGCCCGGTTGGCCAACATAAGAACGGCCTTTAGAAATTTGTGTAAGGAATCATTCAGAACTTTGTATACCACATATGTCAAACCAATCCTGGAGTATGCGGCTCCAGCATGGAGTCCATATCTAGTCAAGCATAAGACTAAGTTGGAAAAGGTTCAAAGGTTTGCCATCAGACTAGTACCCGAACTGAGGGGTATGAACTACGAGGAGAAACTACGGGAATTTAACCTCACGTCACTGGGAGACAGAAGAATTAGGGGGACATGATCACCACATACAAGATTCTCAGAGGAATTGATGATAAAGACGGACTATTTAACACCAGGAGCACACGCACTAGGGAACACAGGTGGAAATTGAGTGCCCAAATGAGCCATAGAGACATTGGAAAGAATTTTTCCAGTGTCAGAGTAGTAGACAAATGGAATGCATTAGGAAGTGATGTGGTGGAGGCTGACTCCATATACACAGTTTCAAGTGTAGATATGATAGAGCCCAGTAGGCTCAGGAACCTGTACACCTGTTGATTGACAGTTGAGAGGCGGGACCAAAGAGCCAGAACTCAACCCCCGCAAGCACAATTACGTAAGTACACACACGGCATTACTGTACCTCACAGATGGACACAGACAAACACTCCCAGACAGACTGAGCCTTAGCAGCCCGGTGTAATAACTTGAGCCTTAATTATCGCATATCAAGTATCTGGGACGCCAGACCTCCCTCGCTTGCCAATTAGAAGACAAATCACCTCACGTTTACCAAGCGTTGGGCCGAGGGTGTTATATTCAAGTGTGCAGGTGCTGGCCTGCAGGTCATGACAGTGATGGACAGGTTGGCCATCACTATTACATGATCACTTGCCCCCCTACCCCCCCCCCCCTCCTGTCACTAGACGGGTGACAGGCAAACTGCTGACGTGGGTGAACATTTTTTTGACAGATGAGGGCGGTAACCAGAGGCATTGTATCAGATGTTTTGGGTCTTTTCTTCGTCTTCATTTAAGCAGTTCATTATTGTAGTAAGTTTCTCCCCCGAAGGACTAGCGAAGTAGCACAGGTACTCTAGGCAGGTAGAAAAATCTAGAAGCTGATATCACGCCGAACCTGTCACCTGAAGCCCACTTCAAAATAATATCATCAGCGGCGTATGCGAAGCTGGCTAACATCAGAACTACCTTTAGATACTTGTGTAAGGAATATTTTAAATCCTCGTATACCACAAAGGTAAGACCAGTCCTGGCGTATGCGGCTCCAGCATGGATGTAACAGAGACGGGGTAATGGCTACTTAGTCCACTACCTAGCCTTTAGTTAACTAAACTTAAAGACCCCAGAGCTCTACCATGGCCTTCAGTCCACTCCTCGTGATCTTAGACGGTTGAACGCCTTAGATACTACACACACGAGAACTGTACTATGGCCCTAGCAAACTCTTGAGACCTGACTTTGTCAGGCACAAGACGAAGCTGAAGAAAGCGATGAGTCACAATAACGTGGCTAAAGTATGTTGACCAGACCACACACTAGAAGGTGAAGGGACGACGACGTTTCGGTCCGTCCTGGACCATTCTCAAGTCGACACAATCGACTTGAGAATGGTCCAGGACGGACCGAAACGTCGTCGTCCCTTCACCTTCTAGTGTGTGGTCTGGTCAACAAACAAGCTGAAGAAGGTTCGAAGACACTAGACTAGTCACAGAACTAAGAGGCATGAGTTATGCGGAAAGACTGCGTGAATTGCACCTCACATCACTGGAAGACAGAAGAGTTTAGGGAGACATGATCACCATATACAAAATTCTCAGGGGAATTGATAGGGTAGATAATGACAGATTATTTAAGGGGTGTTACTCTCACAAGGGGACACAAATGGAAACTGAATGGCCAAATGAGCCACAGAGACATTAGAAATAAATTTTTATTGTTTGAGATTTGGAATTTATGTGGTGGAGGCTGATTCCATGCACAATTTCAACTATAGGTATAATAAAGCTCAATAAGCTCATGAACGTGTACACCAGCAGATTGACAGTTGAGAGGCGGGACCAAAGAGCCGAAGCTCGATCCCCCTCCCACCCGCAAGCACAATTAGGTGTGTACACACACACACAGGAATCACGAATCTGTACACCAGTTGATTGACAGTTGAGAGGCGGGCCCAAAGAGCCAAAGCTCAACCCCCGTAAGCACAATTAGGTGAGTACACACACACACACACACAAGTACTTACCCACCACACAAGCGAGGAACAGGATTAGAGACATGTCTAGCATAATAGATGGAGGACATGCAGGACGTGGGTCATGTCCCACTGCTCCTTCCACACAAATATCAAAATCTTGCAAAACCCCAAATTTCACTTGATCAACGGGAACCGACGGACGCTCCCTGACTTGACGCTAGTTTCTGACTAATCTAAACTAATGTGTCACCGCCCTGATGATGAAAATATGCAGCATGACTTAATAGACGGAGAAGCATTGATGTGGACGACTGAGTACGAATGAGATATGTTGAGCACGTGGAGATAGTAAATGGGACAAGCCTGGACGCTGGTCCTGCTGCCGGTGGGTCTGGGTGCAGACTGCCCGCAGAACTCTGCACAAGTCCGGACAGGTCCTCCGTGGATGTCTGCGCAGGCCTCACCCCACCAGTGGTAGGATTTTTTTCTCTGTTCATTTAATTTATCTTATATTCATTTAATGCTCGCTCTTTGATCTAAATATCATTACTAATTTTCGCTTGTCATTTTAAAATATTAACGCATTATTCTTTTGGGCAGAATTTTTATAACTTATAATTGGAAATTTAATCTTCCAGTGTTAATGTAGTTGTAGTAATGAACGTTTTTCATTACATTCCCCTTTTTATACACAAAAGCCATGTCCTTTGCCATGGTTATTTTGAGTTTGATTTCGAGTGGTCCTGGTGGCTGGGCACCGTTCCTTCACTCGGGCCTCATATCCCAGCTCCTGGTCCTCGTATTCAGGTTTCTGGTCCTCACACCCCAGCTCCTGGTCCTCATATCCCAGCTCCTGGTCCTTATATCCCAGCTCCTGGTCCTCATATTCAAGCTTCTGGTCCTCATGCTCCTGGTCCTCATATCCCAGCTCCTGGTCCTTATATCCCAGCTCCTGGTCCTCATATCCCAGCTCCTGGTCCTCATAGCCCAGCTCCTGGTCCTCATATCTCAGCTCCTAGCCCAGCTCCTGGTCCTCATAGCCCAGCTCCTGGTCCTCATATCTCAGCTCCTAGTCCTCATATCTCAGCTCCTGGTCCTCATAGCCTCAGCTCCTAGTCCTCATATCTCAGGTCCTAGTCCTCATATCGCAGGTCCTAGTCCTCATATCGCAGCCAAATATTAGGCACACAGCAATTTTTAATAGGGATCTTTCCTAGTAAAGGGCCAAATAAGAACAAAAATTAACTTTGGGTAGACACAATCTCGCTCTTGGCAAAGCAAACCTCGATTAGCTAACTTTCTGTTCCCAGCGAGAGTATACATAGTTTGCTACTGTATACAATTACCCTGGTGGTATTAACAGATGGAATGCATTAAGCAGTAATGTGGTGGAGGCAAACTCCATGCACAGTTTCAAATGTAGATAATATAGAGCCCAGTAGGCTCACGAATCTGTACACCAGTTTATTGCCAGTTGAGAGGCGGGACCAAAGAGCCAAAGCACAACTGGGTGAGTGCAATTACCCTGGTGCATATTTTGTTCAGTCCCACAAGCTGATTAGTTACGCATCCAAATAGGTTTTCTTTTATACAGATTAAAGAAAACGATTTCGTAAATGGGTTAACTAAAATGAATATGCATAAAATAAGTCTAAATAACTTAAATAATTTACCCAGTCCACACATAGGTAACTGAAGCCGACACTTTCATTTTCATATATGAAGGTTGGGTTATTTTTAATGTTTTAAACATGTATTTCTACACACACACAATATGTGTGTGTGGGGACACAGAGGGAAACTGAGTACCCAAATGAGCCACAGAGGCACTAGAAACAATGTAAAGTAATGAAGCAGCGTATAAAAGTATGCATAGCATGCATGAAGCAGCATGCATATGTAAAGTAATGAAGCAGCATACAAAGTATGCATAGCATGCATGAAGCAGCATGCATATGTAAAGTAATGAAGATAGGTGTAGGGAGCAGGAGGCCAGATACAAGGTACCATTTGTGAGATGAAATTCTTAATCAGAAAGTGAGTAAGACTTGGGGGTTGATATCACGCCAGACCTGTCCCCTTAGGCCCCACATCAAGATAATATCATCAGCGGCATATGCCAAAGTTGTCAACATAAGAACGGCCTTTAGAAACTTGTGTAAGGAATAATTCAGAACCTTGTATACCACATATGTCAGACCAATCAGGGAGTATGCAGCTCAAGCATGGAGTCCGTATCTAGTCAGGCACAAAACGAAATTGAAGAAGGTTCAAAGTTATGCCACCAGACTAGTACCCAAGCTGAGGGGGTTATGAGCTACGAGGAGAGACTACGGGAACTAAACCTCACGTCGCTGGAAGGCAGAAGAGTTAGGGGAGACATGATCACCACGTATAAGATTCTCAGGAATTGATAAGGGTTGGTAAAGACGGTTTATTTAACACATGAGTACTCGCACAAGAAAACACGTGTGGAAACTGAATATCCAAATGAACCATAGTGCCGTTATAGAGATCATTTTTTCAGTGTCATAGAAGTTAATAAATGGAATGCATTAGAAGTGATGTTGTGGAGGCAGACTACAAACACAGTATCAAATGTAGATAATAGAGCCCTTAGGCTCAGGAACCTATGCACTGATTGACAGTTGAGAGGCGGGACCAAAGAACCGAAGCTCAACCCCCGCAAGCACAGCTAGTTGAGTACACACACACAAACACACTTTGGTGAGCATACGCACACCTGAGGCCCAAATAAATAAAGAACATTTTGCGAGGATATATAACATTTTTAAGATTAAAATTTGAATATGCAGCGGCAGCATGGTGCCTATATCTTAAGAAGCACATCAAGAAATTGGAAAAAGGTGGAAAGATATGCAACTAAATGGCTTTCGGAATTGAAAAACATGAGCTACGTGGAGATGCTTACCTTGCAATGATTTCGGGGCTCAACGTTCCCGCGGCCCGGTCCTCGACCAGGCCTCGCAAATTCGTATAGTCAATATTGACTTATTAGTTACGTGCATAGGTGACATACTAAACATAATAGTTTCCCTTGAAAAGCTTCATAGAAAACACCGACCTTATCTAACCTACTTAGTATGTTAAAATAAGCATCTTATAGCTTCGTAATTACAATTGTTACTTAACCTATTATAGGTATAGGTTAGGTAATAATTGTAATTACGAAGCAATAAGATGCTTATCTTAACATACTAAGTAGGTTAGGTAAGGTCGGTGTTTTCTATGAAGCTTTTCAAGGGAAACTATTATGTTAAGTATGTCACCTATGCACATATTTAATAAGTCAATACCTAGAGGCCTGGCTGCAGGCGTTAAATATACCAAAGCTAGAAGATATAAAAAAAAGGCGATGTGATAACTATGTACAAAATAGCAACAAAAATCTACAAAACTGACAGAAGAATTCTTGCAAACCTGTAACTTCAAGTACACGACATCATAAACTCAAACTAAGAAAACAAAAGTGCAAAAAATATTAGAAAGTTTTATTTTACAGAGTCGTAGATAGTAGGAACAAGTTAAGTGAGAAGGTGGTGGAGGCCAGAACCGTCAGTAGTTTCAATGTGTTATATGACAAAGAGTACTGGGAAGACGGGACACCACGAGCGTAGCTCTCATCTTGTAACTACGCTTGGGTAATTACACACATACGCGCGTAACTTTAAGGCCAGATTCGAGAAAGAAATCGAACGTCAGAATAGTTCGATTTACTTTTACCTGAATAAACATTTGATTTGATTTGATTTGAGTTAAATTATAACAGAACGGGTAAAACAAGACTAGTAGACGGGGCATAAAAGAGTTAAACCTCACTTTCCCCTATTCACTGATAGGTAAATGCACATACATACGTCCACACATTGACAGGGTAGACAAGGATGGATAAGGAAACACAGGTGGAAGCTAAGTACCCACATGAGCCTTAGAGACATTAGAAAAAACGTTTTCAGTGTCAGAGTAGTTAGTAAATGGAATGATGTGGTGGATGCTGACTCCATGCACAGTTTCAAATGTATATATGATAGAGCTCGAGAAGTTCAGGAAGTACACCAGTAGATTGACGATTGAGAGGCGGGACCAAAGAGCCAAAGCTCAACCCCCGCAAATACATCTAGGTGAGTATAACTAGGAGAGGTGCGAGGTGGAGGCAGCATCAGCAGGCTGAGGTAGACAGGTTAGTAAGCCCGGCGCCTGGTAGATGGCGGGGCAGGGCTGGGGGGGGCTGGCATCATACCACACACTTCACTCAGTTGTGTTTGGGCAGTGACCGGGTATGAACGTCAGACTCCAGTGCTCCTGCATCCTTGAGTGAGAAACTGTTTGTGGAATTCCCAACGTTATGAAGAGAATTTGAGAACTAAGAACATGTTTTCCCTTCTCTTTGGGACTCTTGCCTTGTGGGTCACCTGTTCAGCTCTGGATAGACCAGGTAGGTAACTGTAGGCTCTCGTATAAAATATAAATATGAGTTATTTTACGAATAGATTTTTACTACCATAGTAATAACGTGAATAAATGATTATTATTTTGTTGTTTATAGACATGTTTATAAACGACAAGTGTTTGTATAGGCAATAATTTATAAGGAAAGATAAATTTAGGTAATTGTCTACTAAATATATTAGGCTACATAATCTATTTATGTTTTTGATATCTCAAACTAACCGAAACTTCATTACTTTCAAAAACTGTAATACGTTACAAATAATAATTAAGAAAATGGAAAGAAATCACAGATCATCACTTAAAGAAAGTTGAAATTACCCAAAAAGCAAGATACCGGCATAAAGTTAATACCAAATTCCGCGGTGGCTAAGGAACCTCTGTGAGGCTAACAGAAGCGTTAACACATGTCTCAGATAAAACAGGAAGCATTATATGGGCGGTCAGAGTAGCTGGCGAATCACCATATTAGGACGAGTCACAAGTTACAGAGATAACAAATAGAAGTATCAAGTCCATTTTCTGTATTTGGGTCTAGAGGTAGATTTGTCACTATCAGAGGTCAATTGCTTTAACACGTTTAGTCACGCTAACACTGCAAATTATAGTCTGTCATGCAGGGAACCCATTATTGCAAATTAATGTAAATATGACATACTATGATTATTTTTTTTTATAATACGGTTTTAGTATGAATTTTTATGTCTAATTGATGATGAGGCACTCGACTCAGTGTATAAACCCAGCCAGAGGCTGTGCTCGTCCTAACCTGCGGCCAACCCTAAAGATGTATTCGTAAATTGTAACATACTTTGTAACTAAAATTTATATTTTCTCAAATATAAATTAATAATTGTGTGCACAAAATTATATATATAATGTTAAGCCTAAGATATAGGTTCTTCTTCTTAGGCTATGTGTTTTGATTCTGGTGGCAGTTATTTGTATTTTCAGTAAGTGGGTGAAGCATTTACAGAGGTGCAATTCGAACACAGGAAGAGAGCTAATGTAATCAGGAGTACAGTGTTTTAAGTCATAAATGGAGTGGCAGATGAATTAACGAGCATTTGACCATTGTGTATGAGACAGGCTGACTGTTGCAATCGATTCTCCTCAGGCTTGGCTTGTCCAAGCGGTGGCCAACCCCCGAAGATGCATCCTTCAATTTAAACGTAGTGTATTCAATAGTAGGAGTTTCTCCTCATATTGAAATTAATATTGTATTGCAGAATTTTAGTGTACAATTGGGCCATTTAGGTTAGGTTGGGTGTAGGTTCTGTTTGCAGTTAACAGCGTTTGTAATACGTGGGTGAAGCATTAATATTCATTCATTATTTATTTATTATGCGCCCCATATCTATCCTGAGGGTGGTGGTTTGCGAGGCTAGTTATACAATTGTTAATATTACATACACATATAAATGTATAAACATACATATATCCACACACACACACACACACACACACACACACATAGATATATGTATATATCTATATATATCAGATATATATATCAGATATATATATCAGATATCAGATATATATACACACACACACACACACACACACACACACACACACACACACACACACACACACACACACACACACACACACACACACACACACACACATATAGGGACATTTATTGTACAAGATTACATGATTACACATGTGGCCTTGACACACCCACAACTCAACCAATACAAGTAAAATGAAAAACACGACAAAAGGGAAACATCGATAAATGTCACAGATAGGTTCGATTATTGTTGCAAGTCAAACACTTCTTCGAATTCCTCCGAAGTTGGACTAGTGCCCAAGACGCAGCAGGCATTCCCCCTCTGAATCGCAACACTGAGGCGCTGGAACAAGAAACTTTTTGCTCTCTGGTCTTTTGTAGCGCTGATCAATTTGGCCCCAATTCCGTCAGGAACTTCAATGCACATTTTCCCCACGAACCGAGGGGTCTCCGAACCGATCCGAACAAAGCTGAAGCAGTGTGCCAGACCTCTGTATTTGATAATTTTCTGGGATTCCCTTAAAGCAGCAGTGTCACCCCCTTCGCGTGTGCTGTAGTGAAGGTAGGTACTGGCCAATGTGGCAGCGCACGTGTAGTCCCACACCAATTGCTTACCGTCCTTCCAAGGAAGCAAGGTGACCCCATCTGGGCACTTCTGAGGGTCGTTGGGTCTGAATAAGTGTGGTTCTCTTTGTGCTGGGCAGCGGGCCATGGCGAGGCTCCTCTTGATGATTTCGATAGCTTCTTCATCTCTTGCAATCTTACCCTGTGATTTACAACATACCAGACCATGACGACCGTATTGGTCTGTCATCGCAGTTCCACAGATGCACCTATGTTCGGTGAGGATGTTGGCGGCAAGGCGAAGGGCAACTCCAATGCGGAGAGCGTCATGATTGAGGCGAGTTCCCAGGGCTGCATTGGGCACAGCAAATAAAAAATCCCCGGCGTGGAGTGCTGTTACCGCTAGGAGACGGGCTTTATTTTCAGCATCTGCGTTTTCAAGCATTGTTGTGACAGTCTTTTCCATTCTGGGATATATATATACACATACATACATACATACATTAATCCTCAAACCCTTTTGAGAATTAATTAAGACTGGCTGGCTGGCATATCATTAGGCTGCTCTGTGACGCGTTTAACGCAAGTCATTATGCAAGATTATTTGTAGAAATGCCTGGTAGGAGTAATATGTATACTTCTCGATCAAATATTGATAATAATGCTTACCTGCATACTTTCGTGTGTTAGTGCGCACTGATTTGCTGAAGTTTGTCCTTGGCTGGTAGACATATTATGGCGGGAGACGGTAGCAATGCATACTGGGGCTTTTGCAATGAAGTTTGTCATGCATTTTGCGTAGTCGTTATACATGTTTGCATAATTATATGATGCTATAACGTCACTAGCCCATAGCAACGTTACTTTATTAACGTTAGCACTCTTCTGCTTCTGACTTCCAAATGTTCCATCTTGAGTGTGTGTGTAGAGATTTAAGATGCAATCTACGATATCGTAGGTCTAAACATATTCACTCCATTCACTTGGATCATCGGAGATTCGAACTCGGGCATGAAAAATATAAGAACGTCACTAGCCACTAGGCCAGGATGCTCGCAATAAGGAATGATCAGGGAAGTAAGTACCTAACTGACACACACAGCTGAAACTTCAAACTTTCCCTGGAGTACGAAAGACTTAACTAAATGTCAGTTAAGTATTCGAGGCCCTTATTGGGAGCATCCCGGTCTAATAGCGACGTTCTCTTGTTTGTTATCCCAAACAGGCTAATGTTCGTGTAGCCTGAAATTCATTCAGGAACTTAAACAAAGGAACCTGGGTCTTATAACTGGGAACGTTTCTGCCCGAAACGTTTTGCGTAATAGTGACTTTAGGCATTGTATGTATTAGCTTTATCTATAAATCCATCAACGTTTTGTATCTCACCTTGTATGTATGTACTTTACCTGAATAAATATTTGTAGTTGTATATTCACCATACGTGAGACCCATTCTCGAGTATTCTGGCCCGACAAAACAAAAGTAGGAAAAGTCCAAAAATAAGCAATAATACTCGCTCCTGTACACAAAGGAACCGAGCTACAAGGAATGACTGTGAGATCTGGACCTCACCACACTACAGGAAAAATTATGGGGACATAACGACATAAAATATTATAAGGGGGAATAGGCAGAGTAGTTGTTTACAGAGCAATGGACTGCTAAACAATGAAACATACATGGAAATACACAGATGAGTCACAGACATATAAAAAACATTTCAGTGTTGGGGGTCTAAATTAGTACATATGTGATAAGAAAACCAGAGAACAGTCATTGCATTGAACGTCAGAATATTCTAAAGGCGGGGCTAGATGACACTTCACCTTAAACAAACACACACACACACACACACACACACACACACACACACACACACACACACACACACACACACACACACACACACACACACACACACACACACACAAAATGGTCGAACAAATGGCTGTTAGAGTTTAACCCAAGCAAATGTAATGTAATGAAGATAGGGGTAGGAAGCAGGAGACCAGATACAAGGTATCATTTGGGAGATGAAATACTTCAGGAGTCAGAGAGAAAGACCTGGGGGTTGATATCACACCAGACCTGTCCCCTGAAGCTCATATCAAGAGGATAACATCAGCAGCAGATGCCAGGTTGGATAACATAAGAACGGCCTTTAGAAACTTGTGTAAGGAATCTTTCAGAACATTATATACCACATATGTCAGCCCAATCCTGGAGTATGCGGCTCCAGCATGGAGTCCATATCTAGTCAAGCATAAGACTAAACTGGAAAAGGTTCAAAGGTTTGCCACCAGACTAGTACCCGAGCTGAGAGGTATGAGCTACGAGGAGAGACTACGGGAATTAAACCTCACTTCGTTGAAAGACAGAAGAGTTAGGGGGGACATGATCACCACATTCAAGATTCTCAGGGGAATCGACAGGGTTGATAAAGACAGGCTATTTAACACAAGGGGCAAACGCACTAGGGGACACAGGTGGAAACTGAGTGCCCAAATGAGCCACAGAGATATTAGAAAGAACTTTTTTAGTGTCAGAGTGGTTGACAAATGGAATGCATTAGGAAGTGATGTGGTGGAGGCTGACTCCATACACAGTTTCAAGTGTAGATATGATAGAGCCCATTAGGCTCAGGAAACTGTACACCTGTTGATTGACGGTTGAGAGGCGGGACCAAAGAGCCAGAGCTCAACCCCCGCAAGCACAACTAGGTGAGTACACACCACCAGGCTACGAGGGCCCCCTCGTAGCCTGGACTCGCACAGGACTCGTAATTCTGTGGCGCGGGTTCGATTCCCGCACGAGGCAGAAACAAATGGGCAAAGTTTCTTTCATCCTGAATGCCCCTGTTACCTAGCAGTAAATAGGTACCTGGGAGTTAGTCAGCTGTTACGGGCTGCTTCCTAGGGTGTGTGTGGTGTGGAAAAATAAAGTAGTTAGTAAACAGTTGATTGACAGTTGAGAGGCGGGCCAAAAGAGCAAAGCTCAACCCCCCGCAAGCACAATTAGGTGAGTACAGTTGTTTGTGTGTATGTCTCAGTCCTGGAAGCTCTAGTCTGAATACGTTTTGTTAAGTATTCTTCCAGCTTGAAAAATACCATAATGACTCAATCTGCTGAAGGGGACAAGAAACGCTTAATAGAAGAGTTTTCATGTAATTAGGCTTCATCAGGTTAAACAAAAAACGCTCTAGCCAAAACGCTCAGTCAGTGCTGAGAAAAAAATCGGTTAGAAAGGCGGAGTTCAAGATCTAATAACTCGATTCTGCAAATACAAGTAGTAAATACACATACATTCGTATACACCCACACACACACATACATACATACATACATACGTAGCAGCAGCAGCGGTGGAGAGGGATCTCTTCTCTCATAATGCCCAGGGTTGAGTGTTGTCAGCTGGAGTACCGGTATGGATTACCTTACCTTGAGGTTACCTTGAGGTGCTTCCGGGGCTTAGCGTCCCCGCGGCCCGGTCGTCGAACAAGCCTCCTGGTTGCTGGAATGATCAACCAGGCTGTTGGACGCGGCTGCTCCAGCTGGCGATATGTACCGGGTGAGGCAAGAACTAGCGAATCATCTACTGGTTGATGAGTTGGACAGTGTGGTGGGCTCTAAACCTCTTAGGACCTGTATAATAAGCAACTAACCGGTTTGTTGATGGAGTTACAAAGCAGTAATGCTAATGCTGTATGATTTACGTGATATTCAGTGCACATCTCATCATTTTCATCTCATTTATTTAAATATCTGAGTGTTAAAGAGGCCAAAAGCTCAATTTATATGTTTATTATCACGAAAGAAATTAATTTGAGATGTTGGCTTACATCCTGCTTTCTTAATGAGAGATACAATCAACTGCAGACATCCTCTCAAGCACCGAGGGCTGTGTGGCCACTCGTATGGAAAGAATATTCCAATATGAACCTTGTTTCATAATACTTCAGTGTTAAAATGTTGATTTTTTATATCGATACCCACTTTTCTTTTCTTTTATATTGTACATAAAGAAAAATATATACTGCAGTAAAATAAGAATATGCATAAGGTTATTTTAAAAAGAATATTTAAGGCACTTTTAATTATTTTAATTTATTTTGTGGGACAGTTCATTCATTTTATAACGACTTCAACTAGTGCCAAGAAGACTATTATAATTATTATTAGTATACCGTATTGAAATCTTACATGGCACATCGTTCATGTGACATGGTTATATCCTGTGGGTCTTATAGTAATATATTACAACAGTAATTGTATAATATTTTATATTTATGGTTGCTAGTATAATCCTGGCTGAGATTAACGTGCAAACGTAGAATTAACGTTGTAAAAATCAGGTTATTGAAGAGTTCACCGTTGCAAGTGTGCGACTGTTGTTGTGCTGGAGGTCAGGATAGGAGATCACGGGGCATAGGAACAATTACCAGTGTCTATGTGTGGGTGACCTAGGAGGAGCCTTGGGATAATTGTGTTTGTTTAGACTTTAGTGTTTTTGAACACATCTGTTTAAGCTTTATCTGTCACAGTTTAAAGGTTTGTCATTCATCAAAGAAGCTGTAAAGACAGGTCAGTGTAGTTTGACTGGCTACTAAAACGAGCCAAAATGGTTGTGTTAGGTATGAAATGTCACGCTGTATTGTTAAGTGTGTGAGCTCATTTTAGGTGTGAATGAAAGATTTCGTCGTAATATCAAATAATTTGTAGTGATGCGAAACTTGCATCACCAGCTGAACGCAATGAGACAGCTGGACGCAATTTTTTTTTTTAATTTTGTGTATGGCATGTGACATATGAACGATGTGGCTTATGTCAGTATTAAAGTACAAATGCCGATGACGAAGCCATAAATGCCAAGACAGCTGGTAGCAGCGCCGTGCTCTGGGAAGTTTGAACTTAATTGCAAAGGGACTTGCATGCAAGTACATGGGAGTCAGAGTTAAACATACAGCCGTTGTGGTAAGTAATATGAAACTTTACTACTGACGAAGACCAGTTGTCAGGCATGTGGTGCATAGCAGAGGCATGCAGACCTAGTATTGATTGAAAGCACAGAGGTAGTGCAGCTCTGGAGGACGTGGGGATAACACAGCTCAAAGAGTTAAATGGACACTACTTTGTTCCATCCATTTTTGTCCCATATATATATATTAGTTTGTAAGTGTTGTGCTGACAGGTTTAGAGCGTGATATTTAGCCGTCCTCTTGAGTTGTCAACACGGACAAAAAATGATGTACTAAATTGCAGGAAACTGACCTAACCGATGGGCCCACGCATAGAAAACGTGAGTGTTTGCGTGCCGCGATGATTTATTACATATTATTAAGTAATTAATAAATTATAATAATATTTTGTCCGTTGGGAATTTTGACGTCAAAATGCAATGTGTTATTCGAGAGGACAGGTTGGTTAATTCTCGCACGCAGTAGAAATTAGAAAGGAAAACAAGTGTGGAAGTTGGGTCGTACGTAGCCATACACGGCTCACCATAGCCCGTGCTGCTTGGAATTTTGTTCCAGGTAGCGAATCTTTAACAACAACAACAACCTATAAGGACCCTGCTCCACACAACCCTATTTCTGCTCCACACAACCCTATTTCTGCTCCACACAACCCTATTTCTGCTCCACACAACCCTATTTCTCTGCCCGTCTGTTTTCCCTTTCCTAGTGAGGTAAACATCGTGAGAAGGAAAGGGTGAGGTGTCGATTGGTCCACTTCGCAATGATTGATGGTGCTCCATCACTTTATTGAATTGCGGCTTGCAGGCTATTTCAAGCAAATCAACTTACTGCTTTGAGGCGACGTGTAATAGCGTATTATGCTAAAGAAGCATTAGCCAAGCAACAACTTGGAAGCACAGCCAGCCAAGTAACCACTTGGCGGTGGTTGCGAAAGATGGATGGAAAATGGCAAGGAATGTTTGGAAGAAATGAGAAAGAATGCATTACACGGATGGAATGGGGAAGGGAATGGGTTTACGGGGACGGAGAAGGGGTCAGAATGGTGTGCAGGCCGCGTAACTGGTTGGCTCAGTCTAATGTTTCGCATCA
>WNGS01000337.1:1225543-1250359 GCA_020271785.1 Procambarus virginalis | reverse complement strand
GGTGAGATTTTTCTCTACGCCTACCTCCCTTAGGAGGTGGACTACAAGTTTAAAGGCTGCTCTTGGCAGTTAAGCATGAGTCCAGTAGAAAAAGGAGAAGCGGGAGCAAACCGCCAGGCTTCCACCAGCAGGGGTGAAACCTGTCCACAATAGGCCGCTGGTTCCTCCTAGTTAAACATGACGTTAAAACCAATAAAGGGTAACCGACGGGTTCTCACAATCAAATTTTATATTTGTTGTGTGGCGCTATGAATTGGAATTCGAATTCCCAAGAGCGCAGCCGTCATATCAAAGATTTAAAACAACAATATCAATATATATCAGAACAATGGGAGTGGTACAGAATAGTTGAAGGTTGACATCAAAGACTGTTAACAAATAACAATTTATTATAACAAGAGACTAGACTACTACATTAAAACAAAAGAATGTCAATGACGTTACTCGAACATAAGCGTGCCCACAGAGGAATCAACACGCAAGCAAGAACTAACAGATCTATAATCACAATTACAACAAATGACACAGTGAGTTCTGGAACACGTCTCCAGTAACCTCCTAACTGTTCTACGCCTCAGTGCAGTCTACACCTGCAATAGCGGTTGCAATGCAATCAAATCAGTAGCCTTTCAATGACATCAATAACTAATGGGTTCACTGGCAACTCCAGCACCCTTCCTCAAATTAATCTTTACGTTAATGTCCATCCAGTGGCACCATAACCAACAGCTAAATAGCAACCCTTGCTGTGTGGCTGCATACTGAACTAACCTGAACACAGGTGTGCCCACTGATGACGCAATATTGCAAATCAAAGAAAAATATCACAGACTAAGTTACACCACAGCGTGTGATTTAATTACGTTAAAGTCCAACCAGTGGCATTTGCAACACAGCTATTCAACAGCCCCTCGAGAAATGACAGCAGGCTCCATCCTGCTGACACTTCGGGCTGACAACATGAACTAACTGAACAATTTATCCACTGATGACACAAGCAAGCAATCAATAGTGACACGACTTCCTAGTGGCAGCTACTCTAATCACAAGCTTAAGGTCCTCCAGCCCAACAGGAGCGACCCCCGTAATCCGGTGGGTAGTCTAACAGTGACTCCCCCTATCACAACTAAAGTGAACACAGTCAGGCAAGGTGGGATTCTGGGACACAGCTCCACTCATCCCTAAGTTACTTTACCCTCGTCACTAGACGATAACCAAAAGAAATTGCCTTAATCAATTGCAACATTGATTATGTGAATAATGATGGAAATTGACTGATCACAGCAGTCAGCAACAAGTACTACTTTAATCACAACAAGTGTCTCACTCTAGACAACAACATGATAGTACTCTACGTTAACACAAGTCCTCTTGTCACAATAACTCAACTCTTAAATTACATCACACTTGACTCCTTGCAAGTATTCAGTGAGTAATTCTTAATTAAGGTCAAACGGACCACTAATTACATCCCAATTGAGTTACGTTAACTAAGCCTACCCCAAGTGGGTGGCTTCTCAACAGTCTGTGTATCACTAATTACGTTTACTTACTAATGAGTGCTAATTACCCTAATTAGCCTTGAGCAATTAATTAACTGTCACCAGGACCGATAATTAATCATACATAAATACGTCTCACTCCGCACTGCCTAAGCAGGTCTCATCAAACACTGTGAATTCACGGAAGAGGAGTTAATTACCCTAATTAACAATGAGTGCAACTTAATCCACTGTCACCAGACAGAATATGATTAATATAACGTATTATGCTAACCCCATGACCTCGCTTTACCGAGTCATCTGAGTCCTCAAGACTCCAGACGTTAATTACTCCACTAATTATCATGAGCCACTAATTGCCCCAACCCTGAAAGGCAGTTAGTCTCGAGCAACTGACGTTAGCACTATCACTGACAGACTCTGACAGATCCTCTCCCACTACGTGAATTCATGATGAGAATGCTAATTACATAATTAGCTAGAGTGGTCAATTAATTGTCACACGGACAATTAATTGCACCGGACACGTATTCCCACAAGCTCAAGTTCAACACTGTTCTCCCATAACAGCACTCACTCATTCAACAACTTCAAGTGTGCACCCCCTTATCCAGTTAATTACCCCTAATTAACTCACTGAATCCTTAAGTACTCAACACAACTTAAAGAAACAAAGTAACCCTAAGGTTACATAGGTCACACATATAATGGCATGCAAAACATAAAATAGCACTGCCCACATACGGTTGCGACTACTGCAACTCGTTAATTACTATGCCCACACAGTAATGACACACGGTTTTGCAACAATCAAGGTATACCAATCTTACTGTCCCTCTAATCTTGCAAACGTTGCAAAAGATCGCCCGATCCCGGTTGCTTCAGCAAGACAATTACGTTAATATAAGACACCGTCGCTCTACGCGGACAGCTGGCACTAATTCTCCCATAATTAGGCAAATTAACAAATTGCTCGCTCCCATTAAGTGACTGAGAATTTCCCTGAATACTCAAAGGGTCCCTTTAAATCCTCAACACAGTTCCTAGGACAGTAATATCGTATACCTGATAACACTGCACAAACCTGCACATAATGATACCGTCAGCATGCCCCCCATGCTAATGACATCATTAGGCAATCAGTCAGCGATCACATCTACTGACTCACCACACAACACAGTACAACAATCATGCAAATGAAACACATGGAAATGCCTTACATAAACAATGTAAATTAATCACCAGGACATATACAGACCTCAGGATATCCACTAATAACCCTGCCCCACGGGCCTGCTTAATTAACTCTAACCTGGCCTAATTACATAATGAGGTACCATGGCACTAACCAAGGCTGGACGATTATACAGAATCGCCAGACTGGATCATTTATATGATGATTTCTCTACACTGACTGGTCCCAAACTCCAGTCAGTCTACACACAACAATATATCTACAGATATATAATTATAACACTACGTGATTTACAGTGACAATTTCCCTCTCCAGGTACTGCCCCACAGTCACCTGGGCGTGCCACATACGGGCGTCTCAGCTACTTCCCTAGCCTGGCCGGGCTAGGGGCTCACACAACTTTTCACTATTCTCTTATAACTGAGACCCTGTTATACACTGATAAAGTACTCACGTTTCCGTCCACACATTTCCTCATTTCCCAGGTCCTTACCACCTGGCTGTCAACACTTAGCTTGCTCCTCGTGCGTCGACAAGATGTGGCCTAGGCTGTCCTGGGAATGTGGCCAAAGGGGTGGCCAAAGGTGGTGGCCAACATGTGGCCACTGCGTGGCCTTCAGGAGGGTGGCCACGGGTGGCGCGTGACGTCACAGCACCCCACCCCACCCGGGCTACTCGCGCGCGCGGGGTAAGGTGGCCGGGCCGGCCGGGCCGGGCCGGGCTGGGCCGGGCCGCACGGGTGGCCAGGGGTTGGCCACGTGGCGCCTGGGGTTATACACACATGAGGATGGGGGATCACTAACAACCCCATCATACCAGAGCATGACTCGCTCTTACACTGGGGTGACAGGGTGACACTGGCCGGCGTCACCTACCACATGGACGACGTCGGGCGGAATTCAAAGTCCAAGTCCCAGTTTCTCGCAAATTTGGGCTTCGACACACCCAGGGTGGCTGGAGTGCCATGCAATATGAGTAAACAGAACGACAGGAGCGATAACGGTGGTGGGGGTGGCAGGCCCGCCACCCCGCACCTAGACACTTCTTCACACCCTGGCTGCCCAATTCAAACTAAACTCTCTTGGCGGCTAGAGAGGCTCACATGCCCATATTTCTCCCCCTACCTTGTCTTGACCAATCAGCAGGAAGCCGGCACTGGTCCTGATGCCGCTTCCAATGACAGCTTTTCGCGCCAAAACTCGGCATAGGAGTAGGGGTGCTTAGACCAATCACACGGGCCCCTCGCCTGTGGCGTGGCGTGACGTCACAAGGAGGGTGAGGCCTAACACAACGTCTCAATGTCTCCCTTGGTGGGGGGGAGGCAGCGTTCGCCCCACTGTCCCCCCTCCACCTCTAACGGTTTTTGTTATACTACCCTCTCTGTTTCACAGAACAGGCAAATTTTGCTGTAATTCTCTCTACAGAGCAATCACAGACCTCTCATTAGTTTTAACTGCCAGCATTTAACATAAGCTTTCATATGACACCCAACAAGTATATGTAAATTTGAAAGCTTCAGTTTCTAGAGTCCCTAGAGCGACTAGCCTATTCTAGAAACTAGGAAAACTAGCTGAGGAGATTCTACATCTCCTCACACTGTACACAAAGGAACCGAGCTACAAGGAATGACTGCGAGATCTGGACCTCACCACACTACAGGAAAAATTATGAGGACATAACGACATAAAATATTATAAGGGGGAATAGGCAGAGTAGTTGTTTACAGAGCAATGGACTGCTAAACAATGAAACATACATGGAAATACACAGATGAGTCACAGACATATAAAAAACATTTCAGTGTTGGGGGTCTAAATTAGTACATATGTGATAAGAAAACCAGAGAACAGTCATTGCATTGAACGTCAGAATATTCTAAAGGCGGGGCTAGATGACACTTCACCTTAAACAAACAAACACAAACCCACACACACACACACACACACACACACACACACACACACACACACCCACACACACACACACAACACACACACACACACACACACACAAGGTGATTCTCAGGGGAATCGACTGGGTTGATAAAGACAGGCTGTTTAACACAAGGGGCACACGCACTAGGGGACACAGGTGGAAACTGAGTGCCCAAATGAGCCACAGAGATATTAGAAAGAACTTTTTTAGTGTCAGAGTGGTTGACAAATGGAATGCATTAGGAAGTGATGTGGTGGAGGCTGACTCCATACACAGTTTCAAGTGTAGATATGATAGAGCCCAATAGGCTCAGGAACCTGTACACCTGTTGATTGACGGTTGAGAGGCGGGACCAAAGAGCCAGAGCTCAACCCCGCAAGCACAACTAGGTGAGTATACACCACCTACGAGGGCCCCCTCGTAGCCTGGACTCGCGCAGGACTCGTAATTCTGTGGCGCGGGTTCGATTCCCGCACGAGGCAGAAACAAATGGGCAAAGTTTCTTTCACCCTGAATGCCCCTGTTACCTAGCAGTAAATAGGTACCTGGGAGTTAATCAGCTGTCACGGACTGCTTCCTGGGGTGTGTGTGGTGTGGAAAAAAAGTAGTTAGTAAACAGTTGATTGACAGTTGAGAGCGGGCCAAAAGAACAAAGCTCAACCCCCGCAAGCACAATTAGGTGAGTACAGTTGTTTGTGTGTATGTCTCAGTCCTGGAAGCTCTAGTCTGAATACGTTTTGTTAAGTATTCTTCCAGCTTGAAAAATACCATAATGACTCAATCTGCTGAAGGGGACAAGAAACGCTTAATAGAAGAGTTTTCATGTAATTAGGCTTCATCAGGTTAAACAAAAAACGCTCTAGCCAAAACGCTCAGTCAGTGCTGAGAAAAAAAATCGGTTAGAAAGGCGGAGTTCAAGATCTAATAACTCGATTCTGCAAATACAAGTAGTAAATACACATACATTCGTATACACCCACACACACACATACATACATACATACGTAGCAGCAGCAGCGGTGGAAAGGGATCTCTTCTCTCATAATGCCCAGGGTTGAGTGTTGTCAGCTGGAGTACCGGTATGGATTACCTTACCTTGAGGTTACCTTGAGGTGCTTCCGGGGCTTAGCGTCCCCGCGGCCCGGTCGTCGAACAAGCCTCCTGGTTGCTGGAATGATCAACCAGGCTGTTGGACGCGGCTGCTCCAGCTGGCGATATGTACCGGGTGAGGCAAGAACTAGCGAATCATCTACTGGTTGATGAGTTGGACAGTGTGGTGGGCTCTAAACCTCTTAGGACCTGTATAATAAGCAACTAACCGGTTTGTTGATGGAGTTACAAAGCAGTAATGCTAATGCTGTATGATTTACGTGATATTCAGTGCACATTTCATCATTTTCATCTCATTTATTTAAATATCTGAGTGTTAAAGAGGCCAAAAGCTCAATTTATATGTTTATTATCACGAAAGAAATTAATTTGAGATGTTGGCTTACATCCTGCTTTCTTAATGAGAGATACAATCAACTGCAGACATCCTCTCAAGCACCGAGGGCTGTGTGGCCACTCGTATGGAAAGAATATTCCAATATGAACCTTGTTTCATAATACTTCAGTGTTAAAATGTTGATTTTTTATATCGATACCCACTTTTCTTTTCTTTTATATTGTACATAAAGAAAAATATATACTGCAGTAAAATAAGAATATGCATAAGGTTATTTTAAAAAGAATATTTAAGGCACTTTTAATTATTTTAATTTATTTTGTGGGACAGTTCATTCATTTTATAACGACTTCAACTAGTGCCAAGAAGACTATTATAATTATTATTAGTATACCGTATTGAAATCTTACATGGCACATCGTTCATGTGACATGGTTATATCCTGTGGGTCTTATAGTAATATATTACAACAGTAATTGTATAATATTTTATATTTATGGTTGCTAGTATAATCCTGGCTGAGATTAACGTGCAAACGTAGAATTAACGTTGTAAAAATCAGGTTATTGAAGAGTTCACCGTTGCAAGTGTGCGACTGTTGTTGTGCTGGAGGTCAGGATAGGAGATCACGGGGCATAGGAACAATTACCAGTGTCTATGTGTGGGTGACCTAGGAGGAGCCTTGGGATAATTGTGTTTGTTTAGACTTTAGTGTTTTTGAACACATCTGTTTGAGCTTTATCTGTCACAGTTTAAAGGTTTGTCATTCATCAAAGAAGCTGTAAAGACAGGTCAGTGTAGTTTGACTGGCTACTAAAACGAGCCAAATGGTTGTGTTAGGTATGAAATGTCACGCTGTATTGTCAAGTGTGTGAGCTCATTTTAGGTGTGAATGAAAGATTTCGTCGTAATATCAAATAATTTGTAGTGATGCGAAACTTGCATCACCAGCTGAACGCAATGAGACAGCCGGACGCAATTTTTTTTTTAATTTTGTGTATGGCATGTGACACATGAACGATGTGGCTTATGTCAGTATTAAAGTACAAATGCCGATGACGAAGCCATAAATGCCAAGACAGCTGGTAGCAGCGCCGTGCTCTGGGAAGTTTGAACTTAATTGCAAAGGGACTTGCATGCAAGTACATGGGAGTCAGAGTTAAACATACAGCCGTTGTGGTAAGTAATATGAAACTTTACTACTGACGAAGACCAGTTGTCAGGCATGTGGTGCATAGCAGAGGCATGCAGACCTAGTATTGATTGAAAGCACAGAGGTAGTGCAGCTCTGGAGGACGTGGGGATAACACAGCTCAAAGAGTTAAATGGACACTACTTTTGTCCCATCCATTTTTGTCCCATATATATATATATATATATATATATATATATATATATATATATATATATATATATATATATATATATATATATTAGTTTGTAAGTGTTGTGCTGACAGGTTTAGAGCGTGATATTTAGCCGTCCTCTTGAGTTGTCAACACGGACAAAAAATGATGTACTAAATTGCAGGAAACTGACCTAACCGATGGGCCCACGCATAGAAAACGTGAGTGTTTGCGTGCCGCGATGATTTATTACATATTATTAAGTAATTAATAAATTATAATAATATTTTGTCCGTTGGGAATTTTGACGTCAAAATGCAATGTGTTATTCGAGAGGACAGGTTGGTTAATTCTCGCACGCAGTAGAAATTAGAAAGGAAAACAAGTGTGGAAGTTGGGTCGTACGTAGCCATACACGGGCTCACCATAGCCCGTGCTGCTTGGAATTTTGTTCCAGGTAGCGAATCTTTAACAACAACAACAACCTATAAGGACCCTGCTCCACACAACCCTATTTCTGCTCCACACAACCCTATTTCTGCTCCACACAACCCTATTTCTGCTCCACACAACCCTATTTCTCTGCCCGTCTGTTTTCCCTTTCCTAGTGAGGTAAAACATCGTGAGAAGGAAAGGGTGAGGTGTCGATTGGTCCACTTCGCAATGATTGATGGTGCTCCATCACTTTATTGAATTGCGGCTTGCAGGCTATTTCAAGCAAATCAACTTACTGCTTTGAGGCGACGTGTAATAGCGTATTATGCTAAAGAAGCATTAGCCAAGCAACAACTTGGAAGCACAGCCAGCCAAGTAACCACTTGGCGGTGGTTGCGAAAGATGGATGGAAAATGGCAAGGAATGTTTGGAAGAAAATGAGAAAGAATGCATTACACGGATGGAATGGGGAAGGGAATGGGTTACGGGGACGGAGAAGGGGTCAGGAATGGTGTGCAGGCCGCGTAACTGGTTGGCTCAGTCTAATGTTTCGCATCAACGTTTCGCTCAAGTGTTTTTACGCTTGTGTGGTCGATTTTTAAATTTTCGTTTTTAGAATTAAGACGTTTTGGCTAGTGAGGTTTTTGTTTAACTTGATGAAGCCTAATTATATGAAAACTCGCCTAATAAGCATTTCTTCAGTCACCTTCAGCAGATTGAGTCATTGGGGTCTTTTTCAGCTGGAAGGCTACTTAACAAACCGTATTCAGACCAGAGCTTCCGGGGCTGAGACATCCACACAACTTCACAAACACAGGGTTGTGTCTGGTGAAGACGACGTGCCAAAACCTTCCTGTGTGCACTTGTGTCTCCCATGTACAGAGGTCTGTGTCTTGAACAGTAGCTTGTGTATTCAGCCCGGGTGAAGATCGAGCTGTACATATATCATGTGCTGCTCGAAATTCCTGTAGAGATGTACGTTTGTAAATGTCGAATTTGTATTTGATTTGATTTACAATATTTCGTGTATATACATGGACCCACCCATACGCATGAGAATATTTGTAGGAACTGATGAAGGTGTTTTGTAGTTACCGGTTTGTTCTTGTGTTCACTCTAATCCGTCTTGTGGTATGTGATCCTCCTTGCCTTTCCCCGTTCCGTGTTCATTCTTCATTCTAAGTAATGTAAAAATAAACTGTAGTTTCAAGCATAGGCTAAATAAATTTGAGAGAATAGCTGTTAACAATACGTCAGTGCTTTTTCGTTTAAACCAACAGGCTTTCTGCAGTCACCTGTATTCTCCCGTTCTTTTGTAGTTTCTCCCATATCCAACTTCAACTGGTCGGTACAGCGACGGCATTACTTATTTCAGGTCGGTGTTCCATCGTCATTGCCTGAGTGGTTGGGTACAGTTCCTTCACTCCGCCCTCGTATCTTAGTGCTTTCTCTTGATAATTATGCTACCCATGTCTCTGGTGTCCATTTGCGTCAGTGTTAGTGACAGTTTATAAATGCCAGAGGATATAATATAAAATTCCTAGACTTATGTTATCAGTGTCCTTCTCAATACCCCAGTGGTCATTCCTCTACCCTCTGTTGTGGACGCTCCGTGTCCCTTATTTTTTTTGCCTTAATACCCTTCAGTTTCATTTTATTTATTTATTTTTTTATATACACAAGAGTTCTTTACATTCTTGTACAGCCACTAGCACGCATAGCGTTTCGGGTAGGTCCTTAATCGTAATTTTTCCCCGGAATACGATCCGCCAAATAGTTTAACAACCAGGTACCCATTTACTGCTGGGTGAACAGAGGCTACAGTTAAGGATTGGCGACCAATAAATTCTCCCCAGCCAGGATACGAACCCAGGTCAAAGCCCTCGAGAAACGCTAAGCGAGTGTTTTACTACTGCGCCTCGGGGACTCCTTCCAAACATGGCTGTTGCCATGCTTATAGTTTCCGAGATGCTTTGCTATTTTTTGGAATCTAGTCAAGTGCCAATATACTTCTTGAAATGAGATTAGACTAAATTTTCATAATAAGATAAATTTTTCTTGTATACTTTTTCATAGCGTCCTACATTCTACTAGATTCTCATCACATCATTGTTTCAGTCTATGAATGTTAACGAAGTGAAGGCTCAGAAATAATGTTTATCGATAATATGTAGATTAATCTTTTGGGTGACAAGATCGTCGTAGTTTGGACGAGGCTAAGCTTAAAAAATGTGGACTTTAGGCTGTGTTCCCGAGGGACATTTGCTTTTAGTGGGGCATTTAATGACTGGTTTTACAGGTTATTATTTTAGTGGGTTGGTGGTGGCTGTATATGGTGAATGGGCAAGCATTCCACAGCTGCTTGGGATGTACTCTGCGTCTCCCTGACAGGAATACCAAGATATCTGCAGGTCAGGGTATGTCCACACTTGTGCATGCTATATTGCACTTTCCGGAAGGATTTTCTTGGGCGCATCTAGCTGAGTAATTTACTAACGAAAAAATCGTGCAATGAACATCAATCCTGTTTCGCGATTCGATTTCTCTTGATGTATTGTTGCCATTATGTTGCCAGCGGATTTTGTGTTTCAGCGTAATAAACATTATCTCGTGCCCTCAGACCACAAACTGTTATGTTCTTAAGTTTAAGAAGTTGTCTGCAACACTTAAATTACATAAATATGTGAAGAATATTAAACGGTTGTCCGGCTGCCCTCTTAAGTTCTACCAAGTTCAGTAACTTAAATATGTTCTCTAGTATGTATTAGAATACATGTGAAAAAAAGTGTTTAGTTAGGAAATGACGTCTCCTTTTGTAGAATCTTCCTCCTTGTTTTTAGTATTTAATGTGGTCTTGTGTTCAAATTATGGGACTATTTCGTTAGCCTGTGTGTTTTTGTGTAGGCAAGATTATATTATACTCTTACGCGCTAGGCTCCCTCACGTTGTCGTAGAGTCATATCCAGCAATACATTTTCTGGACTTGCAATACGATTTGTGAGGTTCTGGTGGTGAAATGAATGCGAACGTAATAATACTGGTTTCAACAAAATTGTATTTTTAAAGTGCCTGAGAGAAAAGTGCAAGCCAGCGGCGGTGCAAGCTATCCGTTAGGTTTCGTTGTGTGTGTTCATAGAGAGGCTATGTCTGCAAGAGGTAGAGCAGGGCGGGCCTGACTAACCTTCCCTCTCGCTACAACACACCAGGGCATTATCTGGCTGGTCCTGAGGTGAGACCGGCCCAGGCCGCCAACAAAGGCCTGCAGACAAGCTCCATCGGTCAGACTTTTATTTTCAGAAATCTTTGCATCTTCAAGAACCAAAAAATTACCCAGATTGCCTCTTCAGAATTTATCTTGTGTCTGGATTATACGTTTGTCTAAGAGCGGCGAAGGTTCAGGTTTGGCTCCGTGGCTGGACGCAGTGATAAGAAAAATAAATATGCCATTGAAAGAATCTGTGCAAGGTGGGCGTGTTGCTTGTTCTCTCAGCAAGATGAACCGGTACTCCTTGCTTCAAGGAGGAAACCTGGCATTGCCAAACTCGTTTTCACGGTGCGAGGCTCTTCATAAGAAAGTTCTCTTAAGCTGTGAATGTTCTCGATATGTCTATCTCTTTATAAGTTGTGTTAGCGAATGAATGACATATTGCTGGTTTTATCCATTTTCAGTATAGATTTATTTTTATTTTATGCAATGCTTAACAAGGTTATTGGTTATATATAATTTAATAACAAAACTGGAAATAAGTGGAACACATCTACTCATCAGCTTCAGAACTCTGAAAACAGTAGCACACTGGAGCCCTGCAGATGCTGTCCACACACAGGGGAAGAAAAACCACACAAGCCATTACTCGCCGCCACAACGCTAGACTCGAATTGGTGACGCTCATCCCAAGCTAAACTCGTGCAAATAAATTTTGCCTTGGGTTTTCTTTCAGAAATCGACAGATGACGCACAGGAATGATAAGGGAAAAATGGATGAGGTCTCTGAAAGGCCATTTGTTAATTATCCGTAAATGGTAGTGTCCAGGTTCCAGATATTTCCCAGGCTGTGTAACAATGGCAGTAGCAGGCCTATCCTTGCTCCTTAGGATGGCCATATCCCTAGGACGACCCACCATTTCTGAGCTGTATTTCGATTGTGGTCAATGTATTGCTATTTTTAGACCATTGTAGGATTATGAATGAATCACGGGTGCTCTGCTTCACAGTTGTACCGTGCAGCTGACCGCAGCGGCTCCCGTGTTCTTCAAACGTGACTTTTAACTAAACGAGAATGATTGTCTTGAGTGACTGGGTGACATTATCGAGAGAATCATTGATGACATGAATATGTACCTCAGCTATTCTAATGATCTATTAAATCGTTAGTCTCAAAATGTTGCGTATGTAGAAAGGTGTTACATATTTGAATGTCTTTGATTTACCATAAATTATTTTTAAGTTTGATATTTAATTTGTTTTCAAACTGCTAGTTACATAGGAGTTGCAAACTATAACTTATAATATTTTTCTTTCAGAAATTACGATCTTGTAAAGGTCATAAATTATGAGATGTAATAAAGCTGGAATTTAACTTTTTTGTGTGATACAAGCAAGGTGTCGGATGCTAAAATAGAGATGGAACACGGCAGAGGTAGTGGATGGTTTTGGGCAGAGGTCGGAGGTTGAGGAGAGTTATGGTTGGCGTCTGACCGGGTGTTAAGTGGGGGGGGGGGGCAGTTTTGGGTTAGCAGGATGAGGCTGCGAGGAATACGTGAGCTTGTAGTTGTAGATTAGAACTGGGATTAGTTGAGGTTATATAAGTTGTGAAAATGAGGATGATAGAAGGCGTTGGAAATATGATAGTGGCGATAGAGGTTCTCAAGAAGATGATGGTAAGCGAAGGCATTGGTTGGTGGCAGAGACAGCCGCGCATCACTGACCCCCCAAGGTACTCTTGCCTACAACGACAACAAATACAAACTTCAGATTAGAAAGGAACTAAGATGTATATTTCAGAGTTAAGCTGATCTCCCTACACACTCACCCCCATCACTACAGTGTACTTACCGCGACTTATATTAAGTACTTTTATTAAAACGTCACTAGTCTGTGGACTCATTATCACGGTACATTCTTTATTTGAAAATATATCTTCTAAAAGGGCGTCAATTTATGGAACTCTTATGGACCTCATCCCCTTATCATACAAAGCAGAGAGTGACACTGAACTGGACTAGAATGTTTAAAGTTTAACCCATTATTATTTACTATCAGTGATGTGTTTCTTTATGCTAGTTGTTATAAGACTGTTGCTACAATTTATGGTTTCATTACTCTACTATTATTTTGTTTACTTCTGTTAGGTAAGTATATAAGTTACTTCGTTATTGTCATATCCCGACACATTTAGAGGCGACTTTGTTATTAAGTGGAAGTCACGTGATAGTGATTTTGTTTTAGGCTTTATTTTTAAGGATACTAACCTAGCCTAACCATGTCTAACTAATCTAATCAAGCCTAATTAAACCTAACAACTTTATGATGGGCATGAAGTTGTTCTGCCCAAAATACTCACCTTCGAAACTTGTGCGAGCTCCTACGTTGAGGTTACATTGAGATGTACATTGAGATGATTCGGGCTTAGCGTCCCCGCGGCCGTCGTCGACCAGGCCTCCTTGTTGCTGGACTGTCAACTAAGTTGTTAGACGCGGCTGCCCGCAGCCTGATGTATGAATCACAGCCTGGTTGATCAGGTATCCTTTGGAAGGTATCCAAGTTGATCAGATATCCTAAATACAGTGCTGTACATTTATAACAGTGTGTACTATGAATCGTGTGATACGTTAAATAAATCTGACTTTACACCATAGCTATACCATAGCGCATGTATCTGAAATGCGCTGTGGTAGAGGATGATTAAATGAATTGACAATGTCAGGAGCAAATTACTAAGTGTTGGAAGGAGAATTCTTTAACACGAGAACCGTTTATTTTGATGAGGTGTTATGGTGACCTAGAGCGGTTGAGTCAGCGGGAAGTTGTGGATAAGGTGTCCGCCCTAGCCTGGGGCTGGAGACCTGTAGTGGAGGGCGCGTCGGGAGGGCGGAGGCACCCCTCATGACCAAAATGAAACACTTGGGCGGTGAGACCGAGGAGGGTTCAGGAGGGCTGGTCACTCCACCTCCCTGCGGCCTGACCATCCGCCTTCCTCCGGCCTTGTATCAGCCTGCTATTGCTATTGCTGCTGCAGATGTAATTGCGGCTCTCCCGCTGCTTATTCTCCCACTATACTCCATGCTGATGATTTAATAGTGTGCTCGCATGGTCTCGCAATTTGTTCGCTTCAACCTAATATGTTATTGGACCATATGGTTCTTTTGATTTTTGCGTTAATTTACTGCTGCTTTCTGTTCGCGTGTTCCTCTAATTGGTGTTCTTGTACGACTGCAACAACAATGAATTAGTTTTGTAGGTGGAGACCAAAGATCCTCAAAGAGGAGGAATATCCAGGTCATATTTCCGGCTGGGCTCCTCCTCGTCTCATTCACTGTCCTTCTTTGGGCTCTCAACCTCGGCCCATGTACGACTCCAAGTTGCTGTACGCAGATAAAGTTGTGTCGTACTTGGGAAGGTGTGTTGTCATACTGAAGGGTTAGGTGGTGGCCGGGGAGTTGTGTTATTGTAATGAGGAAGTTTATGACGTCGAATTGAGGGGTCAGGTCGCCGTACTTGGCTCAAATCATCGTACTGAGAGTTGTATTGTTCCAAGAGCATTACTTGTCTTATTCAAGGGTAAAATCATTGCCCTCAGATGTCTTATTAACTTCAGTGTACGAGAACAACCCCTGAAAAGTATGTGTTTAGCTTATAACAACAAATTTCATTTTAAATATAAAAACTAGTCCTTAGAGTACAACACAGCCTTTTATTACGACAGTTTGACCCATGTTTGGTAACTTTACACCTTAGTGCTTCTTTATTAATTACTGTGTTTTTCCCTATACTTGATGCGTATATGGTGAGGCATTCAGACATCATTGCAAGTCTGTGTGAGCTGTTTAACGACGTGTTCCTGTGTAAACTGGAGTTAGGTTTAAATTTGTTCTACGTAATAACAGATCTGAAAGTCTGGGGATTGTTTTTTATTTTATTTTTGTCCCGAAGGGTTAATTTATTGGGCAGTCACTTATCCTGTGCGTGAACATACAGCCATAGCTTCAGGTACAACACCTCTAACAGGAAGAAAACCCACTGGGTTGTTCAGCCTGTTACTTGTACCCAAACACAGCTGGAACTTACTAAACTGTCCCAAAGGAGGTTAACGTTTATTAGTGGTACTGGGGATGTAATTAACGAAAGAAGGCAGTAAGCCAGAAAGACTGTACCACGTGGGAAGGTAGAGTAATCTTAGCATTTAGCTCAACAAGATACATATGTCATCTACGTCTTAAATTATATATGTGTTTGCATCACCAGAGATCCAAAGAGATTCTTTCCTTCGACAGGTGTTTAACTTGAATATTATACAGTGCAGGGTATACCTAATGACTAGTTGCGAGACCAGAAAGAATAACAAATGGAATCTCAGATTGCCAAAGTGTAGTTTTAGATGGTGAGGCTATTATCGGCGGGCGGCAGGTGGTAAACATGGAGACGGCCGGGATGGCAGGAGTACTGCTGGCCAAACCAGGTGTTAAATTATCAACAAGTAGTTCCTACTCCGTTGCTAGCCTGCGGGGCGGCCCACGCTGTTCTCAATCCAGCAACGCCTTGCTTAGCCATTCACAGTTTACAAGCCAGATACGCCTAGTCTTAGCCATTCAGAGTTTACAAGCCAGATACGTCTAGCTTAGATATTCAGAGTTTACAAGCCAGATACGCCTTGCTTAGCCATTCACAGTTTACAAGCCAGATACGCCTAGCTTAGCCATTCAGAGTTTACAAGCCAGATACGTCTAGTCTTAGCCATTCAGAGTTTACAAGCCAGATACACCGAGCTTAGCCATTCAGAGTTTACAAGCCAGATACGTCTAGCTTAGACATTCAGAGTTTACAAGCCAGATACGCCTTGCTTAGCCATTCACAGTTTACAAGCCAGATACGCCTAGCTTAGCCATTCAGAGTTTACAAGCCAGATACGTCTAGTCTTAGCCATTCAGAGTTTACAAGCCAGATACACCGAGCTTAGACATTCAGAGTTTACAAGCCAGATACGCCTAGTCTTAGCCGTTCAGAGTTTACAAGCCAGATACGCCTAGTCTTAGCCATTCAGAGTTTACAAGCCAGATACGCCTAGCTTAGACATTCAGTTTACAAGCCAGATACGTCTAGCTTAGCCGTTCAGAGTTTACAAGCCAGATACGCCTAGTCTTAGCCATTCAGAGTTTACAAGCCAGATACACCTAGCTTAGACATTCAGAGTTTAGAAGCCAGAGTCGCAATAACGTGGCTAAAGTATGTTGACCAGACCACACACTAGAAGGTGAAGGGACGACGACGAGAATGGTCCAGGACGGACCAAAACGTCGTCGTCCCTTCACCTTCTAGTGTGTGGTCTGGTTAACGGGCTATGGTGAGCCCGTAGTGGACTTACCTGGCACAGGAGCGGTGGGTTGTGTATAGCTATGCCGTTGTTGTTGTTTCAGATTTAGCTACTCAGGACGAAGTGTCCAAGTAGCACGGGTTATGGTGAGCCCGTAACTTACCTGGCACAGGAGCTGGGCAAGAAGCACGGGCTATGGTTAGCCTCGTGGACAGGAGATGTCTCCCGTGTATAGCTATGCCATTCAGAATTCCCTTTATACCAGTGTTCACCTTACCTCTTGGTCTGCCTAAATACCCCAGCCAATAATTTCGCCTTCAGCACACTTTGCAGCATGTACTTAGCAGCGTTCCGCAGATATGGTAAAGAATTTAAATTATGGATTGGCGTGTGAAGTGGTATGATTGTGCTACCAGCAAAGGATGTCTAATCCCGGACATTAATAGGTATTGGTACTAAGATACTATCCTAGAGTGTGTCGTAATTTAACTTCAGAAGATACCGAGGTAGTTTTGATAACCATATTTGTAAAGGAATGCAATATATGTTTGATTTTAATAGTGGTTAAAGATACACACAAAAAACATTCATTGACAAACATTATAATACCCTCAAATTTCTTCTAAATAAACTATACACCTAAAATCGTGTATTTACACTTATGGGCCTGAATTTATCTCTAGTTTGCCAGCTAAAATAATTTATTAGCAATAATTCGATAGAGAATACAAGTAATGGAGTACGGAATTGCAGAAGCGTAGTGTAGCAACGCTAAGCTGCTAGGATATTCTAAGCCCCGAAATCTAGTAAGAGAGACTTATTCACGAAGGTATATTGAAGACAAACTTGTTTGTGTGTTCAAGACCGAGTTTGATTTTTTTCGCAGAATTCTTGAGATGCGACTAAGTAGGGACTTTGGCGTGGAATTGTCTAAGGTTGCAATAAGTCTAATGTGTTTTTGGTTTATATTGTCACTGAATTAGCTCCAATTCTTTGCTCGTTTACTGAAGTAGATTTTTTTATTATTTAAAACAGCTGCGTTTATTTGTTTAGGAGTCACGAATTATTTGTTCCCGCGAATCCATGCTGGTCAGTCAGCCCGCCATCCTAAGGATTCCCAACGTCAAGAACACGACCAATTTCAAATGTCCTCTCCTAACCTACCAGAGGACCTAAAATAGAAAACGGGATAGCACTTCACTTTCGCGAGCCGCTTCCATTTTCTAGTACGACAATATTTGGCCTTATGTAACGCATACGATCGAAAAACGATCTTTAAACCGTAATTGTTGTTATTTCGTGCTAATGGGGAGCAATTTATTGTAGTAAATTTGTGTAAGGTAATTTTCAGATAATTCCGGGAATCCAACTGCTCAGTAGTCTGGAAAACCTCAGGCAAGGCTGATAATTAATGTTTCTCTTAACCTAAGATATAATTTGCACATTTAGATATACGATGTTTTTGTTCGCTGGAAGAAATCTGGTTTACCAAATGTATTGATGGTTGAACAGGGCCTATAAACGCGAGGCTATATTAACATAACCTATATTGGGTGCATCTTTGGGTACAAACCACTCAATAATTCATATTGTTGACATTCTTACCATCTGGCCAGGGCCGGGACTCATCAAGGATTTTTTACGTATACGCTTACGAAACCTGTCCATCTTTCCTCGGTCATGACGGTTTAGGCTGTATTTATTTACAAAAGTGTACGAACTTCGAAACTTCACAACCCGAGGTTATTGTTGTTTATAGACAACCTCGTGAGGCTCTGGAGTTCATAAACGGTTTTAAGAAATTTAAACTGAACTGCAATGGAGGAAAGATGGCTCGTATCGATCGAACCCGGGAACCCGTGGTCCCGGGTTCGATCCCGGGCGCCGGCGAGAAACGATGGGCAGAGTTTCTTTCATCCTGATTCCCCTGTTACCTAGCAGTAAATAGGTACCTGGGAGTTGGTCAGCTGTCACGGGCTGCTTCCTGGGGGTGGAGGCCTGGTCGAGGACCGGGCCGCGGGGACACTTAAGCCCCGAAATCATCTCAAGATAACCTCAAGATAACACGTTGGTGCTTGTCGTCAGGGAGTGTCACTCACTAAAGTTACCAGTGTATTTTATCGTGATAGTCTTTAGAGTTATTTTATTGTTGTCAGGATAAAAGTATGTTTGTAATTAGCGTTGGCGCATGTGATACAAGTTGACGTTCTGGGCTAGTGGTGTGTTTATGGGTGTGTGGGTGTGTAGCTGCCAGTTGGTGTAGGTGTGTAGCTGTCACTTGGTGTGGGTGTGTAGCTGTCACTTGGTGTGGGTGTGTAGCTGTCAGTTGGTGTGTGTGTGTAGCTGTCAGTTGGTGTGGGTGTGTAGCTGTCACTTGGCTAGGGTGTGTAGCTGTCAGTTGGTGTGGGTGTGTAGCTGTCACTTGGCTAGGGTGTGTAGCTGTCAGTCAATGTGGGCGTTTAACTGTCAGTTGATGTGGGTGTGTAGGTGTCGGTAATGGTGTGGTCATCATTAGTGACGTTAAGGTAGAGGTGAGGGGCAGGTGTTGGCGCGTGTGTGTGTGTGTGTGTGTGTGTGTGTGTGTGTGTGTGTGTGTGTGTGTGTGTGTGTGACAGGAACGAGTGACGGGGTCCGTCGCTTGTATAATGGTATACAGACGGGACCCTGATACGGGTGTCACCGCCCCCCTCTCCCCCTCTAAACACCCTCCCTCAATCCCTGACCCCTCACCGTCTGCTCTCGTGTGGCCCTCGATCTAGACTGTGTTGATTCCGTGTTGCGTGATTGACAGAGCAGCGAATTGACAGTCTAGGTCGCCCCCCCCCCCATTTGCCAGATTGCCCTCTCAAAAAAAATTCTTTATTAAATAATATACAATATAAAGATCATATTTACATCAATTTACAAGGGACAAATACTAGATTTATTTGCCCAAAGTCGCATCATTGTGTCAACTTATTACCTTCATGTTCTTGGTTCCGGGGATCAACATCTCCACGGCCCGGTCTCTGACCAAGCATCCTGGTTGATGGGCTGGTCATCCGGGCTGTTGGACGCGGCTGCTCGCAGCCTCACGTATGAATCACAGCTTGCTTGATCAGGTATCCTTTGGAGGTGTTTGTCAAGTTCTCTCTTGAACACCACGAGAAGTCGGCTGGCCGTTGAAGTTGATAGATCTCTCTCTCTCTCTCTCTCTCTCCTGCTCAAGTTCCGTTATATGACAGCTGTGTGTTTTAGTTATTTTTTAGCGTAAGTAACTTGATGCAAGAGTGCAGTGATATACTGTACTCGCCTAGATGTACTCACCTACATGTACTCACCCAGATGGGCCTGCAAGATCAAGCGTCAGCATCGATAATATTCCTTCATTTTCCTTATTTGTAAAGGTAAAATTCTGTTCAGTTATGTAGTTAGTATCTTCATCTAATGCAGGTAATTGTTTTACGTCGTAATGTGTAGTCTTGTGTATTAGAAGTTATTTTAACTAGTGTAGAGCGCTGTATAATCTATAAACGTAGCCTTTTAGCTGTATCTATTTGTATAGTGTGATTTGTTTTATTAATCAGAAACAAGTTAAACGGATACAAGTCATTCCGTAGGCAAGACCTTCGCCAACGAATTATGTTGTATTAAAACCAACCTCACATACAGTAACCCCAAGCGAGTCAAGCCTAATGTAGTCCAATCAAAACCTATTCCAGGCTAGCCTAACTATACGTACACTGCACAAAGAAACCACATTTAACGTGATGCCTCAATGAGAAAATCAGTGGAAAATGTCGCATGACGCCGCCTCACGGCTCCTACTGATTTGTTTCTATATATACGGCTTGACTCCTTAGATAACAATCCCTGTGCGAGACGCGTGTGTGCGCGGGTTGACGGCCCCGAGCTCAACAGTCTGGTGAGTCATGTTATGTTTTGGTTTCATCGACCACCGCCAGCATCGCTAGCAATCATCTTGTCAGCGAGATCAGTCTCCTCTCTAGTCTGTCGGTCTTAATTGTGTCAGTTAACATAAGCAGTTGCCGCTGGCTCCCGCTCGCTAGATCCAGAACTGAAGGCTCTATGGTATGGAGTAAGACCGGACTTGATTTATGATTGTTAAATACTAAATGATATTGACACAATGGACAGGAAGGAAATGTTTAGCATGGGCAACAGCAGAACAAGACGTAGTGGATGTAACCTTGGGACGCAAAAGGAATAAAGGGATATAATTATTATTATTGTTATTATGCTGTCCAGGATCACCCCATATATATATATATATATATATATATATATATATATATATATATATATATATGCGAACAAGCCTGAATGGTCCCCAGGACTATATGCGAGACTATATCACCTCATTTTGTCCGGTCGTGATGGTCAAGTGGTTTAAGGCGTCTTGTACATACCAGTTGCGTTGCTCCTGGGAGTATGGATTCGAGTCACTTCTGGGGTGTGAGTTTTCATTCGCATATAGTCCTGGGGACCATTCAGGCTTGTTCGCATTTGTGTTCCTCACGTGTGCCCCAAAGAATGAGGTGATTTGGTAAAATGCTATGCCCAAGATAACCATCCGAGTGCCGGCGGTGAGGTGGTTCAAATAGCTTCGGCTATCACTTCATTTTGTCCGGTCGTGATGGTCAAGTGGTTTAAGGCGTCTTGTACATACCAGTTGCGTTGCTCCTGGGAGTATGGGTTCGAGTCACTTCTGGGGTGTGAGTTTTCATTCATATATATATATATATATATATATATATATATATATATATATATATATATATATATATATATATATATATATATATATATATATATATATATGTGGCCGTTTTCTTGTTTTTGTAGTAAATTGTCAATTGTGTCTTCTGATTTTTGTCTGTGAGGATAACGTTCCTATTAATAATATATTTCAGGACACTTTCCTCCGTTTTATGAGCCGTCGAAAAGAAGTTCCTGTAAAACAGTCATTTTACAGGAACTGCTTTACACGAATCAATGGGTATGTAATTAATACCCATCGATTCGTGTTTTGTCACCTCACCCCAAAAAATTTGTCATATCACCTCACCCCAAAAACAAATATAAACATGAAATGATGTGTCAAAAAAATCTGTCTTTGAAAATGTGAGAAGTTCTTGCCGAACGCTTTTAGGCGTCAGACTATAAATAAAATACGAAAATGAACTTTGGAGAGTTAATTTTTCAATTAACCCCGACAGTGAAGTTACTCTACAAATAAAATAAAGACAAAAATGAATTAACAGGTGCTGAGAATAAAGCGCTAGCTGAGAACATCCACTAATAAACAGAGCGTATATCAGTTGGTGTTTTTTCAGCTTGAGAGCACAGGATATTCTGACTTCAATGACTGGTTCAGGCCCAGACATCGGCTAGGTAGATGGCGCTGAGGTGCAGAGGTGCAGTCGGCGATTCACCAATCAGAAGCGGGCAGGCTGGAACTGGTAGTTTGGTGATCGGCGACGAGGGAGGGGGGAGGTGGAGAGCGAGTGTCTGATACGTTTGCGCCTGGCAAAACGTACACTTGCTTGTAGTATCTAGATTTTGTAGATGTACTGAAGTAACTTGATGGTAGGAAAGAGCAGGCCAAATCTCTCTTGAAGGAGATTATCTTAACAATATATATATACTGACTGTATATATATATATATATATATATATATATATATATATATATATATATATATATATATATATATATATATATATATATATATATATATATATTAATGTGTGTGTGTTGCAGGCGACTAAGGAAATGAATAGTGAACTTGGCTGGACAAACTAGCTCCCCCCCCCCCCCACCCTATCTCCAACTTTACCTCCACATATCCAAGCGTTAAATTACGAATTAACCGAATTCGTCACCCAACCCGGTCACGGATTCTGAGACGCTCCGTCATGTGATAGTCCGGCATGATTCGTGTGTCCGAATTCATACTCTAGTCCAGTATGACAATAAAGTGGTATTTAGATTTTTATTTTGTTTATATTATTATTTTTCTACCATAGACGTGGCCACACTTTTACAATGCTAACCAGAATACAGTATATACGTTTTCTTCTGTCCTCCATGGACAGGGTGAGAGATTTGTCAAGCATACAGTTCAGGGATTTATGAGCATCAACCACAGAAGGTGTTGTAGTGCTTTTCAAATGCTAGGCTACATACTATATACTATAATGCTACATACGTAAATACATAGATGGATGGATGCTACCGCGGTGTTGGCTCAATAGGCTGTTGTTGAATGGTCACGTTATCATTAATATAAAACACCAATATAAATATATATATATATATATATATATATATATATATCTATATATATATTATATATATATTGGTGTTTAATATCGTGTGGATTTGTATTCATACTTTTTCCTCTAAGGTAACATCAAGGTAAGTCACGTGTTTACCTGTCTTTCATATAAAGGTGTGTTTAGAGTTATTGGTAATACTTTTGTTATACAAAATAATCTATATGTATCTTAGTTATTCTTATGAATATTATGTAGACAAACCATCAGGATAGAGAAGGAAATTATCAGGGGAAAGCGTCAGGTCATTACGACTATATAGCATCTGGAATGCGTCGGGATAAGAATTTTGGATGGGTCATGGGAGGGGGTTAGGAACCTGATCAACCAGGCTGTGACTCATACGTCAGGCTGCGAGCAGCCGCGTCAAACAGCCTGGTTGATCAGTCCAGCAACCAGGAGGCCTGGTCGACGACCGGGCCGTGGGGACGCTAAGCCCCGGAAGCACCTCAAGGTAAGGTAGGAATGGTGCCCAACCACTTGGACGGTCGGGGATTGAACACCGCCCTGCAGAAAGGAAGACTGTCGCTCTGCTGTCCAGCCCAAGTGGTTGGATTCTACTAAAGTTTAATTAAAGTTTGTGGTGTACGCCTGTTTCCTCGAATCCTTCTTTAAAGTGAGCAGGTTGACCTCCCTTATGCTGTTTCCATAGTATAGTTTTGTATTATATTGCAGACGGCAGCTTTGTTGCAAATTTTTTGTGCAGCTCGAAGTGATAGATATCCACGCCACTGCTCGGAGCAGCATTCCAGGCCTGGCCAGCTCGTTAAATATCTGGGAACATCTACACTTAAACTGCACAAACTCTCATTGTCACATTATGGCTTTGATAAATTTTGTGTCACACGTTCCCAGTTTATGGAATAACTTTGTGAGGCTGCGGTGTGGGGTCAGTCAAATCTTCTCAAGCATTTCGAACATATATCGTTTTTTTTTATCCAATGCCTACATTACCTGTTCTCTCAGGTACTATGTCGCATTTTGACGTCAAAATCACTCAATAGACAAAATATGATGTACTATAAATCATAGCGGCTCGTAAGCTCACGTTTTTTATTTGTGGGTTGCTCGGTTAGGTTAGGTTTGGGTCTGACAATTTTGTGCATCATTTTGGCCCTTTTGACAACTCGAGGGGATGGGTTGGCTTACAGCTTGTTATATTTAGCTTTATGCTCATGGCTCATACATAATATGGTAGTGATGCATACCTAACATATTACATTCATCTGAGACATAAAGTTACTTTATATTGGTATTATATTGATAATGCAAGATGTCCAAGTTGTTAATTACCATAGTTAACGGGCTAGTGCTACTTTTAGTGGTGTGGCCAACAATGGCTGAATTTTATATTGAACATATCCTCCAAAAGTGAGAGTACCTGACCTATCAACTTGTCCCCAGGGAGGAAATCCGCTCACATAAATGGATTGGGCATGACTACATAATTAGTGCTATTATATAATTTATCCATGGCGCAAAAATTCTTAGAAAATGAATGTAGTCCGGGATTTATATCTTAGGTAATTATCTGGAGAAGGCACTAAGCCAGTACGACTGTATAGCAATGGAAGGGATATTAGGGCAAGGATCTGGAATAAGAAGGAATAGTAGCCAACCACTTGAACCGTCGGGGATCGAACGCCGACCTGCATGAAGCTGGGCCGTCATTGTCTCGACCAGTCCAAGCGGTTGGACCAGTGAGAACGGAATGTGTGGAAGTTTAGAAATGGAGTGCCTGGCGTGCTTGTCTCAATCCAATATGTTATCTTATTTTAGTGGCGTCAGTGTTGAAAGATGCCTAGTGGTTCCCACATCTCTCTCAAGTTTGCAAGAGATAATTCTCATAATCACTTTCTTCAGTTTGCAAGAATATATGTTTGTGTTTCAGATGAATGAGCATACGAGAAATTGTGGTAAAATTTTTAAACTAGCTCTCTTGAATGTTTTTGTTGTATAGACAGATAGTAGGCCTACTTTGTTAATAGTTCGTTGTGTTGACAGATATCAGACCACTTTGTTAGGAACTCGTTGTGCAGAGTAAACCTTCCTGTTTGCGAGTGGTATTTTAATTTACAATATACAA
>WNGS01000337.1:1185693-1203267 GCA_020271785.1 Procambarus virginalis | reverse complement strand
AATTTCATAACCTGTTCCTTTACTGTTGTTTTTCTCCTGATGTGGCTATGCAGCAATTTAGGCTGAGTCTTTGCCTTGCCTGCGATGTCGTTTTCGTATTGTCTTTCCGCCTCTCTTCTCATCCTGACATATTCATTCCTGGCAATCTGGTATCTTTCTCTGCTCTCCAGTGTCCTGTTATTCCTATAGTTTCTCCATGCCCTTTTACTTTGTTGCTTAGCTAGCCTACATCTCTGATTAAACCATGGGTTTCTCATCTTCATTTCACTGTTTTCCTTTTGGACTGGGACAAACTTGTTTGCTGCTTCCTTGCACTTTTGCGTGATGTAGTCCATCATATCTTGGGCCGTCTTTTCCCTGAGCTCTGTTTCCCATGCTATGTCTGTTAGGAATTTTCTTATCTCCTCATAGTTTCCCTTTCGGTATGCTAACCTTTTGGTTTCAGTATCTCTCCTCGAGTTCAATAACCCTTCTTCAATCAGGTATTCAAACTCCAATACACTGTGGTCGCTCATCCCTACTGGGGGCCTCAAAACCGATTTCTCTTATGTCAGAGTCGTTCAGGGTGAAGACCAGGTCGAGTCTCGCTGGTTCGTCATTTCCTCTCATCCTTGTGGGTTCTCTGACATGCTGGGTTAAGAAGTGTGTGTGTGTGTGTGTGTGTGTGTGTGTGTGTGTGTGTGTGTGTGTGTGTGTGTGTGTGTGTGTGTGTGTGTGTGTGTGTGTGTGTGTGTGTGTGTGTGTGTGTGTGTGTGTGTGTGCGTGCGTGCGCGTGTCCCCCTCCCCTCCCATAGCTCTACCCCCCCTACAGCCAACGCCTACAACCAACCCACCCCATTATAACCAGCTTACATTATCTATCCTCACAAAGCGTCCAAGACAAGAGAACAAAAACTAGCCAAAGGCCGGGACCCTCAGCCTCGTGTACCAGGCGCTAGGTCCTCTAAAGGAAAAATTCCTATGTAAATTAGACATCGAAGGTATATAACTGTAATTTATTCCAGAACACCAAGGGAGTGGACGCCATGTTTCCCACACAACGAAAACCTTAAAATATAAAATAAAAATCTGGTCACTATCCGTGAATTTATCTTTTATTTTCATTCGTGAAATATTTCTACTAAACGAGGCCGTAAAATTTAAAGAAAACAAAAAGCCATCTAAAGTCACTGATTATATGTGGATTTATAATTTATCTTCATTTTGCCTTTTTTCTATTTCTTCCTACAAGCCTAGGACGCAAAATGAAACAAAAATGTAGTCATTAATTACCTGTGACTATTTTTTCATATTCCTGGAGCATACCTGGATATATACAAGGGCTATATCCAGCATACCTGGATATATTCATAGTATACTACTAGAGTTTATGCTAAATCAAAATATATAAAAAACTCCAAACTTCATTTTTGTAACAAGATCTTCGTTTCTCACCGAATGTCAATTTTGTTTTCTGTATTAAATAATATACAATATAAAGATCATATGTACATCAATTTACAAGGAAAAATACTATATTTATATATATATTTTATTTCCTATCCACACACAGTAACCCTCCTGCCTGTCAAGTACAAGTTCAAGTTCAAGTATGTTTATTGAGACAAGAAAGAAATACATCTCAAAGGGATAGAGTAACTTAGGCTATTTCTACCCCCCTGTCTTGCCTTCCAATCCACATGAAGGTTACAGGGGCCGGTGGCTGACTGGACAGCACGCTGGACGCGTGATCCTGTGGTCCCGAGTTCGATTCCCGGCGCTGGCGAGAAACAATGGGCAGAGTTTCTTTCACCCTGATGCACTTGTTACCTAGCAGTAAATAGGTACCTGGGAGTTAGTCAGCTGTCATGGGCTGCTTCCTGGGATGTGTGTGTGTGGAATGAGAGAAAAAAAGTAGTAAACAGTTGATTGACGGTTGAGAGGCGGGCCGAAAGAGCAGAGCTCAACCCCCGTAAGCACAACTACGTGAATACACACAGTAACCCTCCTGCCTGCCTATCCACACACAGTAACCCTCCTGCCTGCCTATCCACACACAGTAACCTTCCTGCCTGCCTATCCACACACAGTAACCTTCCTGCCTGCATATACACACACAGTGCCTATGATTACCACATACAAGATTCTCAGAGGAATTGATAGGGTAGATAAAGACAGACTTTTTAACACAAGGGGCACACGCACTAGGGGACACAGGTGGAAATTGAGTACCCAAATGAGCCATAGAGACGTTAGAAAGAATTTTTCAGTGTCAGAGTAGTAGACAAATGGAATGCATTAGGAAGTGATGTGGTGGAGGCCGACTCCATACACAGCGTCAAGTGCAGATATGATAGAGCCCAATAGGCTCAGGAACCTGTACACCTGTTGATTGACGGTTGAGAGGCGGAACCAAAGAGCCAGAGCTCAACCCTCGCAAGCACAATTAGGTAAGTACAGTAACCTTCCAGCCTGCCTATCCACACACAAAAAATGGAATCAGAAAGTAGCATAATTATTGTAGTGGTAATTTTCTTATATTTTATGTCAATATGAAACATTAAATCATTAAATCCACTCTAATGCTAGGTTCACATAAAGCTTTAAGTGTGTCTGTAATCCAGTTTACAAGAACAATTTTCTGCTTACAGAAATACAATATATGTATATTATTCTCAAATTCAGTATATTGGTCACACCTATTGTTGTCCTTAATTCCCAACATCAACCACCTATCATTTATAGGGAGGGTCTCATTAATATAGCGATACTATAGTTCACATGGTTTTGGGGTGATAATTTAACATGAAGGTTTACTTATATTACTTGCCAGTTAAAGAGTAGATATGCCTCCTCTACTCTAGGTAACTATATGTAGGAGCAGAACATATCTGCTTGATGGGGTTCTGGGAGTTGTTCTACTCCCCAAGCCGGCCCGAGGCCAGGCTTGACTTGTGAGAGTTTGGTCCACCAGGCTGTTGCTTGGAGCGGCCCGCAGGCCCATATATACCTGCTTGATGGGGTTCTGGGAGTTGTTCTACTCCCCAAGCCCGGCCCGAGGCCAGGCTTGACTTGAACATCATACGTGTATTTACTGTTCATCATTAAAAAAAACTTCAACATTACAAATGCGCCTGAAAACATCAATTGCACAGGAATAAGAGAGGTGACATAGAGGCAAGGTCAGTATACTCTGACATGTGTCTCAAGTAGTTAACACGTATTTTACAAAAATAATGCCTTAAAGCATGAGGCTCCACTGGATTAATGATTATCGGCTCCGATGGGTTGCTTAGTTTACGACGCTTCTGGTTAGGTAAAACCGCTGCATTTTTCACGGAGTGGTAATGTAGAGAAAGGGTTGCATCACGATGCTTAATGAAGATGACGAAGTTAGCTCACACGTCGACACAAAAACAAAAGCATTTCTCCCAAAATACTTCACGTTCCCCATGAACACAAAACGACGAGATTAAACATTTGCGTTTGCTCTGGTATCTCCGGGATTTCCGCAGCCCACTCACCTGCCAACCAATTTCTGTCATACATTGACAAGCTGTTTGTTCTCACCCCACCCCAACACTGACGCTGTTTGAGGTCAGTGTTCACAGCACTTGGCCAATTGAGTGCCAACAATACGTATGCTAAAACGAGCACTTCTACCATGTCTTAGTATAGAGGAAAATTTTAAATTTCCGGCAATACTGCAAGACCATGACTGTGCAATATTATAAAGTTAAGTCTACGGATGGTGGGCCGAATCAATACAACATTATCTTTCTCGCTGACTGAACACCAAAAATAAATTCGTAAAAACTTGTATATTGTAAATTAAAATACCACTCGCAAACAAGGAAGGTTTACTCTGCACAACGAGTTCCTAACAAAGTGGGTCTGATATCTGTCAACACAACGAACTATTAACAAAGTAGGCCTACTATCTGTCTATACAACAAAAACATTCAAGAGAGCTAGTTTAAAAATTTTACCACAATTTCTCGTATGCTCATTCATCTGAAACACAAACATATATTCTTGCAAACTGAAGAAAGTGATTATGAGAATTATCTCTTGCAAACTTGAGAGAGATGTGGGAACCACTAGGCATCTTTCAACACTGACGCCACTAAAATAAGATAACATATTGGATTGAGACAAGCACGCCAGGCACTCCATTTCTAAACTTCCACACATTCCGTTCTCACTGGTCCAACCGCTTGGACTGGTCGAGACAATGACGGCCCAGCTTCATGCAGGTCGGCGTTCGATCCCCGACGGTTCAAGTGGTTGGCTACTATTCCTTCTTATTCCAGATCCTTGCCCTAATATCCCTTCCATTGCTATACAGTCGTACTGGCTTAGTGCCTTCTCCAGATAATTACCTAAGATATAAATCCCGGACTACATTCATTTTCTAAGAATTTTTGCGCCATGGATAAATTATATAATAGCACTAATTATGTAGTCATGCCCAATCCATTTATGTGAGCGGATTTCCTCCCTGGGGACAAGTTGATAGGTCAGGTACTCTCACTTTTGGAGGATATGTTCATATAAAATTCAGCCATTGTTGGCCACACCACTAAAAGTAGCACTAGCCCGTTAACTATGGTAATTAACAACTTGGACATCTTGCATTATCAATATAATACCAATATAAAGTAACTTTATGTCTCAGATGAATGTAATATGTAGGTATGCATCACTACCATATTATGTATGAGCCATGAGCATAAAGCTAAATATAACAGCTGTAAGCCACCCATCCCCTCGAGTTGTCAAAAGGGCCAAAATGATGCACAAAATTGTCAGACCCAAACCTAACCTAACCGAGCAACCCACAAAATAAAAAACGTGAGCTTACGAGCCGCTATGATTTATAGTACATCATATTTGTCTATTGAGTGATTTTGACGTCAAAATGCGACATAGTACCTGAGAGAACAGGTAATGTAGGCATTGGATAAAAAAAAAACGATATATGTTCGAAATGCTTGAGAAGATTTGACTGACCCCACACCGCAGCAGCCTCACAAGTTATTCCATAAACTGGGAACGTGTGACACAAAATTATCAAAGCCATAAATGTGACAATGAGAGTTTGTGCAGTTTAAGTGTAGATGTTCCCAGATATTTAACGAGCTGGCCAGGCCTGGAATGCTGCTCCGAGCAGTGGCGTGGATATCTATCACTTCGAGCTGCACAAAAAATTTGCAACAAAGCTGCCGTCTGCAATATAATACAAAAACTATACTATGGAAACAGCATAAGGGAGGTCAACCTGCTCACTTAAAGAAGGATTCGAGGAAAAAGGCGTACACCACAAACTTTAATTACAACTTTAGTAGAATCCAACCACTTGGGCTGGACAGCAGAGCGACAGTCTTCCTTTCTGCAGGGCGGTGTTCAATCCCCGACCGTCCAAGTGGTTGGGCACCATTCCTACCTTACCTTGAGGTGCTTCCGGGGCTTAGCGTCCCAACGGCCCGGTCGTCGACCAGGCCTCCTGGTTGCTGGACTGATCAACCAGGCTGTTTGACGCGGCTGCTCGCAGCTGACGTATGAGTCACAGCCTGGTTGATCAGGTTCCTAACCCCCTCCATGACCCATCCAAAATTCTTATCCCGACGCATTCCAGATGCTATATAGTCGTATGACCTGACGCTTTCCCCTGATAATTCCTTCTCTATCCTGATGGTTTGTCTACTAATATTCATAAGAATAACTAAGATACATATAGATTATTTTGTATAACAAAAGTATTACCATAACTCTAAACACACCTTTATATGAAAGACAAGGTAAACACGTGACTTACCTTGATGTACCTTAGAGGAAAAAGTATGAATACAAATCCACACGATATTAAACACCAATATATATATTATATATATATATATATATATATATATCATATCTATATATATAATATATTTATATTGGTGTTTTATATAATGATAACGTGACCATTCAACAACAGCCTATTGAGCCAACACCGCGGTAGGCATCCATCCATCTATGGTATTTACGTATGTAGCATTATAGTATATAGTATGAGCCTAGCATTTGCAAAGCAATACAACTCACCTTCTGTGGTTGATGCTCAATAAATCCCTGAACTGTATGCTTGACAAATCTCTCACCCTGTCCATGGAGGACAGAAGAAAACGTATATACTGTATTCTGGTTAGCATTGTAAAAGCACTGTGGGAGTGTCTATGGTAGAAAAATAATAATAATAAAAAAAAATAAAAATCTAAATACCACTTTATTGTCATACTGGGACTAGAGTATGAATTCGGACACACGAATCATGCCGGACTATCACATGACGGAGCGTCTCAGAATCCGTGACCGGGTTAGGGTGACGAATTCGGTTAATTCGTTAATTTAACGCTTGGATATGGGAGGTAAAGTTGGAGATAGGGTGGGGGGGGGGGGGGGGAGCTTAGTTTGTCCAGCCAAGTTCACTATTATTTCCTTAGTCGCCTGCAACACACACACACTATATACTATTATAGATATATATATATATATATATATATATATATATATATATATATATATATATATATACGTTATATATATATATTATATATATATATATACAGTCAGTATATATTATTGTTAAGATAATCTCCTTCAAGAGAGATTTGGCCTGCTCTTCCTACCATCAGTTACTTCAGACATCTACAAAATCTAGATACTACAAGCAAGTGTACGTTTTGCCAGGCGCAAACGTATCAGACACTCGCTCTCCACCTCCCCCCTCCCTCGTCGCCGATCACCAAACTACCAGTTCCAGCCTGCCGCTTCTGATTGGTGAATCGCCGACTGCACCTCTGCACCTCAGCGCCATCTACCTAGCCGATGTCTGGGCCTGAACCAGTCATTGAAGTCCAGAATATCCTGTGCTCTCAAGCTGAAAACAACCAACTGATATACGCTCTGTTTATTAGTGGATGTTCTCAGCTAGCGCTTATTCTAGCAGCACCTGTTAATTCATTTTGTCTTTATTTTATTTGGTAGAGTAACTTCACTGTCGGGGTTAATTGAAAAATTAACTCTCCAAAGTTCATTTTCGTATTTTTATTTATAGTCTACGCCTAAAGCGTTCGGCAAGAACTTCTCACATTTTCAAAGACAGATTTTTTTGACACATCATTTCATGTTTATATTTGTTTTGGGGTGAGGTGATATGACAAATTTTTGGGGGAGGTGACAAAACACGAATCGATGGGTGTAATACATACCCATTGATTCGTGTAAAGCAGTTCCTGTAAATGACTGTTTTACAGGAAACTTCTTTCGACGGCTCATAAAACGGAGGAAAGTGTCCTGAAATATATTATTAATAGGACGTTATCTCACAGACAAAAAATCAGAGACACAATTGACAATTTACTACAAAAACAAGAAAACGGCACATATATTTATATATATATATATATATATTATATATATATATATATATATATTATATATATATGTATATATTATATATATTATATATATATATATATATGAATGAAAACTCCACCCCAGAAGTGACTCGAACCCATACTCCCAGGAGCAACGCAACTGGTATGTACAAGACGCCTTAAACCACTTGCCATCACGACCGGACAAATGAAGTGATAGCCGAAGCTATTTGAACCACCTCACCGCCGGCACTCGGATGGTTATCTTGGGCATAGCATTTTACCAAATCACCTCATTCTTTGGGGCACACGTGAGGAACACAAATGGCGAACAAGCCTGAATGGTCCCCAGGACTATATGCGAATGAAAACACACCCCAGAAGTGACTCGAATCCATACTCCAGGAGCAACGCACTGGTATGTACAAGACCTTACAACCACTTTGACCATCACGACCGGACAAAAATGAGGTGATATAGTCTCGCATATAGTCCTGGGGACCACAGGCTTGTTCGCATATATATATAATATAATATATTATATATATATATATATATATATAATATAATATATGGGGTGATCCTGGACAGCATAATAACAATAATAATAATTATATCCCTTTATTCCTTTTGCGTCCCAAGGTTACATCCACTACGTCTTGTTCTGCTGTTGCCCATGCTAAACATTTCCTTCCTGTCCATTGTGTCAATATCATTTAGTATTTAACAATCATAAATCAAGTCCGGTCTTACTCCATACCATAGAGCCTTCAGTTCTGGAGCTAGCGAGCGGGAGCCAGCGGCAACTGCTTATGTTAACTGACACAATTAAGACCGACAGACTAGAGAGGAGACTGATCTCGCTGACAAGATGATTGCTAGCGATGCTGGCGGTGGTCGATGAAACCAAAACATAACATGACTCACCAGACTGTTGAGCTCGGGGGCCGTCAACCCGCGCACACACGCGTCTCGCACAGGGATTGTTATCTAAGGAATCAAGCCGTATATATAGAAACAAATCAGTAGGAGCCGTGAGGCGGCGTCATGCGACATTTTCCACTGATTTTCTCATTGAGGCATCACGTTAAATGTGGTTTCTTTGTGCAGTGTACGTATAGTTAGGCTAGCCTGGAATAGGTTTTGATTGGACTACATTAGGCTTGACTCGCTTGGGGTTACTGTATGTGAGGTTGGTTTTAATACAACATAATTCGTTGGCGAAGGTCTTACCTACGAAATGACTTGTATCCGTTTAACTTGTTTATGATTAATAAAACAAATCACACTATACAAATAGATACAGCTAAAAGGCTACGTTTATAGATTATACAGCGCTCTACACTAGTTAAAATAACTTCTAATACACAAGACTACACATTACGACGTAAAACAATTACCTGCATTAGATGAAGATACTAACTACATAACTGAACAGAATTTTACCTTTACAAATAAGGAAAATGAAGGAATATTATCGATGCTGACGCTTGATCTTGCAGGCCCATCTGGGTGAGTACATGTAGGTGAGTACATCTAGGCGAGTACAGTATATCACTGCACTCTTGCATCAAGTTACACGCTAAAAAAAAACTAAAAAACACAGCTGTCATATAACGGAACTTGAGCGAGAGAGAGAGAGAGTGAGAGTAGAGAGAGAGGAAGATGAGATGAGAGCGAGAGAGAGAGAGAGAGAGAGACAGGAGAGATGAGAGAGAGAGAGAGAGAGAGACTTCAACTTCAACGGCCAGCCGACTTCTCGTGGTGTTCAAGAGAGAACTTGACAAACACCTCCAAAGGATACCTGATCAAGCAAGCTGTGATTCATACGTGAGGCTGCGAGCAGCCGCGTCCAACAGCCCGGATGACCAGCCCATCAACCAGGATGCTTGGTCAGAGACCGGGCCGTGGAGATGTTGATCCCCGGAACCAAGAACATGAAGGTAATAAGTTGACACAATGATGCGACTTTGGGCAAATAAATCTAGTATTTGTCCCTTGTAAATTATGTAAATATGATCTTTATATTGTATATTATTTAATAAAGAATTTTTTTTTGAGGGGGCAATCTGGCAAATGGGGGGGGGGCGACCTAGACTGTCAATTCGCTGCTCTGTCAATCACGCAACACGGAATCAACACAGTCTAGAGGGCCACACGAGAGCAGACGGTGAGGGGTCAGGGATTGAGGGAGGGTGTTTAGAGGGGGGGGAGGGGGGCGGTGACACCCGTATCAGGGTCCCGTCTGTATACCATTATACAAGCGACGGACCCCGTCACTCGTTCCTGTCACACACACACACACACACACACACACACACACACACACACACACACACACCACACACACACACACACACACACACACACACGCACACACACACGCACACGCCAACACCTGCCCCTCACCTCTACCTTAACGTCACTAATGATGACCACACCATTACCGACACCTACACACCCACATCAACTGACAGTTAAACGCCCACATTGACTGACAGCTACACACCCTAGCCAAGTGACAGCTACACACCCACACCAACTGACAGCTACACACCCTAGCCAAGTGACAGCTACACACCCACACCAACTGACAGCTACACACACACACCAACTGACTGCTACACACCCACACCAAGTGACAGCTACACACCCACACCAAGTGACAGCTACACACCTACACCAACTGGCAGCTACACACCCACACACCCATAAACACACACAAGCCCAGAACGTCAACTTGTATCACATGCGCCAACGCTAATTACAAACATACTTTTATCCTGACAACAATAAAATAACTCTAAAGACTATCACGATAAAATACACTGGTAACTTTAGTGAGTGACACTCCCTGACGACAAGCACCAACGTGTTATCTTGAGGTTATCTTGAGATGATTTTGGGGCTTAAGTGTCCCCGCGGCCCGGTCCTCGACCAGGCCTCCACCCCCAGGAAGCAGCCCGTGACAGCTGACCAACTCCCAGGTACCTATTTACTGCTAGGTAACAGGGGAATCAGGATGAAAGAAACTCTGCCCATCGTTTCTCGCCGGCGCCCGGGATCGAACCCGGGACCACGGGTTCCCGGGTTCGATCGATACGAGCCATCTTTCCTCCATTGCAGTTCAGTTTAAATTTCTTAAAACCGTTTATGAACGCCAGAGCCTCACGAGGTTGTCTATAAACAACAATAACCTCGGGTTGTGAAGTTTCGAAGTTCGTACACTTTTGTAAATAAATACAGCCTAAACCGTCATGACCGAGGAAAGATGGACAGGTTTCGTAAGCGTATACGTAAAAAATCCTTGATGAGTCCCGGCCCTGGCCAGATGGTAAGAATGTCAACAATATGAATTATTGAGTTGGTTTGTACCCAAAGATGCACCCAATATAGGTTATGTTAATATAGCCTCGCGTTTATAGGACCTGTTCAACCATCAGTAGATTTAGTAAACCAGATTTCTTCCAGCGAACAAAAACATCGTATATCTAAATGTGCAAATTATATCTTAGGTTAAGAGAAACATTAATTATCAGCCTTGCCTGAGGTTTCCAGACTACTGAGCAGTTGGATTCCCGGAATTATCTGAAAATTACCTTACGCAAATTTACTACGATAAATTGCTCCTTATTAGCACGAAATAACAACAATTACGGTTTAAAGATCGCATTACGATCGTATGCGTTACATAAGGCCAAATATTGTCGTACTAGAAAATGGAAGCGGCTCGCGAAAGTGAAGTGCTATCCCGTTTTCTGTTTTGGGTCCTCTGGTAGGTTAGGAGAGGACATTTAAAATTGGTCGTGTTCTTGACGTTGGGAATCCTTAGGAGGGCGGGCTGACTGACCAGCATGGATTCCCGGGAACAAATAATTCGTGACTCCTAAACAAATAAACGCAGCTGTTTTAAATAATAAAAAAATCTACTTCAGTAAACGAGCAAAGAATTGGAGCTAATTCAGTGACAATATAAAACCAAAAACACATTAGACTTATTGCAACCTTAGACAATTCCACGCCAAAGTCCCTACTTAGTCGCATCTCAAGAATTCTGCGAAAAAAAATCAAACTCGGTCTTGAACACACAAACAAGTTTGTCTTCAATATACCTTCGTGAATAAGTCTCTCTTACTAGATTTCGGGGCTTAGAATATCCTAGCAGCTTAGCGTTGCTACACTACGCTTCTGCAATTCCGTACTCCATTACTTGTATTCTCTATCGAATTATTGCTAATAAATTATTTTAGCTGGCAAACTAGAGATAAATTCAGGCCCATAAGTGTAAATACACGATTTTAGGTGTATAGTTTATTTAGAAGAAATTTGAGGGTATTATAATGTTTGTCAATGAATGTTTTTTGTGTGTATCTTTAACCACTATTAAAATCAAACATATATTGGATTCCTTTACAAATATGGTTATCAAAACTACCTCGGTATCTTCTGAAGTTAAATTACGACACACTCTAGGATAGTATCTTAGTACCAATACCTATTAATGTCCGGGATTAGACATCCTTTGCTGGTAGCACAATCATACCACTTCACACGCCAATCCATAATTTAAATTCTTTACCATATCTGCGGAACGCTGCTAAGTACATGCTGCAAAGCGTGCTGAAGGCGAAATTATTGGCTGGGGTATTTAGGCAGACCAAGAGGTAAGGTGAACACTGGTATAAAGGGAATTCTGAATGGCATAGCTATACACGGGAGACATCTCCTGTCCACGAGGCTAACCATAGCCCGTGCTTCTTGCCCCGCTCCTGTGCCAGGTAAGTTACGGGCTCACCATAGCCCGTGCTTCTTGCCCAGCTCCTGTGCCAGGTAAGTTACGGGCTCACCATAGCCCGTGCTACATGGACACTTCGTCCTGAGTAGCTAAATCTGAAACAACAACAACGGCATAGCTATACACAACCCACCGCTCCTGTGCCAGGTAAGTCTACTACGGGCTCCCATAGCCCGTTGACCAGACCACACACTAGAGGGTGAAGGGATGACGACGTTTCGGTCCGTCCTGGACCATTCTCGTCGTCGTCCCTTCACCTTCTAGTGTGTGGTCTGGTCAACATACTTTAGCCACGTTATTGCGACTCTGGCTTGTAAACTCTGAATGTCTAAACTAGGTGTATTTGGCTTGTAAACTCTGAATGTATAAGCTAGGTGTATCTGGCTTGTAAACTCTGAATGTCTAAGCTAGACGTATCTGGCTTGTAAACTCTGAATGTCTAAGCTAGGTGTATCTGGCTTGTAAACTCTGAATGGCTAAGCTCGGTGTATCTGGCTTGTAAACTCTGAATGGCTAAGCTCGGTGTATCTGGCTTGTAAACTCTGAATGGCTAAGACTAGACGTATCTGGCTTGTAAACTCTGAATGGCTAAGACTAGGCGTATCTGGCTTGTAAACTGTGAATGGCTAAGCAAGGCGTTGCTGGATTAAGAACAGCGTGGGCCGCCCCGCAGGCTAGCAACGGAGTAGGAACTACTTGTTGATAATTTAACACCTGGTTTGGCCAGCAGTACTCCTGCCATCCCGGCCGTCTCCATGTTTACCACCTGCAGCCCGCCGATAATAGCCTCACCATCTAAAACTACACTTTGGCAATCTGAGATTCCATTTGTTATTCTTTCTGGTCTCGCAACTAGTCATTAGGTATACCCTGCACTGTATAATATTCAAGTTAAACACCTGTCGAAGGAAAGAATCTCTTTGGATCTCTGGTGATGCAAACACATATATAATTTAAGACGTAGATGACATATGTATCTTGTTGAGCTAAATGCTAAGATTACTCTACCTTCCCACGTGGTACAGTCTTTCTGGCTTACTGCCTTCTTTCGTTAATTACATCCCCAGTACCACTAATAAACGTTAACCTCCTTTGGGACAGTTTAGTAAGTTCCAGCTGTGTTTGGGTACAAGTAACAGGCTGAACAACCCAGTGGGTTTTCTTCCTGTTAGAGGTGTTGTACCTGAAGCTATGGCTGTATGTTCACGCACAGGATGAGTGACTGCCCAATAAATTAACCCTTCGGGACAAAAATAAAATAAAAAACAATCCCCAGACTTTCAGATCTGTTATTACGTAGAACAAATTTAAACCTAACTCCAGTTTACACAGGAACACGTCGTTAAACAGCTCACACAGACTTGCAATGATGTCTGAATGCCTCACCATATACGCATCAAGTATAGGGAAAAACACAGTAATTAATAAAGAAGCACTAAGGTGTAAAGTTACCAAACATGGGTCAAACTGTCGTAATAAAAGGCTGTGTTGTACTCTAAGGACTAGTTTTTATATTTAAAATGAAATTTGTTGTTATAAGCTAAACACATACTTTTCAGGGGTTGTTCTCGTACACTGAAGTTAATAAGACATCTGAGGGCAATGATTTTACCCTTGAATAAGACAAGTAATGCTCTTGGAACAATACAACTCTCAGTACGATGATTTGAGCCAAGTACGGCGACCTGACCCCTCAATTCGACGTCATAAACTTCCTCATTACAATAACACAACTCCCCGGCCACCACCTAACCCTTCAGTATGACAACACACCTTCCCAAGTACGACACAACTTTATCTGCGTACAGCAACTTGGAGTCGTACATGGGCCGAGGTTGAGAGCCCAAAGAAGGACAGTGAATGAGACGGGGAGGAGCCCAGCCGGAAATATGACCTGGATATTCCTCCTCTTTGAGGATCTTTGGTCTCCACCTACAAAACTAATTCATTGTTGTTGCAGTCGTACAAGAACACCAATTAGAGGAACACGAGAACAGAAAGCAGCAGTAAATTAACGCAAAAATCAAAAGAACCATATGGTCCAATAACATATTAGTTTGAAGCGAACAAATTGCGAGACCATGCGAGCACACTATTAAATCATCAGCATGGAGTATAGTGGGAGAATAAGCAGCGGGAGAGCCGCAATTACATCTGCAGCAGCAATAGCAATAGCAGGCTGATACAAGGCCGGAGGAAGGCGGATGGTCAGGCCGCAGGGAGGTGGAGTGACCAGCCCTCCTGAACCCTCCTCGGTCTCACCGCCCAAGTGTTTCATTTTTGGTCATGAGGGGTGCCTCCGCCCTCCCGACGCGCCCTCCACTACAGGTCTCCAGCCCCAGGCTAGGGCGGACACCTTATCCACAACTTCCCGCTGACTCAACCGCTCTAGGTCACCATAACACCTCATCAAAATAAACGGTTCTCGTGTTAAAGAATTCTCCTTCCAACACTTAGTAATTTGCTCCTGACATTGTCAATTCATTTAATCATCCTCTACCACAGCGCATTTCAGATACATGCGCTATGGTATAGCTATGGTGTAAAGTCAGATTTATTTAACGTATCACACGATTCATAGTACACACTGTTATAAATGTACAGCACTGTATTTAGGATATCTGATCAACTTTGGATACCTTCCAAAGGATACCTGATCAACCAGGCTGTGATTCATACATCAGGCTGCGGGCAGCCGCGTCTAACAACTTAGTTGACCAGTCCAGCAACAAGGAGGCCTGGTCGACGACCGAGCCGCGGGGACGCTAAGCCCCGAAATCATCTCAATGTACATCTCAATGTAACCTCAACGTAGGAGCTCGCACAAGTTTCGAAGGTGAGTATTTTGGGCAGAACAACTTCATGCCCATCATAAAGTTGTTAGGTTTAATTAGGCTTGATTAGATTAGTTAGACATGGTTAGGCTAGGTTTAGTCCTTAAAAATAAAGCCTAAAACAAAATCACTATCACGTGACTTCCACTTAATAACAAAGTCGCCTCTAAAATAGTGTCGGGATATGACAATAACGAAGTAACTTATATCTTACCTAACAGAAGTAAACAAAAATATAGTAGAGTAATGAAACCATAAATTGTAGCAACAGTCTTATAACAACTAGCATAAAGAAACACATCACTGATAGTAAATAATAAATGGGTTAAACTTTAAACATTCTAGTCCAGTTCAGTGTCACTCTCTGCTTTGTATGATAAGGGGATGAGGTCCATAAGAGTTCCATAAATTGACGCCCTTTTAGAAGATATATTTCAAATAAAGAATGTACCGTGATAATGAGTCCACAGACTAGTGACGTTTTAATAAAAGTACTTAATATAAGTCGCGGTAAGTACACTGTAGTGATGGGGGTGAGTGTGTAGGGAGATCAGCTTAACTCTGAAATATACATCTTTAGTTCCTTTCTAATCTGAAGTTTGTATTTGTTGTCGTTGTAGGCAAGAGTACCTTGGGGGGTCATGGTGATGCGCGGCTGTCTCTGCCACCAACCAATGCCTTCGCTTACCATCATCTTCTTGAGAACCTCTATCGCCACTATCATATTTCCAACGCCTTCTATCATCCTCATTTCACAACTTATATAACCTCAACTAATCCAGTTCTAATCTACAACTACAAGCTCACGTATTCCTCGCAGCCTCATCCTGCTAACCCAAACTGCCCCCCCCCCCCACCTTAACACCCGGTCAGACGCCAACCATAACTCTCCTCAACCTCCGACCTCTGCCCCAAACCATCCACTACCTCTGCCGTGTTCCATCTCTATTTTAAGCATCCGACACCTTGCTTGTATCACACAAAAAAGTTAAATTCCAGCTTTATTACATCTCATAATTTATGGACCTTTACAAGATCGTAATTTCTGAAAGAAAAATATTATAAGTTATAGTTTGCAACTCCTATTGTAACTAGCAGTTTGAAACAAATAAATATCAAACTTAAAAATAATTTATGGTAAATCAAAGACATTCAAATATGTAACACCTTTTCTACATACGCAACATTTTGAGACTAACGATTTAATAGATCATTAGAATAGCTGAGGTACATATTCATGTCATCAATGATTCTCTCGATTAATGTCACCCAGTCACTCAAGACAATCATTCTCGTTTAGTTAAAAGTCACGTTTGAAGAACACGGGAGCCGCTGCGGTCAGCTGCACGGTACAACTGTGAAGCAGAGCACCCGTGATTCATTCATAATCCCTACAATGGTCTAAACATAGCAATACATTGACCACAATCGAAATACAGCTCAGAAATGGTGGGTCGTCCTAGGGATATGGCCATCCTAAGGAGCAAGGATAGGCCTGCTACTGCCATTGTTACACAGCCTGGGAAATATCTGGAACCTGGACACTACCATTTACGGATAATTAAAAATGGCCTTTCAGAGACCTCATCCATTTTTCCCTTATCATTCCTGTGCGTCATCTGTCGATTTCTGAAGAAAACACCAAGGCAAATTTATTGCACGAGTTTAGCTTGGGATGAGCGTCACCAATTCGAGTCTAGCGTTGTGTGCGGCGAGTAATGGCTGTGTGGTTTTTCTTCCCCTGTGTGTGGACAGCATCTGCAGGGCTCCAGTGTGCTACTGTTTTCAGAGTTCTGAAGCTGATGAGTAGATGTGTTCCACTTATTTCCAGTTTTGTTTATTAAATTATATATAACCAATAACCTTTGTTAAGCATTGCATAAATATAAAAATAAATCTATACTGAAAATGGATAAAACCACAATATGTCATTCATTCGCTAACACAACTTATAAAGAGATAGACATATCGAGACATTCACAGCTTAAGAGAACTTTCTTATGAAGAGCCTCGCACCGTGAAAACGAGTTTGGCAATGCCAGGTTTCCTCCTTGAAGCAAGGAGTACCGGTTCATCTTGCTGAGAGAACAAGCAACACGCCCACCTTGCACAGATTCTTTCATATGCTGGTATACAGGTTTATGCTATGCGCTCGTATTCTTTGCAATGTATTTGTTATCATTTATTAATCTGATAGAATTACCTACTTAAAATAGCTGTTAGATAAGGACCTGCCCGAAACGCTGCGCGTACTAGTGCTTTACAAGATTGTAAATACTCTACTATTCAATGTATTCTCACAAACCCAATGTACTTCTTGTATATATATAAACATTAAATAAATAAATAAGTATAAACGGACGTATCTTTGTTGTTAAGCATCGCCAAAATATCATCAAGGCATGCCAAATAGGCAACATAGAAGGGCAGGAGGTAATGGAGCAAAATAAAGAGAGGGAATAAACACTAAAACTATGGAGAAGGCAAGGCAACTATAAGCACCAGAAGAGTGGGGGAGATAAAAAGATGTAACTGATGCTCCGTC
>WNGS01000337.1:1161036-1178536 GCA_020271785.1 Procambarus virginalis | reverse complement strand
CTCCTCCAGAAGCTTGTCGACGTTGTCGTGGTGTCTTGCCCCTGATGTGTGGTCCTCGGTCTCAAGACCTCAGTCTCAGGTCCTCGGTCTCTGGCGTGCGGTCTCTGGCGCGCGGTCTCTGACCACGGGTGGGGAAGCCCTCTTATCTTTAAACAGTCTACCTTCCCGTTTGGGACATAAACAGCAATGGAATACTTGCGCAAACTATCCTGGAATAATTTGGGTCGCTATATATGATACTCTTGCAGGCAGTAGCTCGTATCATCCCGTTGTAGAGTCCTCTTTCATCCCTTCTTCCTCTTCGGAACCCGGACGCTCACTCTTCATCTGGTCCCGCGCACTTGTCCGCGCCTGTGGGGCAGAGGTAGTCGGTGTGACAGGTGTCCCCGTGTACGCTGGTCCCATCCAGCACCTGTACCCTGCAGCTGCTAGACAAGTAGCACTCCTTAAGAAGCCATCGTGGCGTAGCTTGGGAAGGTTAGTCTGGGAGTACCGTAAACTCCTGCGCCTCCTCTACCACCTCAGGTTTCTCTTGTATCTCCTTGGCAAGTTGAAGTCCCTGGGCAAGTGGGCTCTCAGACTCAAAATAGTGGAACTTGTCATCCGGAATATCGAGTTCATAATGAGGCACTTGAAGAGGTTGAAGGCGGTAGGTGGTGCGTTCTTAAGGTGGCAGTTGGTGAGAAAACTCCTGGCGCGAGCGAGAAGGATAATGAAGAAATACCTGCGGTGGAATGTCCTCTGGAACTTGTTGAAACGCCTCCTCCGGAAGTGAGGTCTCTCAGACCCACCTGCTCCATCTCCCAATAAAAGTTTAATGCAGATTTTTTTTCAATAGAAAATTGTGGCAACCTTCCTCCGGACCCACAGTTTTAAGACAGATTTTTTTTGTCATGTCTTAGAAATTTTAACATGTAAATATTTGATATATGACAACCTAGACAAGTGTAAATTTGTGTAGATGGAGCCCATTGGCACCTGTTGCTACACCCACAGTAGAGGGGGTGTAGGCTGTAGTGGTTGTACACTTAGGCATGCTTAATAAAGTATAGCTTACCATAGGCGTTTTCTTGAGGTACCCTTCCACCCCTACCAGTAGCGTAGCTCTTGGCCTCCGCCTCGCCGCTTCTCTCATTGCTATCTCCTGCTCTTGGGGTTAACTTTGTGTAGGCCTGTGATTTAGTATTTTGAAGAGGAAAATGCTTGCTCCTACTGTTGTATTCTGCATCCTGTTGGTAACTAATATATCAGTGTTCTGATGGTGTGATGATGTTTTCTTGTGTTCTGATGGTGTGGTGATAATGTTTTCTTGTGTTCTGATGTTGTCATAGTGATGTTTTCTTGTGTTCTGATGGTGTGGTGGTAATGTTTTCTTGTGTTCTGATGGTGTGGTGGTAATGTTTTCTTGTGTTCTGATGGAGTGGTGGTAATGTTTTCTTGTGTTCTGATGGTGTAGTGTGTGTTCTGATGGTGACAATAATAATGATTTCCCTATGTTGTGATGGTGAATTATTTTTTTCACATGTTTGGCAATGTTTTCTCTGCGTGCTGATGTTTTCACACGATGAAGTTTGACCATATTAGTAGTTTGTTATTAGTAGTTTGACGAAACTACTGACAACTTCTGACAGTCATTTGAGGTGGTTTTTGTAGAACCTTATTTTCAAAATGTTTTTCATTAAAGGATTTATTGGTGGAACAAATATTGACGATTTGTTTTATAATATTCCTCCAAGATGACATGGATACAGGACACCAATATGAAATCTGTATTGTTATAAACACGGTCAAAATAATTTGTTTTTAACATCCATTTTAAAGTTGATATTTCAGCATTTACTTCCTCTGTAACGAAGCTCTGAACTTTGGGTTTTATAGAAACCAGAAAGCAGAAGTACAGTGGTTTTTTTATGAGTTTTACTCATTCTTCCTCCATGTTTTTTTCCCTCCATTTTCCTTCCTAATTGGCAGCTACAAATATTTGAACAAATTGGTTGATAAGAATTATATATTCACATTTTGTTATCTGAGGTTTAAAAAGAACCTTTGATGGGGTATACGTTAGTCCAATTGCTAGTTGCCATCTACACTACATAATTGCCCAGTTTTATATCATATCAGACATTAGACAATAAAAATTATATTCGGGGTAGATTCTGTGATTTTTTTTTTACACGAATCAATGAACTGTTTGGGAAATTTTCACATTGAAAAAATATTTATACAGCTTTTAAGTGGGCTGAAAGTAGGTATGAGGAATTATAAAGAAATGCTTGACTAAACTAAGATACTAGTCTTAGTGAATAAGGTTTAAAAACTAGTAGCTAAACTTGAAATTAACTTAATCTGCTAAATAGATGGAATAAATAATGACAAATCGATATTTAGTTTATTATGAAAGTAAAAAAAAAATATGTAATGTTACAAATTGACTAAAAATCAAATATGTCTCAACTGACTAGACATGGGGGGAGAAATATATAAGATTTAGAATGGGGAAACCAGCCCATAATTAAGATGGGAAAATACCCATAATAATGGAGGTTCCATTAAAGTTAAGACCCCCCACCTATGCTAGAACCACCACCATCACTACTACTACAACAACCACAACAATCCCCCCCCTTCAACGACCACAACAATCCCCCCCCCTCTCTACAACCACTAGCCCCTCCACCTGTTCCACCTGTTCCTTCTCCCATAGTGTTGTAACGACGTGATCCAAGAGCGGTTCTCCCCGGAGCTGAAGTACGACGTCGCGCTACGGCTGGCGGCGCTGCACATTCAGCAACACGCTCTCACCAACAACATGTCCGCCAAGGTCTCCGTCAAGAACATCGAGTGAGTAGTTGTAGTTTTCTAAATAATCAGAAGTAAAACGGTAAGTCCGTTTTCTCTAGTTGTAGTTTTCTAAATAATCAGAAGTAAAACGGTAAGTCCGTTTTCTTTTCCTTGCTGGTGACCGCGATGGCCATCAGCAGGTCTTCCATGGTGATGGGTCGAGGCTCCCTGTTCCAGTACTGCTGCTGTATCTGGCTGTAGCGGCGCGGCTCGCGCAAGTTGCGCACCTGCAGCAGCTCCTGTAGGCCTGAGACGGAGGCGCAGCGGACCACCTCCTTCAGGTCGGAGCCCGTGAAGCCGTCCGTCACCCTGGCCAGCTCCGCCACGTCGACGTCAGGGTCCAGACGACGTCCCCGCAGCAGGATCTCCAGGATCTCCCGCCGCCCCGCCTCGTTAGGCTTAGGGATGTTGAACTGCAGCGGGAAGCGCCGCAGGACGGCGGGATCGAGCGCCTCCCTGCGGTTGGTGGCGGCTAGGATGAACACCATCGCGTGCTCATCCGTCTCAAGTCCGTCCCACCGGGACAGGAAGACGGATTTGATGATCAGGTCAGTGTTGCAGTCCGTCTCGGCGCGGCGGCCGAGCAACGCGTCCACTTCATCGATGAAGATGATGCACGGCTGGATCTTATACGCCAGAGTGAAGATGGCGTCCGCCATCTTCTCGCTCTCCCCTAGCCACTTGTCCCGGACTTTGGATAGGTCGATAGACAGGAAATTGGAGTCTACTTCGGCCGTGATGGCCTTGGCGATGAGGGTCTTGCCGCAGCCGGGGTGGCCGTGGAGCAGGATGCCCTTGGCCGGCATGATGCCCGGGTCGTTGGCGATGTAGCGGGCGTAGACCAGCGGCAGGACCAGCTGCTGCCAGATGTGGTCGAGGGCGTCGTCGCACCCGCCCACGTCCTCCCACGTGATGCCCAGCCGCCCCCGGGGCACGAGGCACGTCAGCAGCCGCGTCTCGTGGCACGTGAGGCCCCTCAGCACGCCCACGTCCACCTGCAGCTGCTCGGCCAGGGGCAGCAGCTGGGCGTCCCTGGCGTCGTCCCTGGCGTCCGTCGTCGCCGCCTGGGGGTCGACGGCCACCACCTCCATGCACACCTTGTCCTCCTCCACCGTCAGCATGTACCTGAGGAAGACGACCACCGCCGACACGAAGACGACCACCACCAGCAGCGACGCGCACGACAGCGCCAGCGCCGTCGTCGACAGCCACACCGCCGTATTCTCCACCTTCGTCTCGCTGCTAAATATCATTACTGCTCGAAATTACAACTTAATGTTTACTTTCCAGAGAATAATTTTTTTGGTAGGGCTTTGGATACATGAACCCAGATGAGGCGTGGCCAGAGGTGGGGGGGGGAGGGGAGTAGTTAGGCTGGTAGGGGGGAGGGGGGAGGGGAGTAGTTAGGGTGCAAGGAGAGGTGGGGGGGGGGGAATGGAGTAGTTAAAAAAATGAGTGGAACAGCGGCAGCATAGAAGCTCTCTACAAGCTTTTAATGGAGTTAATTAATTATTGACATTAATATTTTGGGTCGAAAAGAATGCTGTGTTAGTATGTCATGAACTCCCACGGTATAGACAGTGTGGGGGGGGGCAGCTGACCCTGAACCTCCCCTCTGGTAATGTAAACTGAACCCTGTGTATACCCCGTGACAGTTGACAGCTTCCTGGATACCCGTGACAGTTGACAGCTGTCTAGCGCTGCTGCTGTTATCTTGAAGGCAGCGCTGCTGCTGTTATCTTGAAGGCAGCGCTGCGGCTGTTGTCTTGAAAGCAGCGCTGCGGCTGTTGTCTTGAAAGCAGCGCTGCGGCTGTTGTCTTGACGGCAGCGCTGCTGCTGTTGTCTTGACGGCAGCGCTGCTGCTGTTGTCTTGAAGGCAGCGCTGCGGCTGTTGTCTTGAAAGCAGCGCTGCGGCTGTTGTCTTGAAGGCAGCGCTGCGGCTGTTGTCTTGAAGGCAGCGCTGCTGCTGTTATCTTGAAGGCAGCGCTGCTGCTGTTGTCTTGAAAGCAGCGCTGCGGCTGTTGTCTTGAAGGCAGGGCTGCTGCTGTTGTCTTGAAGGCAGCGCTGCGGCTGTTGTATTAAGAATGTGAGTTAATGTATTAAAGGATACAATCGGTGTAGCGGCGGTCAGCCAATCATAGTCCTTGACTCTCAGGAAAAACAAAATCTGTGTTGATGTGTTGGGCAAGATGATATCACTTGATCCGCCCAGCACAAGACAGGGCTCAGCGGCACTGTTCGCAACTTCCCCTAGTGCCTCTAGTGGCCTAGTGCCCCTAGTGCCTCTAGTGCCCCTAGTGTCCCTAGTGCCTCTCCTTCCCTCCCTTTGAGTCTCTCCATTATTATTTGTACCTTGGTATCTTGTATGTTGTGATTATATCCCCCTCTCTAATCCTTCTCACCTTTAAGAAATGTTCTCGTAGTGTGTCCTCATACATGAGCCTATTTAATTTATGCAATAATAGTGTTGCAGATCTCTGCACTTTTGAAAGGTTAGGTTAGGTTAGGTTTGCCTAATATTATATATTAGTTTGTCTAATATTGGCCTCACACGGGGTGCATCGATTGTCTTCAAAGTGTCCTTATTTAGGTGATTACCAGCGTGCCATGTGCTGGTAGTTAGGAGTGCCTCCGATTGGCACTGTGCTCCCCCTGAAGGGAACTATCAGGGGGGGGGAAGCGCCAAGCCATTATGACTATATAGCACTTGGAAGGGGGGGTCAGGATAAGGATTAGGGATGGGACGAGGGGGAAGGAATGGTGCCCCAACCACTGTGGACGGTCGGGGGATTGAACGCCGACTGCATGAAGCGAGACCGTCACTCTACCGTCCAGGCCAAGTGGTTGGGCCCCTGAGCCGTTGACCAGACCACACACTAGAAGTTGAAGGGACGACGGACGTTTCGGTCCGTCCTGGACCATTCACAAGCGACTTGAGAATGGTCCAGGACGGACCGAAACGTCGTCGTCCCTTCACCTTCTAGTGTGTGGTCTGGTCAACATACTTTAGCCACGTTATTGTGACTCTTCGCCCCCTGAGCCGTCTCTCATTCTTATTTATTTAGTTGATATCATCAACCTCTTTTTATATTCCTCTTCAGCACCCTGGTTGATACCTGATACCTGGTTGATGGGGTTCTGGGAGTTCTTCTACTCCCCAAGCCCGGCCCGAGGCCAGGCTTGACTTGTGAGAGTTTGGTCCACTAGCTGTTGCTTGGAGCGGCCCGCAGGCCCACATACCCACCACAGCCCGGCTGGTCCGGAACTCCTTGTAGGAATAAATCTAGTTTCCTCTTGAAGATGTCCACGGTTGTTCCGGCAATATTTCTTATGCTTGCTGGAGGACGTTGAACAACCGCGGACCTCTGATGTTATACAGTGTTCTCTGATTGTGCCTATGGCACCCCTGCTCTTCACTGGCTCTATTCTGCACTTTCTTCCATATCGTTCACTCGTACGTTGTTATTTTACTGTGTAGATTTTGGACCTGGCCCTCAGTATCCTCTACCTTCACTTGTCCCGACCACTTCCTCCTCTCCCTGCCTCCCTTTTTCTTCCCTTTTCCCATCTCCTCCCCCTTCCCACCTCCCCTTCCCACCTCCCCTTCCCTCACTTCACCTAATAGGGGCACATTACCCTATAAATAACAGAAGCTTTGCTTTGTGTACCCAGCGGTTGACTCATAAGTATATACTTGTCTCTCCTCCCCTCATTTTCCCGTCATCTAACTAGGGGGGGCCGTATACGTCTAGGGGGGCGGTATACGTACTAGGGGGCCGGTATACGTACTAGGGGGTCGGTATACGTACTAGGGGGGCCGGTATACGTACTAGGGGGCCGGTATACGTATAGGGGGGTCGGTATACGTACTAGGGGGACCGGTATACGTACTTGGGGGGCCGGTATACGTACTAGAGGGGGCCAGTATGCGTACTTCGGGGGCCGGTATACGTACTAGAGGGGGCCGGATGCGTACCAGGGGGACCGGTATGCGTACCAGGGACGGATACGTACCAGGGGACCGGTACACGTACCGACCAGGACGTACATCCCCCGCTGTAGACACATCCACCCCCTTCAGCCAGGACATGGGAAGGGGGGTGATAGTTCATTCATCCTTAGAGAGATATTACCATGTACAGTACACGGCTTAGACATGGTGAGTTTCATGGAGATAATTAGAAGTTCCCAGCCATTGTTATTTCATTAATAACGAGCATTAAAACAACGTTGACCAGACCACACACTAGCAAATGAAGGGACGACGAAGTTTCGGTCCGTCCTGGACCATTCTCAAGTCTACAATCGACTTGAGAATGGTCTAAGAGAGACCGAAGCGTAGTCGTCCCTTCATTTTCTAGTGTGTGGTCTGGTCAACATAATTTCAGCCACGTTATTGGGACTCACCATCTGCAGTAGAACAACCACCATCTCACATTTAATGTGAAGTTAAAACATTAACCTAACCAACCGAATTAACTTAAGCAGAAAAAAGGAGAAGTTAACCCCATCGTCCTGTACTTGAAAAAGACAGGAAATGCTGTTGTTGCCTCTGGCTGGTGAGAGACTGGGACTTGTTGCTGGTGTTATGTTGCAACGTCTCGCTTGCAACATGTGGATGTCATATGTGCCTCCTCGACTTATCCATAGTCTATTTTTGACTAAATGTATATATGATTTTTTTTTTACAGCAGCGTGCGCACTTTCTTCCAACGACACATGGAAGATTTTAAAGACTTTTTTTTTAGTTTGCCGGCGTGAAACAAACACAATAGGGGGGTTGGTGGCTGAGTGGACACCGCTCTAGACTCGTGGTCCTAGGGACCGGTGTTCGATCCCTGGCGCTGGCGGAAAAACAAATGGGGCAGAATTTCCTTCACTCTGATGCCTCTGTTACCTAGCGGTAAATAGGTACCTGGGAGTTAGACAGCTGCTACGGGCTGCTTCCTCTGTGTGTGTGTGTGTGTGTGTGTGTGTGTGTGTGTGTGTGTACTCACCTAATTGTACTAACCTAATTGTGCTTGCGGGGGTTGAGCTTTGGCTCTTTGGTCCCGCCTCTCAACTATCAATCACTGGTGTACAGATTCCTGAGCCTACTGGGCTCACACACACACACATGTGTGTGTGTGTGTGTGTGTGTGTGTGTGTGTGTGTGTGTGTGTGTGTGTGTGTGTGTGTGTGTGTGTGTGTGTGTGAGTGTGAAAAATAATAGTAACAGCTGATTGATCGACAGTTGAGAGGCGGGCCGAAAGAGCAGAGCTCAACCCCCGCAAGCACAACTAGGTGAATCCACACACACGCACACACGCACACGCGCGCGCATACACCCACACAGACACACTATACCCTAATTAGGTCCATACCTAATTAAACAAGACAAGGAGAAGATTCAGAGGTACGCCACCGGACTAGTCCAAGAACTCAGAGGTGAGCTACGAGGAAAGGCTACGGGACCTAAACCTCACATCCCTGGAAGACAGAAGAGTAAGAGGAGACATGATAACCACCTACAAAATTCTCAGGGGAATTCACAGGGTGGACAAGGATAAACTATTTTACACGGGTGTAACACGAATAAGGGGACACAGGTGGAAACTTGGTACCCAAATGAGCCACAGAGACATTAAAAGAACTTTTTCAGTGTCAGAGTAGTTAACAGGTGGAATGCATTAGGAAGTGATGTGGTGGAGGCTGACTCCATACACAGTTTCAAATGAAGATATGATAGAGCCCAATAGGCTCGGGGATCTGTACTGCGGTTGATTGTCAGTTGAGAGGCGGGACCATAGAGCCGAAGCTCAATTCCCGCAAGCACAACTAGACGCGTACACTCACACCAACTCACACACTAATGGCCCTTCAAGGAATCGAACCAAGGCCGCCAGGATCTCCGCCGCTGACCGTCCGGTGTTGTAACCACTAGACCAGCGACTGTGTAAAAGTGTTGGGAAGACCCCCGAGACCCGCATGCATCCAGCCCCCGGCAACACTCGTGACGTGATCCGGCCAGTACTACCACCACTACTACTCTACTACCACCACTACTACTCTACTACTACTACTACTAATACTAGTTTTGGTTGTATTGTTAATTCAATAGTAACATGCGTTACTGTTGATGTAATTATGGATATATATCGTAGTACTATTTCCGAGTGGTGGTGTTGAATATAATTACTGTGTTAGTGTTAGTAAGAACTTCCGAATATATATCTCCCCCTTCCCCCTCCCCCCGACCCTCATTCCTTCCTTTTTTTTTCCTCCCCTTCCCAGTTCACTCTTCCTTCTTCCCTTATCCCCTATTTTTCCCCCTCCTCATATCTTCCCCTCTCCCCCTATCGTCCCTCACCCCCCCCTGTCTTCCCACCCCCCACTCCATCTTCCAAGGATCGGGTAGTCAGGGTGGCCCACCCATGAGAGCCATACCCCCACCCCCCCATCTCTCTGTCCCATCAACAAACAGGGGCACTTGTGTTGCCCGGGGGGGGGGGCTGGGTATTCTGCCAGCCACGGCCGTCAACACCCCCCCCCACCCCCACTCCCCCCCCCACCCCCACGTATAATACCCTTGACGGGATGGGTCACGTGTTGTGTAGCCTACTTTTGGTGTGTTGATTGGTTATTTGAGATTGAGTAACTGTCTAACGTATGTGTGTGGTGGCTTGTGTTGTGTATTTTAAGTTGTATGTTGTTGATGGTGATTTTTTTAACATTGTGTTGCATTTCAGGAGAGATTGTGGCTTAGAACGCTTCGTACCGTCGTCTTTAGTCGACTCCATGAAGCGTAAGGAGCTCCGAAAACTCTTATCCCACTTCTTAAAAATCAATAGTAATTTAACTACGCCCGGGCAAAAGCAGTTAACGGCATTGCAAGCAAAGCTCCACTACCTCAAGATCATCTCCGAGCTCCCGTCTTACGGCGCCAAGTGCTTCTCCACAAATCTCAAGGTAAGAATGGAAACCTTTTTGTCTCCCTCGTTTTAAAATATTTGGCCGGGATTGTGTGTAATGACACTGATGAATTATCGAGGGAAAATTCAGCTTGGTATCCCCTGAAAACCAGAAATACTTCGTTTTCTATCAGATTATTGGGATTTAAGAAAACGATATTTTTTGTATGGGCAACCATAGAAGTTCTTCTTTTAGTTGTACAAGTACAATATTATTTTTTTCATATTCTCACATGTATTAAAATATTAGTTTTAAATATATAAAAGTTAAAAACATACATGAAGTTGAACTTTAATCATATATATATAAATTATTTTAGAGTGAAATGTTTGATTTCATATATAATTGTTGAAAAGTAGACCGATTCAGAGAATTTACCTGATTTTACCTGAGAGCCACCATCTCTCTAGTGGCCTCGAAGCGTACAGGCAGCCGGCGGGTTGTCAAAATCCCCCCCTCCCGTTTTTTCTGCAAATTTTTTCAATTTGAATTTTGAACAGCAGTAGCAGACAATAGGAGATTTAGACAATTGTTTACATCTTCGACGGGTAGGCGGTTCCATGAGTTTATAACCCTATGGATGAAAAAGCATCTGTTTTCTTTGTCCCACAGGATCTCACTAGCATTAAAGAAGGAATATATATATATATATATATATATATATATATATATATATATATATATATATATATATATATATATATATATATATATATGTCGTACCTAGTAGCCAGAACTCACTTTTTGGCCTACAATGCAAGGCCAGATTTGCCTAATAAGCCAAGTTTTCCTGAATTAATATATTTTCTCTAATTTTTTCTTATGAAATGATAAAGCTACCCATTTCCTTGTGTATGAGGTCAATTTTTTTTTATTGGAGCTAAAATTTACGTAGATATATGACCGAACCTAACCAACCCTACCTAACCTAACCTAACCTATCTTTATAGGTTAGGTTAGGTTAGGTAGCCGAAAAAGTTAGGTTAGGTTAGGTTAGGTAGGTTAGGTAGTCGAAAAACAATTAATTCATGAAAACTTGGCCTATTAGGCAAATCGGGCCTTGCATAGTAGGCTGAGAAGTGCGTTCTGGCTACTAGGTACGACATATATATATATATATATCTTGTTGTATATATATAGACTAAAAGGTGACCATATTGCTGCACTATGTTTAAGGTCAGAAGGCATAAATATCCCTCCAGGGATGATAGAGCCCCTGAGCGCAAAACCAACATTCACTTGAAGAATTCATATTAGCTTCTAAGCCCTCCCCCCCCCCCAACCCACATATTGTGGATGTATATTAATAAATATTTAATAAACCACTTGGCCTGATTTCTCGTGCAATGGATATTGTGCATGCAATTGTCACCACAATCTTTAAAGAAAGGCGCGACAGACCAATCATCTAGCTTCATTCACGTGTAAATTCATGGAGAGAATCCTAATACTGTAAATCATTTTCCATCTCACACTGCACAGTCTCGGTGGAAAAAAACTTTACAATATGGTTTTCTCAAAAATAAATCCTGGTGACCGAACCTGATCACATTTTCTGGAAATAGTAATCAACACAGGCAAAGAACTTCCAGCAAGCCACCCAGGATAAGGGCTTTAGAGAATTCAATCCCTATAGTTTCGATATATCTTGAGGTTATCTTGAGATGATTTCAGGGCTTTAGTGTCCCCGCGGCCCGGTCCTCGACCAGGCCTCCACCCCCAGGAAGCAGCCCGTGACAGCTGACTAACACCCAGGTACCTATTTTACTGCTAGGTAACAGGGGTCATGGGGTCAAAGAAACTCTGCCCATTGTTTCTCGCCGGCGCCTGGGATCGAACCCAGGACCACAGGATCACAAGTCCAGCGTGCTGTCCACTCGGCCGAACACCTAGGCGGTGTTCCAGAGAGAGAGAATGACGTGGAATAAAGTTTGACTCCAAAAAATCATTTTATTCATTATATATATTTGGTTAAAAGTTTTACATTTCTCTTACCTTAAGATTACATGTTTTACCGCAGAAACAGTTTGCCACCATATTGGATAAACATGGACATGTGCTCATAATGTGGTTTATATGTTTACATATATATTAAACAACAAAATATAAACTTAATCCCATTCTGAAAGGTCCAGCCCCACATCACTCGCCAAAACTGTTTATTGAGTGAATTATGACATCATGCAGTTAAATTAAAGTGTGCATTTATCATATATTTGTAAACTATTTTAGTATGCCCTGTAAACCTCAAGTTAAGACGTGTACTCTCCTCCTCCACCTTCAGGACACCAACATGGAAACTGTGATATTGATAAGTCCAAGATTTGGGATCAGTCAAATTACGGGCATCAGAAATAGCATGGTAAGTAACCTCTTGGTGTGTAGATGCATGATCTGAATCCTTATTTCTAAATATTACAGATTTATTATTATTGTCATCTTGACCCCATGTTCTTTCTTGGGCTCAAATTGTGCACATATAATTGTTAATTAATAAGCTATAATTATTAGGGGACAAAAAACTCACACCTTCCTGTAGTTAAATTTTTTTTTTCTCCAAAAAAGAGCAGTTGATAGGTATTTAGGCTTCATTCTTTATATAACAAGGTCAAATTCAACTTCATATATGCAGTATTAAGGTTTTTGTTACAGTGTGAATCTCAGAACACGGGCTCACCTTAGCCCGTGCTACTTGGGACCTCGTTCCAGGTGGCGAATCTTTAACAACAACAACAGTCAGAACAACGCCGGGAATACCATTTTAAATATGAAATTTCTTTAAGTCTATATATTTTTCCATGTATAAATGGAAGAACTATTGAATTGAGTTTAATACAAATCGCCCCTATAAAAATCAGCAGGAATAATAATAATAATAATAATATAATAATAATAATAATAATAATAATAATATAATAAATAAGAAGAATCACAATAACGTGATGTATTAATAAACAAATTCACATGGGCCTTGATGGGGATTCGAACCTGTGGTCTGGGTGTTGACAGACACGCTGTAGTAACTGTACCACGGAACAGTATAAATATTGCAACTTGGAGTGCTACTGACCCACGAGGCTCCCGAGGCTTCCACTGAAGCCTAACAGCAGGGAGTGAGGCGAGTGAGGGCAGGGGGCGAGGGGAGTGAGGGCAGGGGCCGAGGGGAGGGAATGGGGTTCAAGTTGGTTAAATACACCAGAAATTCCTACCTCTCTTATGGCTTTTCAGTATAGTGTAAGTGGTTCCAGCGTGCAACTGCCACCTCGTTGGCCAGTGTTCGAGTCCCCTGGTGGGTGGAGTGTCTAAAAAGTTATCAACTTCAGGTAGTGGATACTAGGCTAGTCTGTGCATTAAGCATTTTGGCACTGAGTTCTCCCACATAACAGGGCTCGATGCAAAGCACAGAAGTCTCACTATCTCATTGCCTGGGAGAGGAATGGGGTTCTGGATGGTAAAATACACCAGAATTCCTACCTCTCTTATAACTTTGAAGTTTAGGTAGTGGATACAGAGTGCAACTGCCACCTCGTTGGCCAGTGTTCGAGTCCCCTGGTGGGTGGAGTGTCTAAAATTTTATCAACTTCAGCTAGTGGTAATAGGCTAGTCTGTGCATTAAGCATTTGGCACTGAGTTCTCCCCCATAACAGGGCTCAATGCAAAGCACCAGAGGTCTCATACTATCTCATTGCCTGGGAGAGGAATGGGGTTCTGGTTTGTTAATACACCAGAATTCCTACCTCTCTTATGGCTTTGAAGTATAATGTAGTGGATACAGCGTGCAACTGCCACCTCGTTGGCCAGTGTTCGAGTCCCCTGGTGGATGGAGTGTCTAAAAAAGTTATCAACTTCAGCTAGTGGTAATATGCTAGTCTGTGCAATAAGTGTTTGGCACTGAGTTCTCCCACATAACAGGGCTCGATGCAAAGCACCAGAGGTCTCACACTATCTCATTGCCTGGGAGAGGAATGGGGTTCTGGTTTGCTAAATACACCAGAATTCCTACCTCTCTTATGGCTTTGAAGTACAGTGTAGTGGATACAGCGTGCAACTGCCACCTCGTTGGCCAGTGTTTGAGTCCCCTGGTGGGGATGGAATGTCTAAAAAGTTATCAACTTCAGCTAGTGGTAATAGGCTAGTCTGTGCATTAAGCATTGGCACTGAGTTCTCCCACATAACAGGGCTCGATGCAAAGCACCAGAGGTCTCACACTATCTTATTGCCTGGGAGAGGAATGGGGTTCAGGTTGGTTAAATACACCAGAATTCCTACCTCTCTTATGGCTTTGAAGTATAGTGTAGTGATACAGCGTGCAACTGCCTTCTCGTTGGCCAGTGTTCGAGTCCCCTGGTGGGTGGAGTGTCTAAAAGTTATCAACTTCAGGTAGTGGTAATAGGCTAGTCTGTGCATTAAGCATTTGGCACTGAGTTCTCCCACCATAACAGGGCTCGATGCAAAGCACCAGAAGTCTCACTATCTCATTGCCTGGGAGAGGAATGGGGTTCTGGATGGTAAAATACACCAGAATTCCTACCTCTCTTATAACTTTGAAGTTTAGTGTAGTGGATACAGAGTGCAACTGCCACCTCGTTGGCCAGTGTTCGAGTCCCCTGGTGGGTGGAGTGTCTAAAATTTTATCAACTTCAGCTAGTGGTAATAGGCTAGTCTGTGCATTAAGCATTTGGCACTGAGTTCTCCCCCATAACAGGGCTCAATGCAAAGCACCAGAGGTCCTCATCTATCTCATTGCCTGGGAGAGGAATGGGGTTCTGGTTGTTAAATACACCAGAATTCCTACATCTCTTATGGCTTTGAAGTATAATGTAGTGGATACAGCGTGCAACTGCCACCTCGTTGGCCAGTGTTCGAGTCCCTTGGTGGATGGAGAGTCTAAAAAGTTATCAACTTCAGCTAGTGGTAATATGCTAGTCTGTGCAATAAGTGTTTGGCACTGAGTTCTCCCACATAACAGGGCTCGATGCAAAGCACCAGAGGTCTCACACTATCTCATTGCCAGGGAGAGGAATGGGGTTCTGGTTTGCTAAATACACCAGAATTCCTACCTCTCTTAGAGAGAGAGAGAAATGACAGTGGAGAGAGAGAGAGAAGATGGGATGAACGGAAGATGAATATTCTGTTTAAGAGAGAGAGAGAGAGCATAAAGGCATATCTGTATACGAGTTATTAGACGCTTTGTATGGGTGTATAGTTCCGGTTTCATTTTATTCATTTTCACTACGATCCGTGTGTTTATGCGTTAAAGGTTATTACTGGCTTGTATGCGTTGAGGATACAGGTATTACTAGTGTATTAGGGTGTATATGTGAGAATGTGGGTACTAGTACACACACACAACACACAATAACCATAGATACATATATCATTTTTAGGTCCATCCTCCATTCTATAGGGACATGCCCTAGCGAGCTGTTGGCGTTCCTAGATAGACTCATTTGGAGTGTAATATATTTAATGAAGGTGGCCAACGTACATGGTTGGGCAATATTCACATGTGTGCTAGGAAACGTATTGATCTTTGTTCATATTGTTCTTGTTAATATTGATCGACGGCTTGGGAGCCGTTGTCGGCCGAGCGGACAGCACGCTGGATTGTGATCCTGTGGTCCTGGGTTCGATCCAGGCGCCGGCGAGAAACAATGGGCAGAGTTTCTTTCACCCATGACCCCTGTTACCTAGCAGTAAAATAGGTACCTGGGTGTTAGTCAGCTGTCACGGGCTGCTTCCTGGGGGTGGAGGCCTGGTCGAGGACCGGGCCGCGGGGACACCAAAGCCCGAAATCATCTCAAGATAAACCTTAAGATAACCAAACTCAGTAGAGGAGCCACCATGGTATGTTCTCCACCTTTATCTCTGGTATTTGGCCTTGTATGGATTTAAGGGGCACACCTTGTAGGATAAGAGGATATCACTTGTTAGGATAAGGGGTACTACACCTTGTAAGGTGTGGCTAACAGTGTGCAAGTGGGTGGTGCTAGTATAATAATATACACACAAGAACACAGTACAGGGGGACCTCGTGGCGCTTGGCAATTCGCCTGTATTCACGATACACAGCTGCGGCCAGCTTGCTGTTAGTTGTGGGGGGTTGGGGGGTGGGTCGGGAGGGAAAGACGTGAGGGAGGTGAGAGTAGTGAGAGTGAGATGAGAGATTTGAGTGAGGGAGGAACGATGGGAGGGATTTTTTTTTCTACCAGGCGTGGCTTCATATATATAGACAAAGTATATATATAGATATATTATATTAGATATATTAAAAATTATATATAATTATTATATATATATATATATATATATTATATATACAGATTTTTTCAACATTTATTATATTCGTTTATAACGTTGTATTTTATCAGTGTATTTAGCTGTCTAACTCTTCACGGTACATGTTAATGCTAGGTGAACAGCCGTGTGATCAGTGGAAAGAAACTTTGCTCCATATGTTTCTGCCCCGACCGGATAGCGAAACTCCGGCCAAGTAATTACGAGTCTCTGCGCGCTGTTCCACTTACCTACCTGACCCCTCATAAGGGGTCTGTGTAATGAGTATGTGTATGATCACACATTACATGCACTACATTAATATATTGCATACAAAAATTATACATATGTAGAGACCTAACTAACAAGATATGCATTTTGATTGTTTTAACCTTTTGGACTATGTATAGAAAGAGATCTATTATAGATGTAGGAATTTTATTCCGCAAAAAAATAACATTCCATCTAGCTTCACTTTACTTGACAGGTTCCGAGAAATTCGCGCCTAAATCTATACGGTGGCTGGCGGAGAGATTCGTCCAATGTGTATCATATGACCAGTTTTTCTCCATAAGTTTAGCCTGGTAATGGTCCTTGTTCTAACACACAACGTACCAAGCAAAGGTTAATCTTGATCATTGTGACAACGATTGTTACCACTGGAAGTCCCGTAGCTGAATTGGATGAGTTTTGAAGGAGTTTTTATGATCGATTCTTTCAGAAAATCGCTGTATCGGATATCTGTTGATGTTGAGTTGATCCTGATCACACGAAACATTTTTTGATTCACTAATCTAACGGTTTCCTCCCTGAGTGGCAGGGGGGTCTCTAGCCAACACCACTGGCAGGGTCTCCAGCCCATAACCACTGGAACGGCTTAATAGAGCATCACCTTGTTCTCACTGGTAACAAGCTCGTCCGGCTTCCGGTTCCAGCCCATCCATTCAGGTATAAGATGACATTACGGTCAATGCGTTTTCGAAGGAAGAGGGTCGACTCCTAGACGAGGACGGGTTCGATACCTGGTTCTCACTTGTGGACGACCGCTTCAGGGTCGACGTCGGAATGTTGACAAACCCGTGGAGTGCCCCTCCCCCCCCCTACACCTGTATAACTACCCACACCTGTCTGTTGTAAAATGGTACTTGACAGGTGTAATTGTTTGAGTGCCACTCTACCCTCCATAGGACTCCTGTGTTTCCTGAATACTTGGCACCCCCCCTCTCTCGCTCTCTCTCTCTGCTCTTCTCTCTTCTTACTCTCCTCTGTTCTACTTCTCCTCTCTCTCCTCTCTCTCTCTCTCTAAATCCTCCTCTCTCTCTTCTCTCCTCTCAGTTTCTGTTATTGTTGCTTTCATACTTATAAATGTAAAAACAACAGTCTATATCTGGAGGAGTAATTCCTTCCCATATTTGTTTTTTCGCTATTTCTT